>VDFB02271358.1:1201651820-1201727512 GCA_007258455.2 Sequoia sempervirens | reverse complement strand
TAACCTTAATTAAGTATTAACCCTAATTGAACATTTATTGAACAATAGTCCTACTTGTACCATAACCCTAACTTTGAACTACGGTTGAACTCTAATCCTAACCCTAACACTAATTCTTATCCTAATTGAACCTTAACCCAAACCCTAACCTTAACCTTAACCCTATTTGAACTCTTATCAAATTCAATTCATAATCTTAATTAAACCTAAGCCTCATCCTCAATCCTAGCCCAAATTCAACATTAATTGAACCCTAAACCTAACCTAAGTGAACACTAATCCTAATTGAACTCCTAGCTTTTAGTTGAAAATATTAAAGTGCCTTATATTTTCCCATTCATCGTCATTTATCATTCAATTCCTAATAGAACTCCAAAAATTTATACTTTTATAATGTTTTAATGCACACCTAATATTAAGGGTTTAGAGTTTAATGGTTAAGGGTTTAAGGGTTTAGAGTTTAAGGGTTAAGGGTTTAAGGTTTAGGGTTAAGGGTAGAGGGGAGAGAGATAGAGAGAGTGAGTTGAGAGTGAGAGGGTAGAGGGTAGAGGGTTTAAGGGTTAAGGGTTTAGGGTTATGGGTAGAGGGGAGAGAGATAGAGGGATTCAGTGAGAGAGAGAGGGAGGGAGTGGGAAAGAGATAGAGAGTAGAGGGTTAAGGGTAGATGGTAGAAGGTAGAGGGTTAAGGGTAGAGGGGAGGGAGATAAGAGTGAGTGAGAGAGAGAGAGCAGAAGGGGTAGGAGGGTGAGACTTGAGAGAGACGGGGAAAGAGGGAGGGAGTGGGAGAGAGATATGGGGTAGAGGGTTAAACGTAGAGAGTAGAGGGTTTAAGGGTTTAGAGTTTAGAGGGTAGAGGGTTTAAGGGTTTAAGGGGGAGACTTGAGAGAGATGCTTATGAATTTGACTCCTGCAATGGATATATGGCACTGATCTAAGTTGTACTTATTTGTGTAGTTCAATAATTGTTTGTCTTTTCCAATAGCTTGCTACAAATTGAAAATTAATGACTATATTTTACTATGGATTGTGTTGTAGTTATCTCATGCTCCACATAGTTGATATTATAGGTGAACAACCAATTTTATTCGATATTATCCTATTGTGTTGAGCTATTCAATGGGATTATCTGCTATGTGTTAATGTTGTTTATGATATTGGTGCAGAGGTTGTAAACACATTAAGGGATCACCCTCCTGGCTCTTGCAGAGCCAAAAGTGTAGGAGGCTTTTTAAAGTCCTCATTAGTTGGTCCAGCTCCTTCGAGCTGCCCTTGATTGGAATTGGCAATCCCATAGGTAGATTAGAAGAACAACCTAGTTACAGTGTAAAAAACAAACCAACACCATCTACCTTTAACCCTAAACCCTAAACCATTAACCCTTAAACTCTAAACCCTTAAACCCTCTACCCTCTATCTCTCTCCCAATCTAAACTCTAAACCTTTCCTTGTATTCTTTTATAATTTTCATTATTCTTATTTATTTTACACTTACATTTACAAATACACATACATATGCATTTACTGTTTTCATTTATTTCTCATGTAGTTTAATAGTTTGATCGATTTCATATTATATGTGTTGAAGACTTTAGAATTTCAATTACATTAATTTATGGATATGTTGTATCTATAACACTACAAAACCATATGCTCTTTGCATTTACACTTGCATTTAGACATACACATTTATATACATAGATATAGATTTCTTTAATGAATTTATTGTTCTAGGAGAGCATCCAGTAATTGCATTTACATTTACATTTAAAAATACATAGACATACATACATACATACATACATACATATATATATGTGTGTGTGTGTGCGTGTGTGTGTGTGTATGTATATCATTTATCTTCAGTGTTCAGAAACAACCCATTAGGTCTGCACATGGATAAAATTCATAAAATCAGATCTCTCATACATGTTTTGTTGAAACCTAGGCTTGAACCTCTCATTTCACATGCTTTTCTTCACAAAACTCTTGAGGACAGCAGCTATACCTTCTTTATTTCTAATCCTACACCCTATTCATGCATCCTACAATTACAACAGTATTCATGGGGCCTCTTACACAAGCTACAGTAATCACAAAAAGTGTAAGAGCCCTTTTATATCATGTTTGGACTACAAGTAATCGGGTTGTATACAAAGAAATGAAGTTTTCTAACACAAATCAATGTCTTAAGCCCTCAAATCATATTCAAATCAAAGATAACACATATCTTCACGACTTGGAATTGATTTCACATCAAAATATGGCTGCATGTGACCGTACAGTGTTGCATAACAAGAAAAATACAGAAATTTTGAAGAAAAACATAGATTTTTGAATGTCAAGAGCTTGTATTTTAAATCATCAACCATCAACAACCATTACAATGATCACTTTATGCCTTTTAAAGGCCTTTACACGTCAATCACTGAACAACCACCTCTACAACTTACTTTTTAATCTTTTATGATCACATGAAACATAAAAACACACTAATTTCAAGGTTGTTAACATCACTATTGAAATGTTTTAAATTTTTTCCCTTTCAAACATTAAAAAGTACATCATTAAATTAATTATGTAATGGCATAAAAATTAAAAACATCATGCATTAATTATGTAACCACATAATTCAAATATAATTCTATCAATAAATTAATATCAAATAGATAATATAATCACATAGCTTATACATTTCAATGTCATTGATCTTCTTCTTCATCCAACTCTTTGTATGTATCATCTGTTCCAGATTCAAAATTGTAAGGATTGGTCATATCATCATCATAGTCATCAATATCAGTTTCGATAATGTCATCATCCACACAGATATCATCTTCATGAACAGTAACTCCTACATCATCATGATCTAGTTCCTCCTCTTCGACATCTTCGTCAGGGACATCATCAACTAACTATTGGTCTTGATCATCATCTACATCATCTTCTAGTTCTTCTGTATCTTATTCTTCCACCACATTATTCTTTACCGGCCTTCCTCTTAGATCATGTCTAACAACAAATGACCAACCAGGTTTATCTGGAACCTCTAAGTAAACTACCTGCTCACATTGGCTTGGAAGAACATAGAGCTCATTTCCAGCTCGCTCAATCAACCTTGTATTAACCATGGTAAATCCATTATCATGTTCAATAACAGTTCTCTCAGGATCATTTTCATTCAATCATAGCATGTACCATAGGACGATGAACATAATTAATCTGAAGGACTTAAAGTCACACTCAAGTATATCATCCAAAATCCCATAGTATCGATTTTCTGAGACTTTTGGATGTATGTCGCTTCTAGATGAAAAATTAGTCACCTGAAAGACTGCAGTTATACCAAAATCATAAGTTTTCTTCATGTAATCCAACATTTTGATTCAAAATTTACGACCATTGCACCACATAGCCTTGTGGTGTTTCACCTGCAATATGTCAAATATGTAAAAATTATTGCAATATAGTCAGTTGATAAACATATTTATTCTTTGCCGAATGTATACAAAGAAAACCATCTCGACATATATATACATCAATATAATTGAAAAATAATTAAATAATATGGTTGATTAATTTATTTATACGTACCTTTTTATCTCTTAAACCATATGCTAAATCAATTTCCCTTTGTGTAACATTGGAATTTCCATTACAATGAGCTTCTTTAACCAATGAAGTCACACCTTCCCATGTTAATGCGCGACTAGATTGTTGACATCGTTCAATCCATACTGTCATCCAATCAAGATTATTGGCAACGTACAAATGTAGTGCATCCCACTCTCGACCAACTGTATCAAAAAAATTTGAAATTCACAAACGACGTATAATTAATTAAATACCACAATATATGACCTTAATTTATAATTGATGTATATTGAATATTAAAAATTAAATAAGTACAATATACATAAAAACCATATGTAAAATGTATTCCAATTAATCTCCATGACCATCTTATAATTACCTCTCACTTTCCTCAATCTATCTTTCCCCATCAGGTACTCCCCTTCAAATTTGTTAATGGAGTTGGGATCCCAAATGCGATCTACATGGATCTTTGTTGCAAACTTAGGAAGATATTCACTAATGTACACCATGGTCTGGTATACCATATATCCCTCCACCATAGAACCCTCAGGGATGTGCTCTTTGTCTAACCAAAGCCTTCAAAAATTTCAAGTGCCTCTCAACCATCCACATTGACCTTGTGTGTATAGGTCCACACAATGCAATATCCTAGACTTGGTGTATGAGGTAGTGTTCTTGTGCATTGAAAAATGTGAAGGTAGACACTTTTGCATTTCACACATTAGATGAGGAATTTTTCTCTTCCAATAATTTATATCTTCTTTATGGATTTCTTTAGATGATAACCATCTACAAGTGATTCAAGGTGCAAATATATTAACGAGATTTAAAAAAAATATACAATATATTACATAACAAGTAAAACAAATGGCAATTATAAGATGTATACAGTGAATTGAACAAATATCGTACTTACCTCATGTATTTTCCAAGATCATATATAACTTGTTTGACATTGTTGTCAAAGTTGTCTGGGAGAGATAGAGGTAGAATGTATTGCAACAATTATAAAATGACCTTTTCATTATTTTTCCAAAAGTAGTAAATAAAATAACTGAAAAGTACATGCATTATACAAGTGTATATAATATACCAGAATAATTACCTTAATGAAGGTATGCCAATCATGCATTTTCATCCCTAACCCAAATTCACCTTTCTTTGTTATTATATTGTTTATGTTCGCAACAAATCCTGTGGGAAATCAAATTTTATATAGCATTGCTTTGTTGCTCTGTTAATAACCAAGGAAGGGCACTTATATTAATTTGGTCTCCATCGCTATTTAATTGAATGACATTTTTCATTGCATGATTAGATTCCTGGATGTCACTACAAATTTTGAAAAAAAAATCTTTGTCATGCCTTCCATCCAATATTTTCCATAACGTTTCTGTTATATTCTTTCTGATATGCATTGTATCAAACAAATGCACAATTTGTAGCTGCTCATAGTAGGGCAACCTACTAAATTGTCTAGGATAACTTTTCAGTCCCTGTGCAAGCCGGCCATTAATGCCTTGATGACCTTCATGAAGCATATAAGTTAAACAAATTAACAACGACAATAATTGTCAATTACAACATGAGTAAACACAACACTATAAAAATATAAATTAAAAACATATCATATATGATAGATAAACAATTTGATCTTATGTATAACCTTGACGATTAATCCTATTATATTCCAACTTCTATAGGCAAGGTGTCATTTTTCGTGGTTTTGATGTAGTCTCCTCTTTCCCATTGAAAATATGTTTTTCAGTAGTTTGATACTTATGATTTCTATGTTGGAAGTCCCTATACTCATCAAACACCTGCTTTCCTAAACTTGTTGAACGACAAGATTTCATCTTTGGACCACAAATTGGACATGCAAATTTTCCCCTTGTTTGAAGACCTGCAAGATCATATATAATTGGATTAAATATGTCAATTTTTATAATTATGTATAATGAATAGACTATTTTAAAAACATCCATGATATCTACTTCATCAAATTAAATATTGTTAAAGTGCAGTCGAACATTATAACATACCACAAAAATGTGTTAGCCCTGGGGCATCATGAATTATCCATACAATCATTGCATGGAATTGAAATTTCCTTTGTCCTATTGGTCTAGAGACATCATACATAGTGATGCCATTCCACAACTTTAGTAACTCGTCAATAAGAGGCTCGATATAGAAATTCATATCTTTAACTTGGTACTTACCTAGTTGAATGAACATAAACATTACATAATTATTATAACCATTTTACTGCAATATATATAAATTAATGTACATGACTATTGAATGAAAAAAATATAAGTCATTATGCAACAAATAAGACAAATGAGATGCTACTACATTAAAAAAAATTGATGTAAACAAATACTTGGAACAATCATTGACAACATTATGTGCTCCTTCTTTATTGGCATCCATGGAGGAACGTTATTGTTGATAACAAAAAGAGGCCACACTAAGTAAATAGATCTCAACTCTCCAAATGCATTGAAACCATCTGCTCCCAATGAATGCCTGAGATTACGAGATTCTTCTTTAAAGTGTGGCCATTTTTCCTCCATGTCCCTATATGCAGAACCATCCGCAGGCATTCGAAGAATGCCATCTCCACTTCTATTTTGTGCATGGTAATCAATAAATTGTGCTAAGCTTTCACACCTAAATAATCGTTGCATACATGGAATAATGGGAATATAACGAAGAACCTTGCGAGGCACCTTTTTTGTTAGTTGATCTATTTGATATCTACTGATATGACATTCTGGGCATTCTGTTGTGAATTCTCATTATTTATGATATATAATATGATCATTGGGACATGCATCTATTTTTTGATACTCCATTCTGATATCTTTCATAATGCCAGATAAATTTTGGTATGAGCGAGGTAAAATATTTGATGGTGGTAACAAAAATTCACCAATCAATCTACAACAAAAAATAATTTGTTAATATAAAGAATATTAATGGTACATATTTCATCCTTTATTTACTAGTGATGAACTAACAACAATTAAAATAGATGAAAAAAGATGACATATATGACATACCTTAACATCCGTGAGATTGCTATGTTTGATAAACCATTCATAACCTTCAAGTTCAACAACAAAAATACAGTAGAGAGAAGAGTTGTTTGTGAGCCTTCATAAAGGGGCTTGTATGCCTTCTCAAGTACAGGTAAATCATGAACATCATCAAAGTCATCTCGATCATCATGATCAGTTGTGTCACTAAATGTGTCATAGATCAATGTATTTGTACCATCATCTTCAACTAGGTTTTCTGGTGCATGATCATCTTCTTCCATAGGATCATTAACATCATCTTCAATATTCACAGCTCTATGTTCGTCCACTTGCAAAATCACATTCTCCAGGCCATGATAATCCATATCATTTTCCCTAGGTCACCCCACCTTTATAATAATGATAGACACAAATAAACTATGATCATGATCAAGTGATTATATATATATATAAAATGTTAAAACAATATAAACATTTACAAATTCAATCAATATAAACACATATAATGAACAACTTACCAATGGACGATAATCATGCCCCCCTTCAACGTGACCATGCTGCCTACAATGTTTCTCAATTGTTGTGATTAAAAGTGTCTCGTCTTTAAGCCTTTGCAATTATTGCAAAGACAATAACATTTCCCATCACCCTTTCTTTTCAATCTAGCCCATAATCTATCAAGTGTCTCTTCATTTTGTTCTAGACTAATATTATCTGACATGATTTTTCTTTACCAAGCTTGACTATTTAGATCTTCAAAAAATATCAAACTCACACTCCAATAATTTTTATTCATAGACACGTAACATAATCTAATAATTCTGATATTTTACACCAAAAAAATTTGGCATGCAACCACCCCTACAAAAAAGAAGATAGTTTGAAGTTAATGACCCAAAAAACACTTTAAAATGTTAATTCTAAAACTTATTAAATTCTGATTTTACTATGATTTCCAACTATTAAGACTCCTAAAATCATAATATTGAGCTTGATCACAAACTTCCTACAATGATGGAGGTACCAAGGTAGTAAGAGCAAGTGACCCATTCCTAAGGAGCAACAAGTTGGAATCATCATTGCTAATGTCAATATGAATTTATCCTTTTAGTTAAAGACGCAATGTGTCACTTCTTATGACGAGATTATCCCTAGGGCCCTCAACATTGAGAGAGCCCTAATAAAAAACAACAAAAGCATTGGTAAGAGAATGATTAGGGTACAAACCCTAGGCCTCCGTAGAAACATAAACAATAACTATAGCAAATTAGTGAAGTTGCAATACCAGAAAGATTAAGACGTAGGTAATAACAAAATATTGCAATCTAAAGATTGTAGCTAATAACAAGCACACTATGTAGCTTAGTGACATTTGTAAATGCAATCTACGGTAAGAAGAATGACAGTCACTTGAGATGTGACAGTCAAAAAGAGGCTGAGCAATGACAAGCTAATAAAGCTCAAACCTTGCATAGTAAAGTGAAGATTTTAACAGTGAGTTTCCTTACCCCCTTGCTGACCTTAATGGTTTTTCAAATACTTTTGGTAGTGTTAGACAAGGCAAATGCAATCAGGGAATGACTATCCAAATGAAGTAACAGTGGTACTCATAGGTTCAGTGTTTCTTCTTAGCCATTAATGTATAATGGAGGTAGTGGATTGCATGTTTGAGTAATGTTTTGAGACTCATCAAAGATGGGAGAATAGTGAATAATACCTTGTGAACTGTGAAGTAGTGTCAATAAGGTTGAAGGATCTTAAGAACTACAATACCGTGAAACAATGAGTCCCCTGTAGTAAGTAGGCAGTCTATAGGGCATAGTTTGATTTTATAGAAGGATGCTCATGAAAGGAATCTTCAAGTGATAGTGAGTGAGTTGTTTGAGATTGCAGCTGAGGGTGCAATACCCAGTCTTAAAGGAAGTTAGCAAAGTAGTAAATGTACAAGAAAATCAAATCGTACACAACAAACAATTCACAATGTTATCTTGCATAATGCCTTGAGTTTGAAGAAAAAATCTCATTGTATCTTCATGATGAAAGTGGTGACCTTAATGGTCAATCATTGGCAACCATGAATTTAAAACATGCTATTGTGCTTATGGAGACAAAATTTTAAGCAAGGCAGTGAGTGGTGGTTTGGAACAATGGCAGGTATGAAGGACTTGCTTTATATGCATACTATGCAGTC
The DNA here is from genome assembly GCA_007258455.2 of Sequoia sempervirens. Taxonomy (NCBI): domain Eukaryota; kingdom Viridiplantae; phylum Streptophyta; class Pinopsida; order Cupressales; family Cupressaceae; genus Sequoia; species Sequoia sempervirens. The sequence continues at coordinate 1,201,718,680 of VDFB02271358.1, read as the reverse complement.
TAGCTTAAGACACCATTCTTAGAAGAGATTGAAGGTGGATTATGGAACTCAAGGGTTACCATGAAAAGGATTAAAGCAAAGATTGAGATCTATTTAAAAGCCACGGTCATGAAGATATTAAAGATGTCACATGCAAAACCCTAGTAGCTGGAGTAATGAATACATTGCCAAAGAGGATAGTGTGTTGGGGCAGATTTAGGAGATCTCCACATTATCTAATTACAGGGAAATACATCATTTATTTATTTTTTTAATTAAAAGAAATCATTCTAAACCCTATATAGGATACATTGATACTTCAAAAGCCTCTGAAGGAATTTGAGATTATGCAAATATATGTCAAGTAACATTCAAAAGGTTTAGAAAATCTTGATCACTCTCTAGAATAGCCCATTAAACATGGGTTGTTCTTGAATGCACTACATAATTGATATAACACAACCACTCTGCATATCAACCAGAGTTATAGGCTCTTTATTGCAACAAGAGGTAATCACTCTTCGATCATGCTATAATTACATCCTAACCTGTTAAACTTGAGACAACCTAAATGCACCCAATGATGATTGACACCTACATTATACAACCTAAATTAACTACATTATATGAGTGCCTCCATTTCTATCACAATATAGCCACATTAAACTTGGGTCACACATGAATGCATCTTGTATTTGTTATAGCACAACTATGCCACATGACCAATAGAGTTATGGATCACATAATTACAGTCACAAGAATTTGTTCCTTGGTTGTGATCTTATGGTCATTCCACACAACAAAATCTGGACATGAAATTCTCAAAACCCTAAACCTCTAAAAATGAAATCTGATGAGATGTTGCTTTAAAATATGATTTTCAAACCTGGAACTATAAATCTGACTTCACAATTGAATTCTGCAAAAAGACAATGACTACCCTCAACCTGGCGATATCTTCTTGAATTTTTTCTAATTTTTCCCAAGAAAATCGTCTTTAGTTCTCCACAAATTGTCTCAAGTAGAGAAAAACACTGTCGCAATAAATCAAGTGTGAACTCACTTTTCTTTATGTCAATCGGCCACAATTTGATTTTTTTCTATTTTTCATGTTTGTCAAAAATTCGACGAAAATGATAGCCGATATTTCGACGAACCCCAGGTTCGTCAAAATTTTGACGAACGTCGAGGATAAATTTTCAAAAAATTGAAAATTACACATCAAATTTTACAAGCACTCGATGATACATCAAATTATACATATTTCGTCAGACAGTTTCGTCAGATTTTGCAGTCAAATGAGTTAGTGTTTGTTCAAGTTGCTCATTCAATTGGTAATTAATATCAATTGGTGGTTCCTCATCATGAAGTTTTGTAATATGCAGAGATGATGGACCAACAAGCACTTTTCTTGAATGTAGGTTGACATCACTAAGCTCAGTCACATAGATTGGGTATTGGATGGGTTCATTAGTATAGGTTTGTTGAATAGACTTATTGTTATGGTTTGGTAAAAGTTGAGAAAATAATTGTGGTGCTCTTGGTTGTGTTGAGGTAGGCATGGTTGGGTTAGGAATAATGGTTGGTTGTTGTTGCAAGGATTTTTTTTGCTATGGATAGCTTATATTTAGGTTCGACCACTATTGGTTTCCATGCCATTGTGGTGACCATAGGTTATGAGAGGATTTACACTATGGATTGTAATTTGAGGATTGATATGGATTTTGTTACCACATCCCCTATTGTAGAATCCAAATTTCCATGGTTGATTTGACATGATATTCCAAGGTGGACTATTCCAATGAAGGAAATTTAAATTGACCCCAAGAAAGGAAACAATATGAGACAAAGGGTCTTGATCCATACCTTATCTCTATTCCCATGGTTCATGTTGGTTAATATAGAACACTTGACCTTCCTCATCTTGTAGGGTATGAAATTTAAGTCTTCCTTGCTTTTCCTCATAAATTCTAGCAATATTTTTGCACTTGCAGCTAACTCTTTTCTAATGGTAGTGTGGACAATATTATGTTAGAGAAGCCTCTACTTCCTCTTGTTTCTTTTTGATGTGTTGAGTGTCTAGCTAGGTTTCTACATGACTAATTATATCTTCCTTCATATTGGACAGAAGGTTATTGAGTTCCACCCAAGAAACACTTGTAAATGTTTTGGTGGAGGAAAAGGATCGAGCACCCATAGTCTTCTTCATATTTGACCTTGAATAGTTTCTACATATTTGTAAATTTTTCTTAGAAGGAAAATGAGAAATATCCCCTGCTCTAATTAGGTTCAGTGCATCTATACAATCTCCATTCACCCCTCATGTAGAAATACCAATTTTAGGGATTGTAGGGAGAGCCTATATAGATGTGACTTATTAAAGCATAATTAGAATCTCTTCACATAGTCTTCAATGGGTTCATATTCCTTCTATGACATTCTAAAGATATCATCTATTTTCATATCTCCTCCCTGACAGCAATCTTAGGTATTTTTGTAATCAATTTTCCTTTATTGTTTCCTAATTTGGAAAAATATTTCTACCTAGCCCCGTGAACCACCATAAGGTGACATATTTCAATGTGGTCGAAAAGAGTTTGAGCCTATGGGAATCTATGGTATAATCATAACTTTTGCATAAAATCTCAAACTCAAATATAAATGTATTAGTGTCTTCTATGATTAACCCATAGAAATTGGGTAATACTGAAGTAGGTATGATTTTTAGGGAAACCACCCGCTCTTGATTTTCTATTGGGAATTTGAATGTCACAGGTTCATCTAGGTTTTCTACTACCTCATCTTCCATTATGTTGAGATTTCTTAAGGTGATTCTCCCAAAATCCAAAGTAGCTATTAGTGTGAGGGGTATTTCTACTTTGTTAACTCCTTCAATCAAATCCTTTAATAGTGTTAGTTCTTCTCTTGCACCAATGTCTTTAGATAATTCCTCTTGATTATGGTTTTATGGAAGAAATCTTCCTAAGGCATCTCTCTACCACCACATGCAATAGTAACTTGAGCTAAACAAATTGTCCTGCATACTATTTTTGATAAGGAAAATCAAGTTTTGAAGGGACCTTGAAACCTTTTACAAGGACGAAAAGCTGCCAAAAAAACTAAGCAAATAAAACCAGCAGCCCAAAAAGACAAAATGCTAACAAAAGATAAAACATCAAGAACCTATCAGCAAAACAAAAACAAAAACATCAGCAACCCAGCTGATCCAGCAAAAAGGAATGCATCAACTACAACATTTTATCCAAAACATTCACCGAGGCCATATTCTCCTTGATGACCTTCTCCTGCATATCCACAACCTCTTTGATTTCATCCACAGAGATAGCCGCTCTCTTTTTTGTTTTGCTCCTAGTTCTAAGGCATGGCCCAACATTCCCATCTTTCTCCATCACTGGAGCAGATTCCTCAGCTTTATCCTCCTGGTTCAGGCAACTGATTTCCTCAATCACATTCTCTAACTCACCCAAGTCTAGAGGTTTACCCGTCCAATTAAGAGCTTTTTCATTCAAAACCGCGAGACCCCTAGCTATGGTCTTAAGAGAATTATTGTTGATATTAACCACCGTTCTTAAGTCCTCCATCATCTTACTAGTTCTCTCCTCAAGAATGGCAACATGGTCCTCTATACTTTTATTGACCTACATTTCCAAAGAGGAAATCCTCTCCTCATGAGAAGCCCCCATACGATCAACATCATTAACCAGCTTGTCCAGCATTACATTCACTGTTTTAACTTTTCCTTCAATGGCCAACTCCTTATGATTACCATGGATCATAGAAACACAAATATTTTTCCAATTTTTAACCTAAATATTTAGCTCCTTAACCTCAGAAAATAACCACTTTACCAGTGACAACAAATTCCTCGTCCCATCCTTGACCATTTTGCAAAACATGTTCATATTCACATCATCCCAGTTAATAGGAGGTTAGTCATTCAGCTCAGGGATACCAAGAGCTTCATTCCTATCCAAATTTTTCTCCTCCTGCTCTTCAACAAGGGAGTCATCGATCTCCACTACATCCACCTGGATACGCTCCTTATCAGGAAAGTTGGCTAAATCAACTAACACTTCCAGCCACTCCAATTTAATTTCCCTATCAACCGGAGAAAACCCCTGAGAGTGCATAACCACCTCCATCCCCTGTTCCATCCCATGCATCTCCATAGGCCCAATCCCTTTCTTCCACTCACTAGAGCAAGTATTACCAGCACCACCAGGATCCTTCGAGCATAAACCCACATCCACAAAATCCTTTAACTCAGTCGTAGAGGAAATTTCCACCTTCCCAAGAAAAGGATCCCCAACAGAGGTATTCTCAACACCAACATTCTCCACACCGCCTTTTCCAGGACACAACAAGGGTTTATCACTAGAACTAGGCACCACCTCCATTTTCTTTTTAACTGAAAGCTTTTCTTTCTTGGCACCTTTAGATTTACCTTTGGAAATATTCCTCACAGACTTCACCATGGAGTCTCGCAACTCGACATTTGTTTCATAGCCCTTGCTCCACTCTTCCAAGACCTCATTCCCTTCCTTAGAGCCACGTTCATCCACAAACATTTCCTCAAATTATGACTCTTCTTCCTCCGAACTCCCAACCCATTCAGCAGCAAAGTCACCTGTATCATACCCAGAATTTTTAACGGCCTTCTTACCAGGGGTTTTTGGAGAAACTACAATTAACTTAAGCTTAATGTGAGAAAATAGGAGATTCATAAGACCCTCATGTAAAATCACCTTCCTAGGGTTTTTCTGTGATCTTCAATACTCTTTTCCATGGAAATTCACAAATAGAAGGGAAAAGAGACCTGCACCTTGTGCCTAAAATGATTCAAAAGCATGAAATGGTAGCTATAAATAACAGAGAATCTACCTTCAAGTGTAAAATATTGCATTAAGGTCAGCACGAGGTCCCTCCATAAGGGCTTCAAATACTTGTGAGCGTAGCCACCACTCCCAATTTCCTGCAGCATCTTCTTCTTGTCATACTTGAAGAAATTCACAAAATCCTTTTTAGCAACTCCTCTATCTCTAAAAAATTTCCTCCTAGAGACTGCTAGACTAGTAGCCTCCACAATAAACTCCTCATCAATTTTAAACTCAACACCCTTATAATGCATCGACCTCCCATTCTAGCCTTTCACAAAGAAGTATGTAGCATCAGGGTCTGAACCTTGAATTCTCTGCATAAAATGTGTAACCCCACCTAGCTGCAAATGCTCCCAGACAACAAGATTCTTCTAAAATTCCTCACAAGAACTTGGTTCAATTCTAAATTAGTCTCTACCCATGGCAGCAAGAAAAGATCCAGACCCCAACAACACCAAAGAGTCAATAAAATGCAAATGAAACCAAACTCTCCTCCAAGCAACACAAATTACACACACAATACGTGTGGGAAATGCATTCAAGGTATTGCCCTACTTACACTGCCAATCCTCCATCTTATGAAAACCAAGGAAATAATAATGAAACATACATGTCAAAGGTTCCCCGTGCACAATCCAACTATGAAAAATAATGAGGAAACTTTCCCAAAAAACCTCAATCTTAAAAGCAAGACATTTGTTCATCATTAGATAAACATTTAAGATTAAGAGGAAGAGATTCAAACGAACCCCAATCAAATCTCTCCACCACCCCCACATTGGCTACACCATCAGCCAACCTATTAGCTTCACGGAAAACAAGATAGATTTTAAATTCCTCAAAAGAATTTAAAATAATTAAAGAATCATTTATAAAATTAGCAATAGACCAAGATGGAGGGTATTTTTTCAAGAGGAAATTTATATTTTTTCAAGAATTGAATAGCCTAACTGCCAAGTGCTGAAACATAATGGTGACCTCTAGAGTATGTTTGAAAACACGGGAATGGCTCCTTTCTTCCAACCCCTCAAAGGCTATAATGAAAGTTTAACAACAAAATTCACTAATTCTTGGAGGAGAGGCCGGCTTTCTTTAGGTGCTGTGAAATTTGAGGTTACTTCTCATTTCATAGCCAAGGGAACAGGGTTGCAGAATTCTAGTCTAAAGGTTCTCAAAAAGAGTGGAGTTGATTACCAAAGATTTGTAGATAATTTTATGCACAAAGGAGAAAATCTCAAGCAGTTCCAAAATGGGTATGCAAGACTCGAACTTCCTCCTCCTTTTTCCCTGGTGATTCTTTTTTTATGCGCTATTTTACTCTTGAAGGCCACTATATGTCTTTTCACGCATATCAATTTCCTATTTTAAACCATATCAGACATGGGGAGCGCATAAACTTGTCGTTTTACCTTTTGTCCTCAATGCAGCTAAATATTGAGAAAGGTGCTAACCCGCCGCTCCACCAGGGCCTAATGCAAACTCTGTACAAATTTTCCCTTTCCAAAAATCCCCACGGTAATCCTCTTAATGCTAGAGTTGAGAACCCTGACCATTCTGATGAGGACAATCTTGAACCAAGGAAGGTGGATAACCCAGATTTTTTTGAACAACCTCCCTGCATCCATCCTGTTGTTGTTGCGAGACGTTTGCTCATCCCTGCTAAGAGAAACTCTCTGGTGGCTAATGTGTCAAACCCTTCTACCCCTATGTCCTTGTTATCAATTAGATTTTTACCCTACCGAATACAAGATTCAGAAATCTAATGACACATGGAAACCTTCTTCAGATGTGGGTGATCTGAACGAAGAAGGAATCTCCAGAGTGAGCTTGTTCTCCGAAAGATAGATCTTATTCTAAGTAATTTCAAGGTAAAGGGTAGAAGGATAATTGAAATTAAAACCTATGACTAAAATGATCTTCAGAATTTGATAATAACTTAATGATGACTCTGGTCTTTTTCCCACAAACAGCTTTCAGAAAAAAACAATGCTTCACAATTCCTCATGAACACTTAACATATAAATGATTTGCATGAAGATTCGAATCTAAATACAACATGCAACTTGTATCTTTGAACTTTATGCATCAAGGATTAATATTTTAGGACATAACAAGGATTCTGTAAACATAAATCACAATATGACATCAAACTAAAACTACAAAATAGACACAAAACTGAGAAATAGGAATGATGCTTTATTCAACTGAAGGAGTATGCCAAAATCTATCTGAACTGAGTACAAAATGAGTTTACAAGCTCAAAAATTTGTAAGAGGAAGAAACTAGAATTTGAATTCAAAAGCAAAAGAAAACTAAGTCTTCTTCAAGATATATCCCTCAAAACCCTAATCCGAGCTTAAGAAGAAAAGCTCAAGAAAAGGTCTCAAAATTGCCCAATAAGCTTGCACAAAAGCAAAAAAAACTCACTTTTTCCATACTCACACTGTCCAACCTCTAAAAATACACTAAATCAGCTTTGAAAGCAAATAAACACCTTATCTATCCAGCAGACATCTCAAATCTGACCAATGAAGAAAACAAGAAATCTGCTAAAAATAGCAAAGAATAAAGCGATTTATAAAAACACTACTTTAATCTTGCTTTACATGATATGCAGATTTTCATAATTTGAATAATTTTTGCAACTAAATATTTTGAAATCTTCTACAAAAATAATCCTTATCTCTCCAATTACAATGCTTAATTTTCTCAGAAAAATCATAAAATATATGAATATCTTTTATTCATATCTCCTTTCCCTTAGAAACTATTTTCCAATCTATAATTGATTTCTCAAAAAATCAATCAAAACAAATAATAGAAGCATGGATATTGAATTGATTTCTTTAAAATCAATAAAAAAACTAAGGCCTATCCTTGTGCTTAAAAAAATTCCCCCCAAAATCTAATTGACTTTCTCACAAACCTTTGAAAATAGTCTAAGGCTTCAAATCATATGCCCCTTTTGACTCAGGCAACAACTAAAGGCATAAAGTCTTCAAATAATTCATTAAACCAACAAGACTTAGGTCAAAAATTCAATCACTCAAATCTCTACATGGTTCGACCTATCATTAGGGAAATCAGCCATTCAAAACTTTGCATAAAGTTTGATAAAAACGATAAGTCCCTATTTCGAATTAGGGCAACAAAGCAAAAAAGGGGAAAACCCTAATCTTCACTTCATTTTGCATTTGGGATTTTGGAAGAAAGCTTTGCTTGAGAGAAATGTGTCGCCACCACCATGGTTAGGGTTTCAGCTGAGAGTGCTTGGAACTCATGATTCTTTCCTTCAGATTGGTCGATTCTTCCTCTACAAACCATGGGTAACTCATTTTCAAGTTCTTCTGAGCTCCTTTGCTTCATTTCTAAGCCATTTTCTAGCCTTGAGGCCGCGGCATGTGATGATCATCTGATGAATTATTTGCATTCATGTGCTTGTTTTGTTATCTTTGGCTACCATATATGAGCTTCAACTCTGATTTTTAAAAGCTCTGTGGAGCTCTGGCCACGGCCTCCTTATCATCAACGGGAAAATAATGGTAAGCCCTTTGTTAGATTTTCTTTCCATATTATTTTCATTCAAAGAAAATTAACAAGAGTTAATCATTTTGTGAATTTATAATGATTTATGAGCCAAGGGCTCCCTTTAGGTCGTGCCATGAGCATATTGTCAAAAGCTTTCTAAGTACCTGTGGGCTCGACCCAACATGGTTTTCTACTTCTTTTGCACTTTCAGAAACAAAACTAGATGTGGGCATTCATTGTTTTCAAGAAATCTCACTTATCTTTGTTATCTCCTCCTTTGAAGCTCAACCCACCATGATTTCTCTTACTTTCTGTTGTTTTTTATAAGAACCCTCACATGGGTATCTCAAAAAATTGGAATATATTATCTTTAAATTTGAAACCCCAATGTGGGTATTTAAGAAAAATGAGCAAGAATCTGTATGTTTTATCATTCATGCAAAAATGGGACTCGAACCAACATGGTTTTCTATTTTCTTAATTTTCTCCATATGGGTATTTATTGGTTGTGAAGAAAATGTATTTCTGGATGAATTTTCTGTTGTATTTAAGCTCGACCATGAGAGCACTGAGTAAATCCTTTTCCTGACAAAACTCCACCTGGGTACACAATATTCTGAAGAACACACATTCTATTTCCCTTTCTTGTTGAAAACCCTCACATGGGTATTCGATAAATATGATAAAACATTTATCTTGCTGCTCCATTAAAATACCCATGTGGGTAAACTGTATTTGGTGAAAATCTATATATTGTTTAAAAAGCCAAATGGGGAATGTGTAAGGAAAATTAGATGCAGAAAAAAAATCTCCTAACGTCAATACCTTAGGGAAGAATGCAGATACACTTTAAAATTTACACTTACAGTCCAATTAAGATGCACTATGAAGCAGATAACAGAAACAGAGTATTTGACAATCACACATGAACACCAGATATACGTGGGACAACCCTTATGGGAGAAAAACCCACCACACTAAGAGAATTCACTTTGTATTACAGTAATAATGATTACATACAAGTTTCAGACTTATCTTTCTGATGTCTGTATACAGCAACATTCACCATGAACAATCTTTGTACAGGAACCTTCAACTTACAGTCTACACAGAATAGAATTCATTTACTGATCATACAACCACCCAGCAATCCGTCGATGCAACCAACCAATCACAATCTGCAATCACAGAGTATAACCATGTTGTTCCATGTCCGTCGAGCTTCCTCACAGAACCGTCACAACGAACAATCTTCCAACTGTTCAGATTCAGCTTCTCTTATTGGTCCACGAGACTCCACATAGGATGGTCAAATGGTCAACAGAGATTCAGGCTTTGTTGGCATCTCGGTGAGACACTAATAGTGTCTCCTTAATGCCCAAAATCTTCATATCAATGTTGCTAAGAGTTATCACTATCGCCAAGATGTTTCACCGAGCTTACAACTTGTATCGACTTCAGTTTTCCTTTCAGCAAGACTATCGCTCTCGCCAAGAAATCTCAACGAGCCTTCTTGAGTTACACCGAAGCACCAAACAGTCGGCGAGACCTATCGCTTTCACCAGGAGATCATAGAGAGGTCCAAAAGTCTCATAGATGTGAGTTTACCATTCGACAAGAGTATCATTCTTTGCTAGGACCTCACACTAAGTCACCAAGAGTTATACCGAAGTCATTTGTTATACTGAGCTCCAAAGAATAGTCAGCAAGAATTAACACCTCCGTCGAGAGGTTTCTCCAAGATCTCTATTGTCAACCCGAAGTCATCAATCAGTCGCCAAGACGTTATGCCGAATACACACAAGTCATACCGAGCACCAAGCCATAGTCGACAAAACTTATGTCCTTTTCCCAGAGATCATATCGAACTCCAAGACTTACCTCGAAGGCTCCAACATAAAGCGCTATCGGAGAGACATGTTACTTTTGCTAAGACTTCTCACCAAGCCGTCATAGGTTATCCCGATGACTTTAATGTGTATCATGTCGGCGAGACTTTCCAATGTCGCTAGGACTTCTTCCCGAGTGTTGAAGTCACTCTAAAGTTCCCTCGGTCGCTATGAGTCTCCCCGACACCCGATTGAATGGCCTGTTGGCTAGAGATGTTCACGCGGTAAGATATCACAGCGACTGCTCTATGTCACAGCGATAGACTCCAAAGAGTAACCGTTCAGCAAGACTCCTGCAAGGTCACAGTGACCTGTGCAAAACATGATGCTACCAATCTGCTAGTCAGCCAGACATGATGGATGTCATACCGACTTGGCTCCAATGGAGGTTTTAGCCTGTGATGTTTGAGGCACATATTTCCAACATAATGTTGAACGTAATGAGGAAAACTGCATTTTATGAAAACCCATGTACTTAAATCTGCAACAAACCTCTTTTTTGTACAATGCATTTGTTCTCCTGATGTTATTTAAAGTTAATGCATCCATTTCATTTAATGCAGCATTTAAACTAAATTATTGTAGCTCCATAGACTGCATTCTCTCTTACATCCAACTAACACCTTCAGAAGCACTTTCTCTCATGATTTGTCATTTTCTACTCATTCTTGAAGTAATCTTTTCACATTGTAATTCTTGTGTAATCTATCAATTATTCTTTGAAAAGTATACTTTGAATGACTAAACAATTGAATGATAGAACATCACAGATATCCAAAACAGTGTATTCTGATTGTCTTCTCAAAATAATGAAGCATTAAACTTACCTAATGCTACATTTGCATTCTCAACCAAACTGAAACTGGTTGTTTTGTTGATCATTTAGTTTCATTTTATTAAACAGTTGGCTACCAGTCACTGTATTGGTCTTGTCACCTTCCACTATTCTGATGGAAAATTGAAACTCCTTCACTATGCCTTCATCATGTGCAAAAAAATTTATGCACAGTCCCTTTCTTGAATGAAAATCTAAAACTCATACATACTTTTTATCAAACAGTGTTCTCTTAATCAGGCATTATGTATGTCTGTTCATTATCACTGTCATGAGCACACACACTGTTGAACTTTGCAAAAATATCATGAACATGATGAACCAATAATACTACGGCAGAAGAATATAAACCATGCAACAATGTTTGAGATGAACATACTCAGTTGAATTAATGAACTGATTTAAACCAACTATTCACTTGTAGCTTTAAGAAGTATTTACTTGATTGTTATGAGTGAACAGTAGGTTTGATGGTTTAATGAATGAATACTCCTTACTCTTTCAGTTGTATAGCATTTCTCTACTTAGCCCCACCTATAATGTACGCGGGGCAACATGCCGATCTCTACCCTTGTGGGAGCTCATTTTTCTCCACATGCTTGGTCTTCAAATGATAATCAGTTTCATGATTTTCCCTATACCTGCACAAAGAAACAAACGATGTTAGCATAAAACAATATATGATAATGTTGATGTCTCTCTTTCAGCTCATGTTTCTGCTCTTTTCTTTAGCTGGTTCTACGCATTGCAAGGATTGAAATATATTTCTGTTAGTATGGCATGTAGTATAGTTCATATCCCGAGCTCTTAATTGACGCCCCTTCATAATCTTTTGCAGGTACATTCAAGAGCGGAAGCAAGATGGAGAAAGCTACGAAGCATCCACCGAAGATTGACTCAGGCAATGATGGATATGTCCCATGTTACTTGTCACTTTCTCTTTCAGTTGTATATTTCCTTTCTTGTCACGAATGGAACGGCTAAAACCACGGCTTGTGTGGATATTTAATTTCATTCTTTCATTTCCATTTTGAAAGAAAAGCATTAAAATGCAAAGTTGTACTTGTCATTTGTATTCTTGCAATCAAATGAAAACATGTTGTAATGTGAATCATTTCATAAAAAAAATGAAAGCATTTTGTTATGCTTTATCATTTGTATATTCAGTTTTGTACTCCATTTGATTTTGCAATAAACATGAGTAATACTTATGAAACTCAATTTTCTCAAACACTTGCATAACTGTCACTTGATGAATAATGAATAAAGTGCAAACAACACTTAGGCACATGCAAAAATAACTGTAATTTTCACTTTCAAATATAACAGTATTTAATCAGCTCCACCAATTGAGCTATAGCAAAAAATTGGTAACATTTTGGCGATTTCCGCTAAATGCTTGCCAACTAAGTATTAGATTAGTTGCCTCTTAAAACTTCATTGGGCACAGAGTCAAATCTACCCCTTCATGAAACTTAGAACCTGAACAATAATACTCCAAACAGTAGCAAAACAAAATGAAACAAAGCAGAAAACAAACTAACAGGCCCTGATGGCCAACAGAACATGCGCATCAGCGCATAGGGAAAGAAAACTACTGAAAAGAAATGTGTGTAACGCACTTATCTGCAATACTATTCTACTTATTTATGAGATAGAACTCATATCAGAGGCAATGCTTGAGTTGGATCCCATTAACTGGGATAGACATCACCTCTCCAGTCAACTTAGAAAGTTGGAACACGTTGTGTTCCTTGCACTCCGTGATCACATAAGGCCCATTCCAAATAGCATCAAAGTTGGAATGTCGTCTAGGTTTGCTTTTAAATTCATTCCACTTGAAAACTAGATCTCTAACAATGAACTCGCGTGGTCTTGCTCTTTTGTCAAAAGAATTCTTCATCTAAGCTTGATGTATTTCAAGCTGCCTAAGAGCTTCTTTCCTAGTTTCCTCCAACTCTACTAGCTGTGCAAATCTCACCTCAAGAGGTTGTTCATTTAGCAATTCCAGCTCCTTAATGAAACTAAAAGTGGGCAATTCAACATAAATAGGTAGCTTAGCTTCTTTGCCATAAGTTAGAACAAAAGGAGAACAACCAGTGGCCCTTTTAGGAGTCACCCTATCAACCCAAAGAGCTAACTTTAGCTTTTCATGCCATGTCCGTTGATTGTCCTCGTCTTCTTGATTATATGAATCAAATACTTATTTGTGGGTTTTGCATAACCATTGCCCTACGGATAATAATTAGAAGATGTGTTCAAATAAATATTATTTCTAACTGACCAATCAGAAATCCTTAAACCAATAAAAGCCAAACCGTTGTCAGAAATGATTGAATCTAGAGTACCAAATCTTGACACTAGATCCTAATAAAAGTTAAGTACATAAGTCTCTTTTGCTTCTTTCAAAGTAACAGCTTCGGTCCATTTGGTAAAATAATCTGTGGTAGTAAGTATCCACTTATGACCTGTGCTTGAAGGTGGATTGATAGGACCAATAAAGTCTAAGCCCCACTTGGCAAAGGGTTGTTCCACTTGAATCAGATGCAGAGGCAAAGTTGCAAGCCTCTGTTTTCTAGAAAACAAAGCACATTTTTCACATCTTCGGACCCAAGCAATAGCATCTTTAAACAAATCCAGCCAGTAATAACCAGCTCGCATAATTTTCAGAGCTATTGTTCTTGCAGCAAAATGACCTCTTGAAGGCCCATCATGAAATTCTGCTAAAAGCTTGTCAACTTGATCAGGCTGAATACATCTGAATAAAATACCTTGAAAATATCTCCTATAAAGAATGCCATCAATAATTGCATAAGGAATGGCTTGTAATCTGTAATACCTTCTTTTTTCTCTTTCTAATCCTTCGAGAAATTCACCAGTTCGTAAATAGTGCATCATTTGTTGTAACCAGGTAGTAGGAAAAATTGGAACAACACCTGCAACATCATTGTTTTGCACTGTATCCATATTTTTAACTTCTTTTAAGTTGTTGTCTTCATTTCTAGCAATCTGTTCGCACCAACCCTTGCCTCTAACGAGCTTGGTTACCTCTATATCAAAATAAAATTCCATTACTTTGGTTATCCAACCAGCACATTTATCATTAATATCTTTGTTAAGTAAGAAATCCTTAAGAGTTGAATGAGCAACCAGCAAGTGAATCTTACTGTTGGACAACATATGTCTGAACTTTTTTAGGCTTCTGACAACAACAAAAACATGCTTCTCGAAAAAATAATACTTCACCTCATAATCATGTAATACCTAGCTGAAAAATGCTACAGGCTGCTCCAAGCCTTCATCATTTTGCCGGCATAACATCGCTGAAACAGTATCTACTCCTCCAAAGGCATATAGAATGAAGTCTTTGTCAAAATTTGGATTGATGAGAGTAGGAGCAGTTGCAAGGGCTTCCTCTATCTGCTCAAATCTCCTCTTACCTTCCTTGGTCCAACTGAAAGGCATATTATTTTTAAGCATAGAAGTGAGAGGTTGTAGCAAAGCTGCAATGTTCGGTATGAACCTCCTCACAAAATTTATTCTTCCAAGAAATCTTTGCAAGCCTTTCTTGTGTGTTGGTAATGGTAATTCAAGAATTGCAGAGACTCTTTTAGGATCTACAAAAATACCTTGCTTTGAAACATGTCCAAGGAGTTTTCCTTTATGTACAGAAAATATACACTTCTTCGGATTGAGAGACACTCCAAACTCTCTGCATCTCTGAAAAATCTGCTCTAGATGATCAAGATGTTCATTAGCATTTCTGGAAAAAATAGTAATATCATCTAAATATACCAGGACGAACTTGTTCATAAGGTCGTGAAAGGCCATATCCATTGCTCGCTGAAAATTTTCTCTAGCATTGGATGAGCCGAAAGGAATCTTTTTGTAGGCCATCGTGCCCCACTTAGTTGTGAATGTTGCCTTGAATTGATCCTCTTGCTTAACTAGAATCTGGTTGTAACCTGAGTAACCATCTAGCAAAGAAAATCTATCGAAACCAGAAACTACTTGTAGAATTTGCTCCATGGAAGGGAGTGGGTATTGGTCTTTTAGTGATGCTTTATTTAAATCTTAGAAATCGACACACAGTCTGATTTCCCCACTTTTCTTAGAAGTATGCTTGATCGAAAAAATAATACCACTCTCAACTAATTTATTCAGCTCAGCCTTCATAAGGTGTTCTAATTTGGGATTAAGAGGTCTATGTTTCTGCCTTACTGGTTTTGCTCCAGGTTCTAGTTCAATAGTATGTTGTGCTAGTTTTGGGTTAAAACCTCTCAAATCCCTGTACTCCCAAGCAAAAACATCACTAAATTTCTGACATACAAAAATACATTCTTGTTGTTCCTCTTTACTACATACCTTTCCCAACTTGAGAAGCTTGCCTTTGAAGATTTCAATGGTTGCATAATGTTCTTCCTTAACAGTCAAGCCACACTTGTCTTTTCGCACTTGGTAATCTAAATTGAACACAGATTCCAACGTCACCAATCCTTTTGGCAGCTTGTTAGTCTTCAATTGCACAATCTGTCTGTCATACTGCTGCTGCCATTTTTGTTGGTTTCCATCTGCAAACTCAACTTCAACAATTAAGAAATTTACAATTTTCTCATCGCTTTCAAAAACCTGCCAGCTCCATTATTGTTAGGCATGGAAGGTTTGGCCACTATTTTTACATATTGATGTGCCTCTACTTTATGAATCTCATTGGGAATATCAAACTGGGCTCCTATGGCAGCGAGCCTATCAGCATGCTTATTTTCATTTCTAGGAACTAAAACGATGTTAAAAGCATCAAAGTCTTCCATTAAATCCCATACACAATGCTTATATTTCTTGAGCAAGTCATTTTTTGCAGCATTTAAATTTCTAACCCGATTTACTATTAGCTTTGAATCACCATAAACGTATAAACATTTGATACCTCTCTTTCGGGCCCATTCTAGGCCATGCACCAATGCTTCGTATTCAGTTGTATTATTTGAACAAATGAAAGAAAATCTGAAAGTTGAATAATACTTATCTCCCTTTGGTGAAATCAGCATAGCTCCACCTCCAACACCAATACTGCTTCTCGAACCATCGAAGTAAACCTTCCAAAAATCATTTCCTATTTCTGCAGACTGTTTCTCCTCCTTGCAAAGATTCGGCATATCAAAATCAGGGTCACAAATCATATAGACTCCTAATCCTATCTCATTTGTGTGCTTGAAAGGATAAAGCTCATGATCTTCAGCTGCCCATTCATCTAGATTCATAGTTTCTATATGGTTGTTGCAGTCTGAGGTCATGGTTTGCTCCTCCAGTATAGGGGTGGCATAGAGGTTAGCATTTATAGGATTCAAAGAATATGGTTCGATATGGTCTTTGGCTAGAGGCTCAGACTTTATAGTCACTTTCGTACCATACCTTTTTCTAAAAAACAAATGAAAACAATTAGAGGACAAAAACCCACCCAGCTTGGCTGTAAAATCCCTTGAGAGACAAATGGCGAAGTGCGGTGGAAAATCGATAACATGTATATCCTGATGAATAGCAAAGCTCGGGGATGCATGCAAGGTAAGTGCCAAGTTCCTAATTATACCAGCAGTTTTAACAACAAACCCATCTAATTGCACTATGCCTTTCTGGGAATTAGGCTCATAAATAAGACCTAACTTATCGGCCAAGATCTTAGGCATGACTGAACTACTTGCACTAGAATTAACCATACAGTTATGAACAATCTTATCCCCAATAATCAGACTTAAATAAAATAGGGGAGGCTTTGCCTCTTTAGTTTTCTGCTCATTTTTATCCTCCAGATCATTAGCAAGCACAACTTTAGGAGCTCCTTGATTAGTGTCATCAGAAATAGACGGCTCAGCTAAGGCGTCTTGCAACAAACTTTTATGACCTAGGATATGCAAAGCATCTAATACATAAATGTTGATAGTAGCTTTCCTGAGATGCTCAACAATATTAAATGAAGTAGGATTTACCTTCTATTGGTTTTTTTGTGACAGCAGCATCGTTTTTCCTCTGCAAAGGCTGTGAATGCATCTTTGACTGCTCCTTGCTAGGTATCTCTTGGCCTCTTTGCAAAATCTGCACTTTAGGCTGCACTGCAACGTTAACATTTGATGACGAAATGGGTTGCTTACTGTTCGTAGGTTGCTGTTGTGAATTTCTAGCTTGCTGCCCCAAATCCATCTCTTTTTTTTATCTGGTATTGGCCGAAATGGAAGAATTTTGCTGATCTTGACCATTCACGCCACAGAATTCAGAACTCTTCCAGTTTGGCAAGGCTACTTCCACGTTATCTTGCTATTCTTGATTCTGATCTGTAAAATTTTTTGAACCAGTATAGTTGTTTTGGACCATTAAAGCCTGATTTCTCATACCATTAGCGCATGCAAATTGGTTATGGGGCTGATTGCATGGATAACACCAATTGCAATCTTGGGTGATATTATTTTGGGGCACAAGTTCCTTTGATGAAATAGTTGCATTTGGGTTGTATGGTTGGAATGGCCTAGGATTAAAAGTCTTCCTTTGGCCTTGATAATCATTCTGAAAGGCGGGCCTATTAGGCTAGTTTTGTTGATAAGTGGCTTGATAAGGCTTATGTTCATGACCAACTTGCTTCTTAATGCTCACAAGATCATCTTGAAGGTCTTGAGTATACTTTTAATCTCTTGAATCTCTTGGTTTTGGGCTGGAGCAGCAATCTCTTGGGCTATGCAATGATAACCTATTGCTAGAACAGGTGGGACAGCAGCTAAGGGAGGTACAACAATAGGGGTAGGTGGCTATATTTCTGGAAACAAAGGCATATGAGGTCTAATGGTTATGTCTCCAGCTTGGATGAGACAGTTCTCAGCTCTAATGGCTATGTCATAAGCGTTAGGGAGTGTATGCCCACCCATAGATTGAGTCATGACTGAAATCTTACTATTCAAAGCTTTTAAGTAAAACAAAAAAGCATGTGTTGGTAAAGGTTTTACCGTTGTAGGAATCATGTCCCAGGTTCTCTAAAATCAGTAGTTGAAATCAGCTAAGTGTTCATGTGGCACCCTCTAAATGGTGCTCAATTTCTCTAACAGAGATAGGTTATCATATTTATCAACAAAATATTGATATAAGTTGTTACCTAACGCATCCCATGTCGTGATTGAGTTGGCTGTGAGACCTTTGAACCATTGCAATGCCTTCCCTTTGAGCGATGCAGCCAAGATCCTTAATGCGACGTTCTATTGCATGATGTTGTGAACCGAGCATAAGGTAGCCATGTCACAAATATGTTCAATCGGTGTTGTGAGATCCTCCACGGTGAAGTATGGCAGACTTCTAAGGGCTGCAACTAGGATGTCATCATGTTGAGCGATGTCTAATGAACTTTCTCCATTAAAAGGCATGAACGGGTGTTTCCTTGGTGTTGCCAATGGCAGTGCTTGTGATATTGGAACCGGTACTCCTAGTGATAAAACCAAGGAGCTAAAAATAGGAGGTGTCGACTTCAATCTTGCAGGTGTCTCAAAGAGCCTCCTTGTTGTTCTGACTCTTCTTCGTGGTGGGGACAACTCTCGATATTTGAAAGGTATAGTACTTGATCTGGTCTATATTTTTCTCATGCGTAGGTTGCACTAAGTATGCATGCAAAATCAAGATCGAAGTCACTAGGTATATTGCAATAAGCCTCCAAAAGGCTAAAAAATCTACTGCATACACCAATCAAAAAATTAATAAACACAAAAATTTGTCTGAAATGGCTTTCAAGGTCCCACCGAGCGTGCCAAAAACTACTATCAATTAGATTTACACCCTACCGAATACAAGATTCAGCAATCTAATGACACATGGAAACCTTCTTCAGATGTGGGTGATTTGAACAAAGAAGGAATCTCCAGAGTGAGCTGGTTCTCTGAAAGATAGATCCTATTCTAAGTAATTTTGAGGTAAAGGGTAGAAGGATAACTGAAATTAAAACCTATGAATAAAATGATCTTCAGAACTTGATAATAACTTAATGATGACTCTGGTTTTTTTCCCACAAACAGCTTTCAGAAAACAACAATGCTTCATAATTCCTCATGAACACTTAACACATAAATGATTTGCATGAAGATTCGAATCTAAATACAACATGCAACCTATATCTTTGAACTTTCTGCATCAAGGATTACAATTTTAGGACATAACAAGGATTTTGTAAACAAAAATCACAATATGACATCAAACTAAAACTGCAAAATAGACACAAAACTGAGAAATAGGAATGTTGCTTTATTCAACTAAAGGAGTATGCCAAAATCTGTCTGAACTGAGTACAAAATGAGTTTACAAGCTCAAAAATGTGTAAGAGGAAGAAACTAGAATTTGAATTCAGAAGCAAAAGAAAACTAAGTCTTCTTCAAGATATATCCCTCAAAACCCTAATCTGAGCTCAAGAAGAAAAGCTCAAGAAAAGGTCTCAAAATTGCCCAATAAGCTTGCACAAAAGCAAAAAAAACTCACTTTTTCCATGCTCACACTATCCAACCTCTAAAAATACACTAAATAAGCTTTGAAAGCAAATAAACACCTTATCTATCCAGCAGACATCTCAAATCTGACCAATGAAGAAAACAAGAAATCTGCTTAAAATAGCAAAGAATAAAGCGATTTATAAAAACATTGCTTTAATCTTGCTTTACATGATATGCAGATTTTCATAATTTGACTAATTTTTGCAAATAAATATTTTGAAATCTTCTACAAAAATAATCCTTATCTCTCCAATTATAATGCTTGATTTTCTCAAAAAAATCATAAAATATATGAATATCTTTTATTCATATCTCCTTTCCCTTAGAAAAAATTTTCCAATCTATAATTGATTTCTCAAAAAATCAATCAAAACAAACAATAGAAGCATGGATATTGAATTGATTTCTTTAAAATCAATAAAAAAACTAAGGCCTATCCTTGTGCTTAAAACAATTCCCCCCAAAATCTAATTGACTTTCTCACAAACCTTTGAAAATAGTCTAAGGCTTCAAATCATATGCCCCTTTTGACTAAGGAAACAACTAAAGGCCTAAAGTCTTCAAATAATTCATTAAATCAACAAGACTTAGGTCAAAAATTCAATCACTCAAATCTCTACATGGTTCGACCTATCATTAGGGAAATCAGCCATTCAAAACTTTGCATAAAGTTTGATAAAAATGATAAGTCCCTATTTCGAATTAGAGCAACAAAGAAAAATAGGGGCAAACCCTAATCTTCACTTCATTTTGCATTTGGGATTTTGGAAGAAAGCAATGCTTGAGAGAAATGTGCCGCCACCACCATGCTTAGGGTTTCAGCTGAGAATTCTTGGAGCTCATGATTATTTCCTTCAGATTGGTCGATTCTTCCTCTATAAACCATGGGTAACTCATTTTCAAGTTCTTCTGAGCTCCTTTGCTTCATTCCTAAGCCATTTTCTGGCCTTGAGGCCGCAGCATGTGATGATCATCTAATGAATTATTTGTATTTATGTGTCTATTTGCTAATGCCATGTCATTCGGCCACTATACACAAGCTCGACCTGGGGTTATCCTGTGGATTCTGCAAAACTTGAATGAGGGTTCCTTTCCAACGCCATGGGTAAGTATGACTGACTTATTCATGCTTGTTCTTTGAGCTTTTCTTGAGAATTAAGGCCCCACTAGTCGTGGCTGTAGCAAGTTGTTGATGTATTTTGGTGATTTCCTGTGCTTGTTTTGTTATCTCTGGCTACCATATATGAGCTTCAACTCTGATTTTTAAAAGCTCTGTGGAGCTCTGGTCGCGACCTCCTTATCCTCAACGGGAAAACAATGGTAAGCGCTTTGTTAGATTTGCTTTCCATATTGTTTTCATTCAAAGAAAATTAACAAAAGTTAATCATTCTGTGAATTTATAATGATTTATGAGCCAAGGGCTCCCTTCAGGTCGCGCCATGAGCATATTGTCAAAAGCTTTCTGAGTACCTTTGGGCTCGACCCAACATGGTTTTCTACTTCTTTTGCACTTTCAGAAACAAAACTAGATGTGGGCATTTGTTGTTTTGAAGAAATCTCACTTATCTTTGTTATCTCCTCCTCTGAAGCTCAACCCACCGTGATTTCTCTTACTTTCTGTTGTTTTTTTATAAGAACCCTCACATGGGTATCTCAGAAAATTGGAATATCTTGTCTTTAAATTCGAAACCCCAATGTGGGTATTTAAGAAAAATGAGCAAGAATCTGTATGTTTTATCATTCATGCAAAAACGGGACTCGAACCAACATGGTTTTCTATTTTCTCAATTTTCTCCATATGGGTATTTATTGGTTGTGAAGAAAATGTATTTCTGGATGAATTTTCTATTGTATTTAAGCTCAACCATGAGAGCACTGAGTAAATTATTTTCCTAACAAAACTCCACCTGGGTACACGATATTCTGAAGAACACACATTCTACTGCCCTTTCTTGTTGAAAACCCTCACATTGGTATTATGTAAATATGATAAAACATTTATCTTGCTGCTCCATTAAAATACCCATGTGGGTAAACTGTATTTGGTGAAAATCTATATATTGTTTGAAAAGCCAAATGGGGAATGCTGAAAGTAATGAGGAAAACTGCATTTTATGAAAACCCATGTACTTAAATCTGCAACAAACCTCTTTTCTGTACAATGAATTTGTTCTCCTGATATTATTTAAATTTAATGCATCCATTTCATTTAATGCAGCATTTACAATAAATTATTGTAGCTCCATAGACTGCATTCTCTCTTACAGCCAACTAACACCTTCAGAAGCACTTTCTCTCATGCTTTGTCATTTTCTGCTCATTCTTGAAGTAATCTTTTCACATTGTAATTCTTGTGTAATCTATCAATTATTCTTTGAAAAGTATACTTTGAATGACTAAAAAATTGAATCTTAGAACATCACAGATATCCAAAACAGTGTATTTTGATTGTCTTCTTCTCAAAATAGTGAAGCATTAAACTTACCTAATGCTACATTTGCATTCTCAGCCAAGCTGAAACTAGTTGTTTTGTTGATCATTTGGCTTCACTTTATTAATCAGTTGGCTACCAATCACTGTATTGGTCTTGTCACCTTCCACTATTCTGATGGAAAATTGAAACTCCTTCACTATGCCTTCATCATGTGAAAATTGTTTTATGCACAGTCCCTTTCTTGAATGAAAATCTAAAACTCATATACTTTTTATCAAACAGTGTTCTCTTAATGAGCCATTATGCATGCCTATTCATTATCATTGTCATGAGCACACACACTGTTGAACTTTGCAAAAATATCATGAACATGATGAACCAATAATACTACGGCAGAAGAATATAAACCATACAACAATGTTTGAGATGAATGTACTCAATTGAATTAATGAATTGATTTAAACCAACTGTTCATCTATAGCTTCAAGAAGTATTTACTTGATTGTTATGAGTGAACAGTAGGTTTAATGGTTTAATGAATGAATACTCCTTACTCTTTCAATTGTATAGCATTTCTCTACTTAGCCCCACCTATAATGTACGCGGGGCAGCATGCCAAGCTCTACCCTTGTGGGAGCCCGTTTTTCTCCACATGCTTGGTCTTCAAATGATAATCAGTTTCATGATTTTCCCTATACCTGCACAAAGAAACAAACGATGTTAGCATAAAACAATATATGATAATGTTGATGTCTCTTTTAGCTCATGTTTCTGCTCTTTTCTTTAGCTGGTTCTATGCATTGCAAGGATTGAAATATATCTCTGTTAGCATGGCATGTAGTATAGCTCATATCCCGAGCTCTTAATTGACGCCCCTTCATAATTTTTTGCAGGTACATTCAGAATCCAAATGGAGAAAGCTACGAAGCATCCACCAAAGATCGACTCAGGCAATGACGGATATGTCCCATGTTACTTGTCACTTTCTCTTTCAGTTGTATATTTCCTTTCTTGTTATGAATGGAACAGCTAAAACCATGGCTATTTAATTTCATTCTTTCATTTCCATTCTGAAAGAAAAGCATTAAAATGTAAAGTTGTACTTGTCATTTGTATTCTTGCAATCAAATGAAAACATGTTGTAATGTGAATCATTTCATTAAAAAAATGAAAGCATTATGTTATGATTTATCATTTGCATATTCAGTTATGTACTCCATTTGATTTTGCAAAAAACATGAGTAATACTTCTGAAACTCAATTTTCTCAAACACTTGCATAACTGTCACTTGATGAATAATGAATAAAGTGCAAACAACACTTAGGCACATGCAAAAATAACTATAATTTTCACTTTCAAATATAACAGTATTTAATCAACTCCACCAATTGAGCTGTAGCAAAAAATTGATAACAAAACTCTCTGGTGGCTAATGTGTCAAACCCTTCTACCCCTCGGTCCCAGAAAAGTGAGGATTCAAAGAGCGTCGACTTGTTGCTTTCTAGAGCTACCCCTAAAAAAAGGAAACGCTTTCTTGTGCTGCTTGATCCCCCAAAAGCCAAGAAACCTAGAAGGGGTGTCAATCCTAGGGAAGTTATTCATATTTCTAAGGATGTGAATCAAAAGGAGAAGGTCAAGGAGAATTTGCAGGGACAGGGGAGTGGTGGTAGCGGTGGAAGAAGGTCCTCCCGGTTGGCGAAGATGGCCTCAAAAGAGAAAAAGGGGAAAGAAAAAGTGTTTGTGGATGTGGAGGATATCCCGAGTTATGAGGAGTTTGAGGCTCAAGAAGACGATGATTCTGAAGATTATGATTTTGAGGAAACTGCCTATGATATGGGGGAAGATTATTTGGAGGAGGAGGAAAAAGATGAGGAAGAGGAGGAGCAAGTGGAGCTGTATGAGGAACAAAATGAAACTGGGAATGAATATGATGTTGAGCTTTCTGGCCAGGAGAATAAAAACGATGATTTGAGTACTGATTTTTTAAAAAGTAGATTAACCTTTTTGCAGGTCCAATTCGAGGATATGGAAAAGGCTTTGGTTTCTTTGATAAGAGTTACTAATAGGTTAATGAGACATGTAATGCTGGGAGTGGCCTCAGGAGAAGCGAAGATAACCAGAAAATTGAAGAAGCAGAAGAAGTCTGATGCCCTCAAACTGTTGGATGAAACAAAGGGACTTGACTGGAGAAAATATTTGGCTCTCTTAGGAGAGTATGGGAACCTGTGTAGGAAAGGTAGCTAATGGCTTAGTCTATTTTTTTCTTGCTTTTTGATGGGTTTTTTGAATTATACCAATTTTTGGGACTATTTGTTAATTCTCTATAAGATTTGGTGGAATACCACCTGGTATACTGTGGACTTAATTAATGGCCTTCGTCGCTCTAATTTAGCTGGTAGTAACCTTTTTTTTTTGATAGATAATGGCTGGACTATTATGATGGTTTTAAATTTGGGCTTGCATGCCAACCTGAAGCTATTTTTTGGTTTGGTTGGTGGTGTTGTTTCCCACCTTGACTGTTCTTTTTTATCTTCTTATGTTCCATGGGATCAGGGCCCTTCCCTGCTTATTCTATCAAAAACATTAAGGGAATCCCCCTTGAACCAAAGTTTAGAAACCCCCTGATTTTTAGCCAAAACAAGGCCATGATAGGCTGCAACAGCCTCCGCATAATGGTTATTTTCCTACATACTGTTAGTAAGTAGCTTGAGATTGATTTAAAATTTCTAATAGTCCTAATTGTTATAAATAAATAAAAATTAATTAAGAAATAAATATTTAAATGAACATAAATGACTAAAAATTTAGAAGTTCTGAACTATAGAACTATCCCTAGCAACGACACCAAAAATGTATAGCTTCATCTATGCTCAATCAATTGATGCAAACAATGCACGCACACAACTCAATAGATCGAAAAATCCCTTATTAGGAAATTCATTGAACTAGACATGCTACATTTAATTTATCAACCACATAATCATAATTCTTGGATGATTATGACACTATATGTGCAACTAAGAATTCTAAGGCGTCCTAATCAACTGTTTACAAAATAATTAACACAAGCAACTTCAATTAAAAGAAATCTTGACGGAAATAACTCTACCTAAAAGTAAATCTAATTGAATAATAATTGCTATAGATAACTACTCTTGTGAAGAAAATAATTAATGAATCAACTATGTTGCAACTTACTTGGAATATCTAAAATAACAGTTAATCCCTAATAAACAATTCAATTTAACTTTAAACCAAGAAATACAACTTAGCAATTTATTCTACTATAAATAATAACCTAAGCTACAAGGAGTATTACAATTACCTCAAGTGGCCCTTGCTTGGGTATTTGCAATCCCATGACATGTCTCTTAAACCTTAACTTAGAAATTCATATAAAATGACTAAATTCATGCTTTATTTCAATTCAAACAAATAAATGAGAACAAAGTATCAAATAATAAGAAATATGTTTATATATAAATCTATGAATACTAAGATGCTAGATCCTCAACCTCTCACAAGATCAAACATATATAGGATCTTGAGAGTTTGATTATTCCTAGACTGAAAATAACTTGTAAACAAATGTCAAATCCCTTAAAAACACGAGAATATGACGCAGTCTTATTCTAAAAAATAATAAAAAATAATCACACAATGGTGAGAGTGTTATAATCACATTAAGACTCTATCATAAACAAGATAGTTCCAGCTGAAAAATATTCTCAACAGGGCATAACTATTTATGATCCATGACAATTTTTATCGAAAATATCTTCTTTCCTCTATGATTATTTTCTTCTGGTGGCAGCATTGAAAAAAAGAGAATGATCTATAATTAAATTATTCCCACAATCTTCGACCACTACCTCCATTAGCTGCAAAAGACTATATGTGTTGTAGGTGATCATCCCCTTTGGTTGCGGGTTGAGAGGCATCCTTTGTTGTGGATTGACAGATCCTTCATTGTATGGGTTATTTTAATTCAAAAGAACATGTTCATCATTAATAACCATAATCAACATAAAAATCTATTAAATTTCATAGACATTCATAGATTCACACAATCATTTAGCAATATAATATATACCATCATTAATGCTTTAGTACATAAAACATGTAAGAAGGTTTGGGTAATGTCTTTGAGATCATCAAAAATATCATGAAAAGTATGAAACTTATGCAAGGAAAAGAGGAAAATTTCAAGACTCATTAGGAACCATCACAACAATAGACACAATATAGATCTACTCAATAGAATAATAAGTATGGTGTAATTAATTCTATAAAAGAAAAAATATTTTCACAAAAAGAGAATTTTAATAGCTAAAATTTAACACATAATATATCATTAATCATTTCCACATGACCATAATAATCCACACATTCTAATATATCTCCATACAAATTCAACAACTCATAACACTCAATGTAGAGTCTTCATCATAACACATTTTCATTCAATCAAACAACCACTCATGATTGTTAGATCTTCTACATTCTAAATAGATGTTATTTAATAAGGGGGAATTAATCTTTCCAAATCAATAGTGGTCACTAACCATTGTTGGGATTAGGTGTGTCATACACCTTGCAAGTCATAATATTTGGATGATTAATTACTTATTATGTTATCCACGTTATTCCTTGGCCTTTATGTTATGTGTAATCTATTTTTAACTTGGGTATTTACTCATGTAAACATATTTAAATAACATATTTAATTTAATGATGTGTAAGGCCGAATCCATGACAAATATAATGGTTTTTACACTTTTAAGAGCATGATTATAGGGAATTAAAAAGTATAATAGGAATCTAGACCATCATTTTGATGTGTAAGAAGAATATATGACATTTTAAGAGGATTAAGAAAGCATCTTTGAGAATGTTTTAGAAGTGGATTTCCCTTTTTGGACTTGGGGAGGTGTTATTTTATCCTCTAGTGATGTAATCTATTTTATTGGGAACCTGTGCGTATGTGTCCTTTGAGAGACCTTTTGAGGAAAATTACATGTGACTTCAATCCCATTTGGAAGCAGGTATGTAGGCAGCTCTTGGACAAAGGATGCCCCCTATGACCTCAATTCTATAGGGGAAAGGTTTAGGGGATAACTAGCTCCAAGGTTGGGGTTCTTCCTAAACTTATTTGACCTTCCCCCTTTAGTAGACTTCAATTTGAGGCTGAAATTCGTATTAGATGGTTATGAATGAGTTAAATAATCTTGATAACTTGTATCTAATAAGGATGTAAGATATGGTTAGTAGGATCTAATGAGGTGAATAATGAGTGCTCATATGGGATACATATGGTCTAATTTTTGTGTCTATAAAAAAATTTTCAATTGAACTTGGGATGACATCCATTAAGATTGTCTATAAAATTTATAAGGGAAAATTATAAGTGTTACTAAATAAGGTTGGATATTTTTCCTTTGCATATTTCTAATACAGAATATGTTTCTAAACAATGTGTTATGGTTATTTATTTTTATGAAATGAGTGGATTTGACTAGTTTATAGTCTGTATTTTTCATGTGTACATGTTGAGTAGAGGTCATCTCATATGGGTTCAGTGTGATTCTTATGTGTTAGTGAATTCAACTCCAGACCTATACAATGTTATGTATAGGCTCCTAAATCAATTGATTGTGATATAATTATCTATATCCACTTGTCCAGTACTTGTGAAACCTGTCATGTATGACCCCCACAAATGTGAAACTCTAAGGTATTTGAATAGTGACAAGTAGTCATTGGACCATGTCAATAATTGATGCCTAAGATATTACAAGGGATTAGATGAAATTTGTAGATTCTAAGCCAATGTATTGTAAACTTGGTAGAATCTACACAATTCAGAGGTTTAACTAATTGAACAATCCACTCAAATTTTCTCAAGACTACATTAAATTGTCGACCCAAGGCTTGTAAGCTTATGATGTTGCAACATTATATATGCCTTCAAGGACTCAAAACTAGTTAATCTACCCTACTCAGGTTGTTCTACTTGTTGAAAAACTCACAAAATTTCAAAACAGTGAAAGACATAACCAGAACTAGTGGTTATGGGTACCTACAGCTTAGATTGTAACTTAACTGTTCCTTATCAAATGACGCTATAATAACTCAAAAATAAATAAACTAATGATTCAATTGAACTATCCTTTGAATTACTACTAGTTAACCATTGCATGCATATTTATAAGCATTCATTAACAATAAGCAAGATATGAAATTCTAATTAACTTGCATATAATTCATGAAACAATTATAAACTAATAACAACTATTAAACAAAAATAAATAATTGGAAAATGAAGTGAGGAACAGTACCTTGAGTGGCCTGCTCAAGTGGTTGTTCTCACTTTAGCTGAACACAAATCTAATTAATCAAATTATATGCATCCCATAAATCAACTCCATTCATTGCATATTCATAAAGATTACACAAAATCTTTCACAGATTGTATTCAATCATTCTAAATACTTCATGTCTTGAAAATTGAAAGTAATTGATAACATAAAACTGGAAAACCAACTAACTATCCTACGGATTCAACCAACAGCTATATACAAGCTTGAGGGAATCTTATCCAAAATAACTACTTAATAAAAATCATTAACTCCACTCCTAGATATTTAGGGTGTAGAGTTAAGATTTATTTATTCAACCTATAACTGAAAAGGAAAAGGAATCCTAATAGGACTAAAACTCTATCAAAACAAAACTGCATGTAGACATACAACTATTTGTCAAAATCCTATAAGTG
The DNA here is from genome assembly GCA_007258455.2 of Sequoia sempervirens. NCBI lineage: Eukaryota > Viridiplantae > Streptophyta > Pinopsida > Cupressales > Cupressaceae > Sequoia > Sequoia sempervirens. Next base: position 1,201,689,831 of record VDFB02271358.1, on the reverse strand, counting down.
AAGGATACCTCTTCTTCAACGTTTATTAACTAGTTATAATAACACCATGTTCAACCTTCATCAAGTGTCTTTAATCAACAATCATCACATTTAGCTTAACCTAGAGCTCCCTTGTTTCAGTTTCTAGTCATTCCTTTTGCTATGGGTTCATCTTGCAACTATTGTGTGTCATGATTCCTCTTTAGCTGCAAATAAGTTAATTCCACAAAGCATGTACACAAGGATAACTATCACAATTAACTCATAGCATTCCATCAACATTCTATACATATCTTCATATAAACCATATAATACTAATATATTATAACCATAATTCCATCATCATATTTAAGGTTCAAGTCTACATAATGGATATGAAAGGATAGAATAATTTAGGAACATTGTCCGGAAAGTGTATCTAAAATTATCTCAAAATATGTATAAAAACAACAAAAAAAAGCTATTATCTATACCTATCAACATTCACCTAGTTCATGAAGGTGAAGGTTTCCAAGGGCTACCCTACTTATGATATGAGAACGGTTGCATGGATAGTTACCCTACCATGTAGCTAACAATAATTGGAGCTAACTTTTATATCAGGAGAGTTAGAAGGAAATCACTTATAGCACGAGGGTGATCAATGTAAAGTGCTACCTAGATTGTAAAGAATATAACTAAAAATATCACTTAGATCATAAGTTGATGTACATCTGAAGCTATTTCTTCCTAGGTGGACAAAGTTGTCATCAATGGCTTGTAGGCGATTTAAGTTGGAATCCATACAGTTGGACAGATTCACTACTTTTGGAAATATCATTGTGCCTATATGAACCTTGGGATGGAGATTATAGACCCTTGGTGTAGTATAGGATACATTCAATCCTCTTCCCAATCATCTGATGATGTTGTAAGTGGTATGGGATACTTTTCATCATCATGATGGGTATAAAAGACAAGGGAAAAGGATGAGACCCACGATGTAGTGTGCAATGCATAAACATTCCTTTTTTATTTGGGATGTACTAAAAGTGTAGGTTTTAGTCACTTATTATGGATGTGTTAGTCACACACTCTGTAATGTTAGTCCTTTATTGTTTACTTGAATAAATTGCATTATGTTTTGTGCACATTTATTATCTATTCCTTTGTCAATGATGATATCAAGTAGTATAGTTTGTGTTATTAGATAATCACATATGGTAGTGGATTATAAAAAGGATGGAACTCACATTATAGTATGGGATGCATCAACATTCCTTTTATAAGCAATATTTTCTTACGAGCTATGTAATTATGAATTGGATAGTGAGATGATGCATGTAGTAGGTTGTGCACATTTCCACTTTACCAGTTGTTGTTTATGTGAACATGTGATGTATTATGTGGATCATCATATTAGCTATATGTGATATATGTTTGATTTGGTCACTATTGTACTTTTTATGTACATATGAACTAGTCACCATTGTACTTGTGGTGTGCGTACAAGCCAGTCACTATTATACTTGTGATGTGTGTATGAGCTAGTAATTGTTGTACTTTTGATGTGTATGAGATAGTCACCCTTGTATATGTGATATATGCTCAAAATATTCCTTTTGTATGATCTTGGTATTATGAAATTATATGAACCCTATGTGTAATTGTATTTTTTGTACACTAATTGGTAGTGTTTGGTATTGAACCAACACTTGATAGAAAATTACTATCATTCTATTATAATTGGACTAAGTGGATATCTTACATTTAATGAATAGTTATCATTTAAAGGTGAGATCAGAGATCTTATACAAGAGGAGAGTATGAAATCCCTCTATCATTAGTGTTTGAACTACAAATCCTCTAATTTCTCAAAGGGGATACATAGGCAAGGTCATCACAAATGAACTCTTGAGGTTTAGGTCTAGGTCTAGGGATGACTCTAACCTTGGGAGCTTACCACTTTCATGTGAAATAATATAAGTGGAGACATTGATTTGACACCACCATGGTGAATGGAGAAGTTAGGAAGTCCACACTTCTAAGCTAGATGGAAAATACTTGTTCAATTATGTTGGCAATCTTTGTGAAGTGAATTAATAAAATGTAGTAACTGAGGGGAAAATTTTACATTAGCTCTCCATGTATCTTATTGTCCCTTGACACTAGAAAAAACTTTATCTTGCTCTTATTTGTCACTAGGTTTTCTTCCTATTTCTATTTATAATTATTTAATTTGTAGTCTAGTTCTAAATTTGATATTGAGCAAAGTCAACATTCCCCAATTATAAATTGAATATTTTATCCCTCAAAATTATGCCAAGATGTTGGTGCATATAGTTTTAGGTCCTGAATCCCTAAATCCATATCCTCTCCTAAGATAGGGGTGTCAAAACTAGGACAAAGACCTTAAAATTATGGTTAGGTTGGGAAACAACAGACTAATTTACTAAGGGGGCTAAGAAATTCTTCAAATTTTGGCTCTACTAAACCAAGTAGGGCTTCCCTAAGGTTTTGTGTTGGATATTACTATAGGAAATGGAAATTTACCTTATCACAAACCATACCTAGTGCATAGTATAGCATTATTAGGTTGTCAAGGATTAAGGATACCTCACCACCAATACCATTGTTAGGGTGTTAGGTATCAATAGTGGGCCATACTTCATACCAATAGTAGGAAAATAAGGACACCCACACATTACCAAATCTTAAAGGATACATAAGTAAATATTTGAGGAGTTAAGGATTGGGGATACCAAGGAATTTATCCCCTAAATAATGTAAATAATAAGTTTGAACTAATAATCCTAATGAGATACATAGTGAGAAGTACCAAGGATTATATTTTGGGGATACCAAGGAAAAGGTACCTCAAGTAAGGGATAATTAAGCCTTTGGATCTAAAAAGGTAACTTAGTATAAGAATTAGGATTTGGGGTTCCAAGGAAAAGCATGCTCGAGTGGAAAAGTGTGAAACACCAACATAGGCTAGAGGAAATGGAAGATGAGAAGGAAAACTTTGAAATATCAATAGGAGAAGGGATATAGGTAGGGAATGGATGAAAGGTATTCCTAAATGGGAAAGTATAATATCTCAACAAGGACAAAGGAAAAGGTCAGAATTGGAAGGAAAGACATACTAGGAAGAGAAACTCCAAAACTCTAACATAAGCAGTCTTTTAAAATTTGAACATAAAACCTCCACACTTAGAATTAACTTCCTACATAATATATGTACATGCAAAAAGATCGAAGAAAAAAACTTATACAACTTTGATCAAGGGAGATCCATTCATTTTTTATATAATTGATGGGCCAAGCAAGACTAGATGCATAAAGAGGCTACAACTCAAGAAAAATAGACACATCAAATAGGGTGCCAACAAAATGGTCTAATAGCTCAATGAATAATGGCTCTCTAGATGTTGTCATAATAATTATTTGTTAACTTGTGAAGGTATCCCTTCACCATTCTAATTTCTAGGCACATTCATATTAATCAACATTGTATGAATTAATTAAGCCAACATATATGTAAGGTGCTCTTTCTCTTGTTCAATCTTTTTGTATCATGCCTTAGATAAATCATCATTTTCCATAGTTCTCTTGTCTCTTTCTACTACAATATCTATATTTTGTTTTTCTAACCCTTACTTGGCTAATTTATATCATTAATTTTCTCTCTTTGGTTTAATAAAAATATTCTCTACCACTACCATGCATTAGGAAGATGCTACATATAATGTTAGAATTTCATAGGCTAGTATGATCATTAGATTTGATACTACTATAATGTACCTAGTAGTAATGTTAGTTAGGTTTCAACAAAATTTTAAAAATCAACACAAACCCAAGCTCTTTTTGATCACTAAGATCCCAACGTGGGCAAGGTGAGAACATACAAAAATTGGGATGTGGAAAAAAAAGAAAGTAATTTCAATATCACTAGTACCATCTCATCCAATTTATAATCAATGTCAAAGTGGTAGATAATTATGTAATATGATTAATTCCTTTGGAAAATTACACATATGTTTGATCAATGCCTAATGGACTGATAACAAGTAGATCACATCAATATCAAAATTGTCAATAACAAGAAAAAATGGATCAATATTGAAGTGGAAAACAATGAGAAAAATTCAAATGGGAGTTGGTGGTAAACTATCTCTAGGATCTACTTACAATACCAAAAGATCAAGATCTCTAGTTGGTAGTGAACCATCTAGTTTTATAATTAGCTAATAATCATTCAAACCAAATTTTACATAATGTTTTTAATTGTTAACTAACAAGAAACATCTAAAATCAATCTCTAGAATAAATGGAATGACTTAAAAAAATATTATATTAAGATGGAATAATATACCTAGATAAAACAGGTTGGCATAGGAAACAACTAACATTGTATGATGATCTATCACTGAAAACCTATAGATAACAATTGAAAGAAGAACAAACTTGATCCCACAATCAAAACTAGATAGTGGTGATTATTGGGTACGTTTATATGTCCAAAAAATATAATCTATGGCATAGCTTAATCATGCCAAAATACTATAACCTCTTCCCACTAAGCTATGATGTCACCAAAAATATCTTTGCTACTAATTTTAATTGATTTCTATCAATAAAAATATTGAAACACACATTCAAACTATAGCAATCCCCTTTCCAAGTCAAACACTCCACTTCCTTACACAACCAACTAGCATAGAGGATTCAAGAGGTACAACCAAGATAAGACAAGTCCAACTAGCATAGAGGAGTTGATATCAAATGAAATTGCACCCTGACTAAGCTGTAGGATCTAGCATGTTAAGCTGTAGGACTTAGCATTTCAGAGAAACATGGGAAGACCTCTAAAGTTGTGGGTAACTTGTAAAAAAAAGGTGAACATCCAAAGAAGGCTGACTTCCTTTTTTTTTTTTTAGACTACAGGAATCAGGTAGCACGACCCCCTATAAACTACAGTGCACCTAGTAAACTTTTTAACGTGACTGGTGGCACTGGCACGACACACCCTTCGGTACCACGAGGGTGGGGGAGACTAGACCTCATGACCAACCTCCTGCAATAGGAAAGATTTAGCCAACCCAGCTAGGGCCCCAACCCGAAGGTCGGCTTCCTTTTGGTATCACCTTTAAAACAAAGTTTTTTTTACGGAGAAAAGGGTTAGGAGGAAACGTGAAAATGAAACATTAACCCTAGGGTGATACACCAAAATTTTGTGGCATGCATTACTGCATTACATACACAATGAGCTCAATAAAATAGCTTTTTCCAAGACACAACTCACACCTTTCTCATGTTCATATATCAATATTTCATAGGAAGAATTTAGTCTTTACAGAATTAGAAGGAAAAACAAAGGTTCTCACAACTAATTACTGATTAACAATATATCACAACCTATAACCTATACAAACCATGCATTTTCTGTTTAGAGTTGTTAAAGATGAGACATACATTCAAGGATTAGAGTGTAAATCACAAAAAATATGTACATCAATCACTTAACTACACACAATAAACAACGTTGAGAAGGTCAAAATCATTGTAGTTTATTGAATCTCCAAGGTATAATGTTGCAACACATGCCTGTAAGTGAGTTACAATACTCTATCCTTTTCTACAAAGGACTCAAAAGAAGTCAGAGACCAGAAAAGAACAAGTCAAAACTACTCAAAAATGAGTTAAAATGAGATTAAATACATTAACTCTCCCTCATCCACCAAAATAGCTCCTGGAAACTTCTTGGGTCGTAAGCCTCCAAAAAGCCTAAAAAGTAGCAACTGATTTTTCTTCAAAAGAGCTCCATTATGCTGAAAAGGTCAACCTTGACCATGTCCAACCATAAAAGCACCCCAAAAATGCTCCAAGTTGCTCCAAAATCCTTCAAAATGATGAAAACAGCCTCGTCCATTCTCTCCAAATGTTTGCATAATGGTTAAAACAACATCCTATATCCTTGGCACTTGTTTTCCAACTGCAAATAAATGCTCCTATATGCTAGCAAAGGTATAAGTCTTAACAAACCCATGAAGGAGCTTACATAGCATAATTTGCTTAACCTTGCATTTAAAATAACAATATTAATTAAGTGATCTATAGATTATCACTTAACTAAAATGCTTTACACTTGAAATTAATACAAAATAAAAGCAAAAGGCTCTTGACCCTTGAATATTTGAAAGTATTAAAGACTAGTAATTTGAAGGACCTCATGAGATGAAAGGAAAAACAAAACCAAGACATATGAAAGTAAAAGGCATAAGACAAGGTCTTAGCCCATGGGTATGTATTAGCCATATGATTTTAAGTTAAAATAAAAAGGTAAAATACCTTTTTCCCATCGGTGAATTAGGGTAAAACCCTAAGTGTGAAATATGCAAAATAAAATAAAATGCAAAAGCATTTTCATTTCACCTTTCGAGCTTTCTAAAAATTTCAACTCTGCTGCCATACGGTTTCGATGATAGCACTTTGGGAGGCTTTCATGGAGGATTTATGGAGATTGCAGGAGTGTCCCTAATTTGTTTTGATAATAGTAACTTCCAGATGCTTTAGTAAGCATTTATATGTTGCTTTTATTTTATTTTTTGAAGAAAACTTGCTCGAGTTTGAGCTATTTTACATAAATATGAAAACATTTCGCTATTCTTGCTTTTCTTTGTTATTTCAATGCAAGCTCTGTACATTACTCTACATTTTTCATGATATTATAATGGAAACTCGATTTTCTCCCTGTATTTTACTTCATTTAAAAACAAATATTTCCTTGTAATGGCCACGACCTAGACACTTCTTGTGGATTAAAAGGCACTTTATACTTTTGATTATTAGAACCTATGCCTCCATTATTCAATTTGCTAAAAAACTTGCTTTTAATTCTATGAAGAAAAAACAAAGGGGTTATTTTTCTCTCCTCTGTCATTTCAATTCGCAGGAATAGCCATGGCTCGGCCCTAATGAGTCTTTGTATTTCACTTTCATTTTGTAGAAAATATGCTCTATTATACAAACAATAGTGAAAACATTTCAATTTTTTGTACTCCTCTTTACTATAGACAATGAAACCTGGAAGTGTTCAAGTTTATATGTAGGTCAAGCTTTCCATTTTCTGCTTTTCCCCTGCTATTTACTGTATCATAACACTGCCACTATGATTACTCCTTGATCTGACTCTCATTGGAATATCCTCATGCTACTTTATATCCTCTATACATCCTGGGCTACACATTTTCTACAAATATCTAGAGTGCTTTTGTGTTTTGTGCTAGAAAAAATAGAGACCTTCAAGGGTTATCATTGCACCTATAGAGGATTTTCTCACTTGCTTAACTTACTGTCAATTTTCAAACTTTGTTACATGATGTGCCCTATCACTGCTCTTCTATGACATTTATGTGACTGCCCTATATCTCGGTACCATAGAGGACTCATACAATTCATGCGTCACTGACCCTATTAAAATTCTTCACATGTCTTGTGCAAATGCAAACAAGCCTGTAACTGTAGCTTCTTTATTTCACTGTGAAAATTCATTTTCCCTTTCCTTGCACACAGGACTGTCCATTTTCTCCAGGATGCAAAGCTTCTTCCCATTGAAGTATTGCAGTAGCTCCTCAGCCTTCCTCAATCTCTATTAACAGAAGGAGTAACTAACATAGGGGTAACACCTTCCCTCAGAAACATTTGAATGCAATCAAAAGAATAAGTACACAATAGTAAAAGTATTAATAGCAACAAAACACCATTATAGCAAGAGTAGCTTGCTTCTTGGAGTAACTGTGGAATTTTGGCATTTCCCTGTTGACTGTCTCTAAACCCTTGATATGGTTGTAATCCATAGATTGTTTCTATCTTAATGGTTTAGTTGTTCTTGACACTGTCACATCAAATAACTTGTAAATTTTCTCCTTGACTATCATATGATGTCATATAAGATCACTATCTTATTACATCAAACCCTATTCTCTTTTCACTTATGTCACCGTTATGAGGTTTCATCACTGTTTTTCTCATGAAAGAAGACCAAACTCTCTTTTAATTATGTGGTTTCATATACTAGGCATCTACCTCTTGAATAGCCTTGGCAGTTTATTTGATCCAAAACTGATCACGTATTCACCTTGTTGCATTATACAGAGCCCAATGCATACATTTCACTGCTTTATACAATGACGATTAACAATGCATCTTTGTTACTTTCTTGCATCAATGTCACTGCCTTTAATATGCATTGCTTTTTGGGGCAGTATGTTGACATAATGGTTTAAATTATGTATCTTACTTATCATCCATAGTTGTTCTCTTGATAAATCCTTGAAATTTCTCTTGTTCCCTAAGGAGCTAGATGACTAACAAATAAACATGCTTATTCTACACTTACATGGAACAGTACATTATATCTGCTTGACTCATAATATTAAAATCATCTTTTGTGATTTACAATGGGAAAGTATATATCACTTATGACAGTGACAAACACTCACTACCATAATTGTTGTGTGCTTGTTCAAATGATCACAAGGAGCTGAATTACCCCTTATACCTCTTTTAGAAACGTAATATGACAGCATGTTGAGCTCTACCGTTGTGGGAGCCACATTTTACCCCACATGATAAAATTTAATGAATCAAAACAACAAGAATGCTTTTCCTAAATCTACACATGAAGCAAAAAGCTAGAAAAATATATGCATATGTCTGATGTGCTTGATGGCCCTATTATTCCCTTGGACATGTACAGTTTGTATACTTATTTAATGTACTTGAGGGGTAGTTTGTACATTCATGGGTGCATGTACATGTAGTGTAAGAGACCTTCATTACTTAGAGCACTGCTCTAACATCATTGTAATTGCTAGATGCAAGGACTAGGAGTAGGGAGCTACGGAGGACACAAGACGACTCAAGGAAAGAGACAAAACAAGACAATAGACAATGAACCAGTCATCAGGCAATGATTGGCCTCTTCCCCTACATGTGCATTCTATTTTCTTTATCCATCAATGTATAAACTTTTCTTCATTGTATTCAATAAGTTGGTCTCACGACTTGTGTGAGACAAGTATGTACTTTTGTATCAATAAAGATTACTTTTTCAGAAAGATTTGTGCAAATATTTTCCATATTGTATGCACTTGTATAAATTGAATAATCAATTACTATAATCTTGTAATCTTTCTAATTTTTCTCTTTATACAATTGAATGCAATATAGGGAAGATAAAAATGAAATGTACTTCTCTTTCAGTTTGTAAACTCTTTAGCTCAATCAACTTGAACAAGTAACAAAAATGGGTAACATTTCTGGCAACATCTGCTATATGTTTTCCTGGTAAACATTAAGACCAATTGCCTAGGCTATCCATTGGGCACAGGGTCACTCAGAAACTCAAAACAGATCTGAAAGCAAGTTAACTCAATGCTAGAACTTAGCAGAAATGACTCAGAACACCTTGGAAACTTATTGAAAACAAAAGTACAGAAGGAAAACTATCTAATTGTGTTGGACAACACTTAGGGAATGAAAACTAGGAATGAAACCTATTCTATCCTACTCTAACTAGCAAAGAAACTGGTCAAACAAAACCATTTACATGATGACTTAAATAGTTTCCCTTTCTTCTCAAAATATAATGATTGACATGCTTAAGGACAAATGAGTAGAAGTGAGACATAGATAAATGTTCTACAAAATGATGCAATGCCTCTTGAAAGAGGTAAACAAGTTCACTTACCTCATCAAACTGATCATATGAATTGTTATTCAAAGGAGGATAAGTGAGTTGAACATACTCTTTTCCAGCTGCCAGCGCATCCTTGATACTATCTTCAGTTGTACCTCCATGCATGGGTGCAAGATCAATTATTGATACTTTATTGGACTCTATCTGGGCTAAATATCTGACTGGATAGTCCCTTGAAAGGACAAAGCTTGAGCTTTCATTGTTGGCTTCTTGCACATTCACTGCTATTCCATCCATTGGACAAGAAAGAAAACAATCTGAATGCTTAGAAACAACAACATTATCTTCACCTTGCATAATAACCTGCCATATTGACTCCTCCTCCACAGTGAGTGGAAAATCCTCTTCCACTAAGGTAGCTAATAACTCATCAAAGTTATCAACTCTTGGAAGGATCCTAAGAACAACTGACTCTAGTTCAAAACCATCATTATCATTCAAAGAAGCACATTCCAAAACAGTCTTTTCTTCTTCAATGAAGGCAGGCAAGTGTTCAAACATAGAGTAGCCTCCTAAGATAGAATTACAATTGGTATATTAGCTTCCAACTCTTTTGTACATTAGAAAGGAAGCTCATCTAACCAAATAAGACATTGCAAATGAAATTCGAGAGAATTTTCTTGCTCAAACTTATGAACCTACTGTTGAATTTCAACATGAGTGCCAAACTCCTCTAACAGATCTGATTCCTTGTCATCCAATTTTGAACAAAACTATTCAATTATGTCCATGCATTCCTTTTCATAAGGCTCAACATTAGCCTTCTCATTTACAACATGCTCAAAAACATCAAAGCTTTCACCTTGGAGAATAGTGTCAGGTTCATTCTTTTGTTCTTCCTCATGGTCCAAGGCTCCATTTTCTTGCTGATTGTCATCAATCAACAATTCACTATTTTTTCTGATATCTTCTTGTTCTTCTGAAACAACCCTTATTGTGAACAAACCCACAACTTCTTCATCATGTTGAATGAATGAAGGTAACTCCTCATTCCAAGCTGTAGGATACACTTCATTATCAATCAATTTTACCTTCTCATCCCACTGTCCAATGGGCTCGGTTTCACCATCTTGGAGATATTTTCTTTGTGTTAACCGATAATGCTCCATAGCTAAATGCAACAGATTTGGAGTTCTAGTTTCCTCCATGCTAAGTGAGCTATTTTGATCAAGGGTATGCTCTTTCTCAAGAATAATAGACTAAATTTTCCCAAGTTCATAATCCTGCAACGTAATAGCATTCCTCTGGGTTCGAGCAAGCGAAAGCCTCACTTGCTCCTCCTCTGTAGCTATCTTCTTTGCAAGACGTCCCTCATATTGTCTCATTTTCCATGCCATCCTCTGCTCCTCATCACACTTAACCTGCTCTTAATAAAAAGGATTTGTAAAGGTGGTGGGCTGTTGTTTCTCCACCTTTTGAACCTGGGCAAGCATTATCTTCATCTTTTCTTCCCTTGCAACAATCTCTCTTGCAAGGTGTTCTTCATGTTATCTCCTTTGAAACTCCATCTCCTACTCATGAATGTATTCCTGGTAGGCCAAATCCTCCTAATGCATGAAAACCTCCTCCTATTGCATTTAATACTCTTGCTCTCTATTGATTTCATCCAACTGCCTATGGAAATCTAACAATATATTTTTGATATTACTAATCCCCATATCATCAACATTTTGGGGCTGCAAATGAGGACAAGATTGTTGGTTTGGGATAAAATAGCCCTCTTGTGATTGGTTTTGGGCATAAAAAGGCTGATATTGAGATTGAGCAGGAGTGGGAGGGTGGGAAGCACGTTGAACACACTGGTAATCTATTGCTACAAGGTTACTTTGGATAAAACTAACATCATCCTCAATATGATATGGCCAATAAGAAGATACATGGGTAGCATTTTCATGAAACGAAGGATAATATGACATATTTCCATGAAATGAAGACATATTTTTTCATCCAAGAGACTAGAAAGCCAAAAAAACATTTTTTCTTTCAATGAATTTTGAAACATACTAGAAACTGGTACAACTGAAACCAAAAGATATCCTCCTAGAGTCACTAGGTGTGTTGAAAAATTGCCTCCAAAGGCACAAACTATTGTTGTACACACCAAACAACAACAATGTGTAGTACAGAAGAGACTGAAAATCAGTTCTATGTCCCACCGGGCGTGCCAAATCTGTTATCAACTGAAATTGCACCCTGACTAAGCTGGAGGATCTAGCATGTTAAGCTGCAGGACTTAGCATTTCAGAGAAACATGGGAAGACCTCTAAAGCTGTGGGTAACTTGTAAAAAAAAGGTCAACCTTCGGAGAAGGCCGACTTCCTTTTGGTATCACCTAAACTAAGTTTTTTTTGCAGAGAAAAGGGTTAGGAGGAAACGTGAAAAAGAAACATTAACCCTAGGGTGATACACCATTTTTTTGTGATATGCATTATTGCATAACATACACAATGAGCTCAATAAAGCAACTTTTTCCAAGACACAACTCACACCTTTCTCATGTTCATATATCAATATTTCATAGGAATGATTTAGTGTTTACAGAATTAGAAGGAAAAATGAAGGTTCTCACAACTAATTACTGATTAACAATATATCAACACCTACAACCTATACAAACCATGCATTTTATGTTCAGAGGTGTTAAAGATGAGACATACATTCAAGGATTAGAGTGTAAATCACAAAAAATATACATCAATCACTTAACTACACACGGTAAACAACGTTGAGAAGGTCAAAATCACTGTCCTTTATTGAATCTCCAAGGTATAATGTTGCAACACATGCCTGTAAGTGAGTTACAATACTCTATCCTTTTCTACAAAGGACTCAAAAGAAGTCAGAGACCAGAAAAGAACAAGTCAAAACTACTCAAAAATGAGTTAAAATGAGATTAAATACATTAACTCTCCCTCATCCACCAAAATAGCTCCTGGAAACTTCTTGGGTCGTAAGCCTCCAAAAAGCCTAAAAAGTAGCAACTGATTTTTCTTCAAAAGAGCTCCATTATGCTGAAAAGGTCAACCTTGACCATGTCCAACCATAAAAGCACCCCAAAAATGCTCCAAGTTGCTCCAAAAGCCTTCAAAATGATGAAAACAACCTCGTCCATTCTCTCCAAATGTTTGCATAATGGTTAAAACAACATCCTATATCCTTGGCACTTGTTTTCCAACTGCAAATAAATGCTCCTATATGCTAGCAAAGGTATAAGTCTTAACAAACTCCTGAAGGGGCTTACGTAGCATAATCTGCTTAACCTTGCATTTAAAATAGCAATATTAATTAAATGATTTATAGATTATCACTTAACTAAAATGCTTTACACTTGAAACTAATGAAAAATAAAAGATAAAGGCTCTCAACCCTTGAATATTTGAAAGTATTAAAGACTAGTAATTTGAAGGACCTCATGAGATGAAAGGAAAAAAAAACCAAGACATATGAAAGTAAAAGGCATAAGACAATGTCTTAGCCCATGGGTATGTATTAGCCATATGATTTTAAGTTAAAATAAAAAGGTAAAATACCTTTTTCCCATCGGTAAATTAGGGTAAAACCCTCAGTGTGAAATATGCAAAATAAAATAAAATGCAAAAGCATTTTCATTTCACCTTTCGAGCTTTTTGAAAATTTCAACTCTGCCTCCATAGGGTTTCGATGATAGCACTTTGGGAAGCTTTCATGGAGGATTTCTGGAGGTTGTAGGGGTGTCCCTAACTTTTTTTTATAACAATAATTTACAGATGCTTTGGTAAGCATTTATATGTTGCTTTTATTTTATTTTTTGAAGAAAACTTGCTCGAGTTTGAGCTATTTTTCAGAAATATGAAAACATTTCGCTATTCTTGCTTTTCTCTGTTATTTCCATGCAAGCTTTGTACATTACTCTGCATTTTTCATGATATTATAATGGAAACTTGATTTTCTCCCTGTATTTTACTTCATTTAAAAATAGATATTTCCTTGTAATGGTCATGATCTAGACACTTCTTGTGGATTAAAAGGAACTTTACACTTTTGAGTTATTAGAACTCGCACCTCCATTATTCAATTTGCTGAAAAACTTGCTTTAAATTCTATGAAGAAAAAACAAAGGGGTTATTTTTCTCTCCTTTGTCATTTCAATTCGCAGGCATAGCCATGGCTCAGTCCTAATGAGTTTTTGTATTTCATTTTCATTTTGTAGAAAATTTGCTCTATTATATAGACAATAGTGAAAACATTTCAATTTTTTGTACTCCTCTTTACTATAGATGATGAAACCTGGAAGTGTTCAAGTTTATATGTAGGTCGAGCTTTCCATTTTCTACTTTTCCCCTGCTATTTACTATATCATAACTCTGCCACTATGATTCCTCCTTGATCTAACTCTCATTGGAATATCCTCATGTTGCTTTATAGCCTCTATACATCCTGGGCTACACATTTTCTACAAATATATAGAGTGCTTTTGTGTTTTGTGCTAGAAAAAATAAAGACCTTCAAGGGTTTTCATTGCACCTACAAAGGATTTCCTTACTTTCTTAACTTATTGTCAATTTGCAAACTTTGTTACATGAGGTGCCCTATCACTGATCTTCTATGGCATTTATGTGACTACCCTATATCTCGATACCATAGAGGACTCATACAATTCATGAGTCACTGACCCTGTTAAAATTCTTCACATGTCTTGTGCAAATGCAAACAAGCCTGCAACTATAGCTTCTTTATTTCACTGTGACAATTCATTTTCCCTTTCCTTGCACACAAGACTGTCCATTTTATCTAGGATGCAAAGCTTCTGCCCATTGAAGTATTGCAGTAGCTCCTCAACCTTCCTCAATCTCCATTAATAGAAGGAGTAACTAATTAAGGGGTAACACCTTCCCTCAGAAAAAATTGAATGTACTCAAAAGAATAAGTACACAATAGTGAAAGTATTAATAGCAACATATCACCATTATAGAAAGAGTAGCTTGCTTCTTGGAGTAACTGTGGCATTTTGGTATTTCCCTGTTGACGATCTCTAAACCCTTGATATGGTTGCAATCCATAGATTGCTGCTATCTTAATGGTTTAGTTGTTCTTGACATTGTCACATCAAACAACTTGTGAATTTTATCCTTGACTGTCATATGATGTCTTATAAGATCACTATCTTATTACATCAGACCCTGTTCTCTTTTGACTTATGTCACTGTTATGAGGTTTCATCACAATTTTGCTCATGAAAGAAGACCAAAATCTCTTTTAATTATGTGGTTTCATATACTAGGCATCTACCTCTTGAATGGCCTTGGCAGTTTATTTGATCCAAAACTGATCATGCATTCACCTTGTTGCATTATACTAAGCCCAATGCATACATTTCACTGCCTTATACAATGGCGATTAACAATACATCTTTGTTACTTTCTTGCATCAATGTCACTGCCTTTAATATGCATTTCTTTTTGGGGAAGTATGTTGACATAGTGGTTTAAATTATGTATCTTACTTATCATCCATAGTTTTTCTCTTGATAAATCCTTGAAATTGCTCTTGTTTCCTAATGAGCAAGATGACTAACAAATAAACATGTTTATGCTACACTTACATGGAACAGCACATTATATCTTCTTGACTCATAATATTAAACTCATCCTTTGTGATTTACATTGGGCAAGTATATATCACTTATGATAGTGACAAACACTCACTACCATAATTGTTGTGTGCTTGTTCAAATGATCACAAGGAGATGAATTACCCCTTATACCTCTTTTAGAAACACAATATGACAGCATGCTGAGCTCTACCCTTGTGGGAGCCACATTTTACCCCACATGCTGAAATTTAATGAATCAAAACAACAACAATGCTTTTCCTAAATCTACACATGAAGCAAAAAGTTAGACAAATATATGCATATGTCTGATGTGCTTGATGGCCCTATTGTTTCCTTGGACATGTACAGTTTGTATACTTATTTAATGTACTTGAGGGGTAGTTTGTACATTCATGGGTGCATGTACATGTAGTGTAAGAGACCTTCATTACTTATATCACTGCTCTAACATCATTGTAATTGCCAGATGCAGGGACTAGCAGCAGGGAGCTACAAAGGACACAAGACAGCTCAAGGAAAGAGACAAAACAAGACAACGGACAATGAACTAGTCATCAGGCAATGACTGGCCTCTTCCCTTACATGTGCATTTTTTTTTCTTTATCCATCAATGTATAAACTTTTCTTCATTGTATTGAATAAGTTGGTCTCACAGCTTGTGTGAGACAAGTATGTACTTTTGTATCAATAAAGATTACTTTTTTAGAAAGATTTGTGCAAATCTTTTCCATGTTGTATGCACTTGTATAAATGCAATAATCTGTTACTATAATCTTGTAATCTTTCTAAATTTTTTATTTATACATTTCAATGCAATATAGGGAATATAAAAATGAAATGTACTTCTCTTTCATTTTGCAAACTCTTTAGCTCAATCAACTTGAACAAGTAACAAAAATGGCTAACAAGAGTCAAGAGGTGCAACTAAGATAAGACAAGTCCAACTTATTACAAGTTGTGCCCAAGGAAGAGTATGACTAGGAATAAAGTTTCCAGATGTTATAAAAGGTGTTGTGACTCCTTAAGAGGATAAAATTCCTTCCCACATGATGTATGATGTGTTATGCTTGGTATGAATGGAAACACACAGCTAACAATAATGATAAAACCTTATAAAAAGATTTGGCCCAACAACAATCTCCCAAGGAAAATGAAAAATTGATTTGCTAAAGAAAATAGAGAGATGAAGCTCACAACGAAACTAAAACACCAAAATTTATCACTAAAAACTTGGAAAAAATTCACACTATAGGAAACAAAAATCTTCTCATAATCGTTCAACACCAAAGTATTCCTATAGTGGAATTAATCAAATTGGTTACAAGGATTTTCATCCCCAAAACCATCTTGCCTAAGGATTTTCATCCTTAGGCAAAAGAGAACTCATGTTCATTATTTAGAAAGTAGAATTGATAAAATGAGCTAGACGAATATTATTTTGTATTCAAAGCCTCCTTACATAGCCTTTTAAGGGAATACAATTTAATTTTATATTTTTCCCCTCTTTTTCCCAATAAAATTTCAAAATTTCAAAAAATGTCTTTTATAATAATAATTTTTGGACCTTAGCCCTAGCGATACTTTTGAAACAAACCTATAAACAACTTTTTAAAATAATATTAAAGCATAAGTTACCTTTTTATAATATAATGTCAAGTTACTTTAATATGACAACATAAATTAAATTATTTAATTATTTTCCTTGCACTACCCTATTAACCTATGAGAAAAATTAAGAAAATGGGTTAAGGGTCTTTATTAAACTCACATTTGAGAAGGGGACATGACAACAAACATGGTTTTGTACAAATGTACCAATTTTTTTGAAATATGCTCTCTACTGTTGAAGTTCATGACCATAACCTACCTATTTGCAAATCGATCAATCATGCTCTTTTATGTCTATTCACACTTCAAGCTAGAATATAATGTGAGGAAATATATCTAGTTACAAGTACTTTTAGGTTTTAGAACTTCTTGCAAAATGTAAAATTCTATACTGTGAGAGAGGGGGACCACCACATGCAAGGCCCTAGGTCATGGAGGGCCAAGATGCAGAAGGCTGCCCTAACTTACCTCAGCTTAACGGAGTTTAGGATATGCGAGATGAGAATGATGAGGACTATAAGGTCCTTCAATCACTCTACAGACTCAAAATGTGGAACGGGGCTAAGCGAGCTGATTTTTAGATTCAACATTACGCCTCAGGAAGCTCTCTACCTGAGGACAAAAGTGCGGTCCTAGGACGACAGCGCGGCGTGCTAGCGTCTCTCAAGTGCGCTGGTGTCCATACGATCAAACAACTACAGAGACAAGGTCAAACCTAAGAAAACAAGCTATCGACCTAGCTAACTACTGCTAAAGGGCCAAAATAACATGATTAAGTAAACAAAATACTCTCTAATGTGATAAAGTAAAAATGCAAGAGTTAGGGTGGCAAGAAGGATCTCACAAAAAAACTCGTTTTCCAGTTAGCTCCTTGAGAACACGGTCACCTATGTAGCACCCCTCCATTTTGGCTCTCTTGATCGGACAGTGTTCTTCTTTGTTATGTTTGTTTCTGTTATACTTTGACTATGGTACTTGGTTACTATTTGATCGCTAACTGTAACACAATGTGAATATTATATTTTGATGTGATGGTATTTTACTCTGATGTTATCATTATGGCATGTTTGGAATTAGCTTAGCAAATATTTAATTAATGATGCTTTATGTTGTTGATTATATTATTGATGTTAGATTCGTTAGTTAGTAATTATGTATTGGTGAAGGGGACGGGATTGTATCACTTGCTTGCGAGTGCCCTATGATTCTGAGATTTCCTCTTCATAGTGTGTTTTATAATGATATATATATATATATGCATGTTCAATGTACTCTTTGTTTGCAAGTTGATAGGTACAGAACATCGACTCCACCTGATTTCACAAGTTTGAGCGTGTCCATTGGCCAACAGTATTCGATTAGGAGATAGTAGCTAGGTTTCTCGTGCCAAGTCATCACCCTAGTCATAGTGTGTCATCGGGTTTTAGTCGGGTTAAGTTGCTTATTTATTGTTCATCTCTCCTTGATTTATTTAATTTCAAGTTGAAAAAGGTAAATAAATGGCTTTTTTGTATTTCAGATGTTATTAAATAAATCTAGTTGTAGTGTTAGAAATATTACATAATTTATTAATTAATTTAATTTAATTAATTAAATAATCTAATCAGAAATTAGATTTATTTTATTGATTATTCAAATTAATTGTGTGGAATTAAATCAATTTATTCATGTTGGAAATTATGATGGTTAAATTCTTTTTGAATTGAAATTTTTAAAAAGTGTTAAAGTTTTTGAAAATAAAATTTTTAAAGTAAAATTATTTTTTTGGAAATGAAAATGTTTAAAAGCATTTAAATTCATTTGAAATAGAAATTTAAAAAATGAAATAAAGAAATAAGTCATGTTGAAAGAAAATTGTTTTTAGTTTTAAATTTTAAAAACAAGCAAAATATCTCCAAAATAGATAGAGGAGCAATAACTATGGTGGATGGGATATTTTAGGGTATTTGACTAAATTTGGGAAAAAACTTATGAGAGCCATTCCATTTGGATTTTGGGATTTAAAAATTTCAATTTTGGAGAGAAATTGCTATAAAAAAAAAAGAAAGAAAAAGAGGATTTTGTGCTGGTTGGATTCAATCTTGGATTTGAAGGTGGAGACTTGGAAGGAGATTTGGAGTTTTGAATTGGCAAGAAGCTAAGCATCAGATTGTTTCGTCAAACTTCAAGATCACAGGTTCTTTCTTGTTTTAAATGCTTTGAAATTTTGGTTTTTCAATTTGAAAACTTGGTTGTAAACAAATCTGAAAACCTCTGTTGAAATCATGGAAAAAGAAAACAAAGAAAGATTCAAACAATAGAAAATTGAAAGATGAACAAAATGAATTTATTTTATGAATTAGAAATTAAGAATTTATGCTTGAAAATTCTTTTGCTGTGTATTTTGTTCTGTAGGAAAAATTTGCTCATTCTAATTGTTAAATGAAAATTTATATATATATATATATATATATATATATATATATATATATATATATATTTGTGCATTATGGAAAAAATTGTTTCAAAAATTTTACTGTCAAATTTTGAGAAAAATCCCTAGAGAACAAAGGGATTGTTGTTTTGTTTTTTATTGAAAATAAAATATAAAAAATATATATATATTTTGGGGGAGGCCGCAGCCATGGCTGCATAGCCACGCCCCAGTGAAGGGGCGCTGCTGTGGTAGCGCTCCCCACACTATGTGTGGGGGAAGCGCTGCCACAGGCAACGCTGGCCTCCACATGGGAGGTTGGGCGTAGCTTTTGGCTGCACCCCCTCTCCTTTGGGGGCCTGTGGGTCAAACAAAAAGCAATTTGCTTTTTTAAATTTTTTAAATTTTTATTTAATTTTTATTTTATATTATATATTATAATTTAAATAAATATTTTATTATTATTTAAATATATATATAATATATATTATATATATATAATCAACATATATTATATATTTTAAATAATGGGGATCTATTTTAATTAGTTGAAATATAAAATGTTCTTTTTTAAAAGATATATATTTAAATAATATTCAAATATTTAAATATATGAATTTTAAAATGATTATTCTATTATCATAGATTGAAATAAAATGGACTTTACAATAAATGACTTTATTTGAAAAATTGATTTTTATTATTATGGGTAATTGGAGAAACAGGGAGTTAAATTATTAGTTTTAAATTCCTCAATATTGCAATTGTAATTTTAGTTACTTTTGAGTAGTTGCAAATAATGTGAATTATTGTATTTGATTACATGCAATATGTTATTGCCTTGCTTGGATTTAGGAAATCCTAACGTAGGATAATGATTTGCCTATTTTATCTTTCCGTTATGAAATCTCCCTCTTTCGTCATGTTGGGCAAATCAAGTTTTATGTTATGTAAGTCTTCCAGATTGGGTTTTCTTTTGATATCGGGGGTTGTCGTAAGATGTTAGTCAACCTTTGTTTTGCCTTGGGTAGTGCATTTTATTGGATCCAGTTAGATACCCGGTTATCATGAACGGGGTGTGTTGACTTTATGTCATGGATAGGGAGTCATTCTCCTTAGGTCGCACTTGTGTACCCTTGGGTTGTGGAGTTATTCCACGTGTTGTCTTAGAGAAGTGGCTTGCAATGAGGGTTGACACACAAAGTGGTGTTAGGGTAACTCTTTGTAAGTTAGTTAATTCAGTGATAACATAAATAAACTTATTAGAGTTTAGGTTGTATCAAACACTTAACAAGATTAATTTTGCCTCGCTCATGGACGCAAGGGCTTGTATAGACTTGGGATGGGATGAGAAGGCTTGGAATGACAAAATCGGTATCTCGTCTTTACGAGAGATAACTGATTCTGCATTGGTTTGCATGAGGGGCCGGGAGTCGTTAGAGGTTTCCAGGAAATCCCGAGAAGGGGGTCGGGACCTAGGAAGACTTACCAGGATATCCCATGTGACATTGTGATGACACTTCTCCTAAGTCAGCAATATGTTTGTATCAGTGATGCAATTGATTATTTAACTCTGGAAGCATTGTAACCATTGTGTTATGTGATGTTGTACTTGTATTTAATTCAGTTCAGTTATGTGTAACCTGTGCCTAGTGGTTGATGGTCTTGCCTAGGAATCCTTGTTACTATCTCCTAGCATGGGGGGTGAGCCTTCGGGTATCACATGGTTGGGTGGAACGTGCACCTTAATTCGTTGGGTCGTCTTTTTGTTCGTGTGGATGAGATTTCCAGTTGGAGAGCTCGTGGGATCCAGATTATTTTCATGCTTTATTCATTTATGTTGATATTGTATTTTATTACCCCTCATTTGTTATCGAGGTGGAATTGTGTAATATGTAATCATGCTTATTGGATTTACCTCATTTAGGGAATGAGAGTTGTAATCATATTGTAAATTATCGTTATTTGGAAACATGTGGTATCTCTTATGCTTTGATGTAATTTTATCATGTATGGAATGTATGTGTATTTAATTTGTTAAGTAATTAAATGTTATGGTTTCAATTCATGTTTCTTGTTTGGGTTTAAGTAAACTCAGTCTCATAACCTTAGGGGTTGTTGGCAATGGGTAGTGAACTTGCATGTTAATTGTACTTAAACAAAAAAAAAAATTAGTTTGTTTGAGTAGTTAATTGCAACTTCCCCTAGGGTTGTGTGGCAAGGCGTTACAACCTACACACAAAGAGGAGGAAAATGTTGGGTTGCTATATAGGAGCCTACCTTAGTTAGACCCCCGTTTAGGTGTTTCCACCTCCACAGATAGCCAAGAAAGCAAGTATGATAAAGGAAGTAATATAATAAAGAACACCAAAAACACTACAAAACAGTAAGTGTGCTTACTCAACCAAGTGATAGAGGAGACGAAAGGGAAGCTTACCACCTCCACCTAGAGCACTCAAGGCTACTTGGGGGAGAAAATGAGAGTACTCAAACCTTTGTTGCAATGGTGTTGTCCCCAACTTGCTCTACCGAAGTGATGGAGTGAAATTGTTGCTACAATGGAGTGCTTGAAATGCTTGGAGTGAGTGCAAGAGTGTGAAAGTGAGCTTGTGAATGAAGTGAAGAAGTTCAACTGAATGCTTAGAGGCTGAAATGCTTGTTGAAGGAGTGAATTTGAACAAGAGGATAAAGAAAATGACCATATTCGGGTTAGTCGGCCGAAGAGGGTGTTACAACTGGACTCCCAATGAGAAGTGTAACGCCTTTGTAGGTTTAGCCGCAGGAATCTGCCAGGGACGTAAGCGCGTCGTGCGGACGTTTGCGCGCCGCACGAGTGTCCCCGACAAAAATTCCCCCACCAACACACAAAACATGTGCCAAGTGTGATGAAAACAATGGGCCTAGGTGGAATTAAGCCTCTGAACTTGGTTTTCTAAAGTGGAGAAGGGAAAAATGGGTATTTGCATAAGGGGTGAAAATTCACTCCTATACATATACCAACATGGTTAAAACATGTTGCAATTTATTATTCTCTACATATTTCTCCTTTAGGTTTTGTATTAAAGCTAGTAGGTCTATTGAAGATGTCAAAGTGACACCACTAACAAAAAGACTATTATAAGTTTCTTATGGTGAGAGAATATTTTTTTCTTTTATTTTATGCGATAGAGGTGTCCCCGTGACTTAGCCCATCAATCTAATAACACATACCTTGGGTACCTAGGGCAAGCTAGGGCGAGACTAAACCCCTGTGGGTGGATGCCATAGCCTGCAAATAGGCTCACCGGTCAACCACGAGAGTAGGGGGTTGAACTCGAGACCTGTGGGGAGCAAACCCACGACCCAAGCCAACTCTGCTACCCGGATGGGCTATGGTGAGAGAATACTTACACTCCCATAAATTATTTATCCTAATTAAAAAAATGCATAAATAAAGCACAACTTGATTTAAATAAACGAGTTGAGATTGATCATAAAATAAATGAAAGTTGAATATAAAGTTAAATATATTAATTGGACCTTTGAGTCAAAATGCATTAAATGTATTAAAGTGATTTTTTTAATTTCAACTTATATTATTTTAGTGCATTGAAATCAAATGAAGTTGTTAACACCATATTTTGTGAATGAAGTACTTTTACGCATCAATTTCTATTTCTCAACTATATCTTAATTGAACTTTATTTTATGTTGAAATCTTTTTGAGATATAATTAATCTTCGTGTTTAATAATAAAGTATTTTGTATTAGTCTATAAAATAAGCTCCAGATCAACAAATTTTAAGCTTTGACATAACAATATTTTTAACCATGTAAACTTTATAATCCTTAACTTAATTGTGTTGAGACTATATATAGAGTACATTTTAAATCTTTATCTTTAGTTTAAATAATTTTGATTATGAAAGGATACATTTGAACTCAAAAAATTATGTTTTACAATTCTAATGCATATTGTATTTGAATTTTTAAATTTATTTTTTACCCAAGGGATATTTCAATCGGGAAGGTGATGGTATGTTCCTTGATTACACTACCAACCAAGGTTTAGACCCTCGAAGGTATGATATAAGGGATGAGGCCAAGATCATGCCCTAGTCGACTTTGATAGAATATATACACCTCGGCACTTGGCTCTTAACTGATGAGGTATCAACATAGGCTCATGCTTCCTTATTAAATAGGCAAAATGAACTTGTGAATGATATAAAATCCTCTATAATTTTGTTTTTAAATTAGTTTTCTTATGCCTCTTAAAATTTGATTCTAAGACAAAAATCCTTGATCATGACATCCAAAATCAATTGCATCTACTAAATTATACCTTGAACAAATGACTACATTATTCTACATTTTCTATCTATTCTATCTACAAGATGAGCATCGAAATCAAGGAACAAGTTGACCCAATCTAATTTGGCACAAGTTATTCTCCATACAAAGTGCACCTATGACCATCAAATATACATTTATTTCCACCATGTATACATCTATACTTTACACAATTGTCAATAAAAAGTCAATATATCATTTTCTTCCAAATAAATGTGAGGCACTATATTGACTAACATTATGACCCATTGATTGACTTATTCGATTTGCATAGGTGCTGCCCTTCAATTTTTCCTTTTAACACTCTCCCCCAACCCCAACTCCCTCTCTTGGACCATCCAATGTACCTGGCATGTCAATTCATGACCCTAAACTTCGCAAGAGGCATACTAAATGAGAAAGTGGGCAATTTAAAAGGCTCAAAATTCCAAGGTTGTGTCCCACACGCCTTGACAAACTTATATTGAAGCGGCGCAAGGAGTACCCCATGACAGGAAACCAGAGGTTGGAGTGGGCCTCTCCGCAGAGTCCCGACACCAAATACCCAACAAAATATAACCCTATCTGAAAACCTCCTTGGGCATCTAACTCTACTGAATATGCTGCAAAACAGAGCATGACTCTGAAATTAGGGTGTATTCAATTCACATCTCGTTGGGTGTGCCTGCTCTGTCTTCTTCGCTCTCGCGTGACCGTCTTTGTCGTCCCGGCCCCCCAGTTACCCAAAACCTCTGCCCCTGCAACTGCAACTGCAACGCCATTATGCTTTTCAGTTTAACTATTATTTTAACCACCAGAAGCCCTGCCCCTACCGACTGCTTTATCTCCAACCGAGACATTTCATCTCGCTCTCCTTCTGCCGCCTAAGCCCTATGAATGGAGACTCTGTTATTAGGGATTGAAACAGAGTAAGGTCACATCAATTAAGGTCTTCCTGATATTGTCTGTTTTTCGGTCTGAGGTGCTGTAGATTGAAAATATGTCGTCTACAGATGTTCAGCAACAGGGGAGTACCAGTGGGAAGGTAGTATGCGGGTCAAGGGCGCCGCCTCCGACGCCCAATCAAGGCGGCAACGCCTCTGCTATTGTTAACAGCGATGCTTTCTCGGCGTTCTTGGAGAGATCGCTGGGGATTGCTAATTTGGTTTTGCCCGAGTCGCCCACCAAGCCGACTGTGACGGGCCGCGATCTTCCTGTTATTGATCTGGCAAGAGAAAGGGATGAAGTTGTGAGAATGATTAGGGATTCGGCGGCGGAGTTCGGGTTTTTCCAGGTGGTTAATCATGGAATTCCTTGGCATACTGTGGAGAGAGCCGAGGAGGAATGTAATGGTCTGTTTGAGCTGACGGTGGAAGAAAAGGAGGGGATTTGCAGGAGCCTCCATGACGGTTCGGCTTTTGGTTTTGATGATGATACTAGCACTTCCATGCGGCAGGAATCGTTCTGGTTGCACAAGGATGCAGAGCATATGGAGACGTTTCTCAGAGATGTC
This sequence comes from Sequoia sempervirens, assembly GCA_007258455.2. Taxonomy (NCBI): domain Eukaryota; kingdom Viridiplantae; phylum Streptophyta; class Pinopsida; order Cupressales; family Cupressaceae; genus Sequoia; species Sequoia sempervirens. The sequence goes on along the minus strand of VDFB02271358.1, from coordinate 1,201,664,672 downwards.
TGGCCCCAGGGTTGTGTCAACTTCAGGTAACTTTGCGACTGTTATTAGCTTTTTCAAAAATAAAAGAGGATTTTAAAAAATATAGTAAAGTTTTATCTTCGTCTTTTTACATTTCTTTTAGTGCCGCGGCAAATCTTCGTCGAAGCTAGCTAGCCCTAAATTATGCCTTTTTTTCTGAGTATATAATTATAATTATAATTATAATTTTGAACTGGGCTGTTAATACTTTAATTATTTGAGTCTCTTTAGAAAATTACTAGGTAGGTAAAGAAAGAATGAGTGACACATGAAGTGTTTTAGAGGGACAAATAAAATCTGTGTAATATGCATGTGTTATAATGTTGACAGGAGTTTTATAATGATTATAGGGTTTGGAGTCTTATGCGACGAAAAATAGAGTATAATTAATTATTTTGTTTTACTTATGCATATGATAAATCTTCATTTTTACTTGATTTTATTTTAATTTAAATTAATTTAAAATTAAAACATATCAATCATTTCAATATTTAGAAAAATAAAAAAATTGTACATATATTCTTTAACATATCAAACAAAGAAAAATGAGTAATACTTAAGTTTTCTTATATCTATATATAAAATATTATTTAGACTTTAAATAAGAATACATTGATTATATATATTATTTGGACTTTACATACAAATGTAGATTATTATATAAAAAAAATAGCTTTAATTTTACCTTATCACATACATTCTTTTTTATTTAAATATATTGTTTCATGAAAAACAACTCAATTAATTAAAGTTAAAATTGCCTTGTAATTTCATTTTCAAAGATTCTTTATTTATAATTAATTTGATAATTTTATTAATAAAAAAATAGACTTTACACGTTACATCTTACTTGTAAAATTCTTTCCAATTCTTAAATGTTTTAATTAATTATTTTTCTATGTATTTTTTTATTATTATAATAATAATTCTATAAAATTATTTTAATTTACATTTATTAGAAGATAGTATCCAATCTTTTATCACAATACTTTTTATTTTTTAAAGTATTGTTGAATTTTCATTTAGTTTAAAGCAAGTAATCAATCCCAAACATAAAATCCATTGGTATATGAACAAATTTAATAATATTGTTTGATTATTATTTTTATTAATTAATTATTTATGATATATATATTTTAAATAGTTTTGATTTATAAATGAGAGGATTGAATTTATTCATATAAGTAATTAATGTTAAAGAATAATTGTGTAATTAGATAAAGATTAATTGTAATGTGTAGTGATTTTTTTACATAGTTTCAATAAAAAATGTCAACTACATCAAAAAGTTTATAATCTGTAAAGAATAATTTTAACTACCTAAAGATTAATTGTAATGTGCAGTAATTTTTTTACATAGTTTCAATAAAAAAATCAACTACAACAAAAAGCTTATTTCTCTCAAACATTGAAAGAAAAACATACACAGTTGAATCCAAAAGCTTTCTTTCTAACTTCATGTGGAAAACTCATACCAACTACATCAAAAAGTTTATAATATGCTTGTGAAGTTGAATGGTTTGAAGGGGCTTCCAAAGCATAAGCCTCTTTAAATACAAGACCGTTAAATTATAAATGATTAAGTCCTAGATCAAGTTTCATTGAATACAAAATCCCTTACACCGTAAATAATAAGACTAAGATCTAACCTGAAACAAATATGTGCTAAAAAAAACTTCAACCTAATACCAATAAACCCAAAAAAAGAGCAAGGTGTCAGTTACTATCAACTCTGATTTATACTATCTTACTATTTAGATAATGTGCTAAACATAGTCACACAGAGATTCCAAAACACATCTAGTACGACCTCTGCCGTTTATGCAGCCTTTAAATCCACTTGTTATCGACCATCTTTCTATGGGCGGCCCATGCACAGTCAATAATTAATTTCTGTACCTGTCCTTTAATTTTGAAACTGAACCGGGAATCCATAAAGTTTATTAGCCTAATTGCTTGTGCGGGCATGATTATCGGTACCAAACTTGCACGAACTACAGATTCTGAAGTCATGTTTTTCTGGGGTCGCCATGACTTCCGTGGGGCCAGCTTACAGTATGACGTCAATCCACCTACTTCACGGATTACAAGGAACCGAAGTTGAAACTTCGCGCCCAAAATTTCCGCCTGAATGCAATGCAATCTTAACCAACCCAAAATAGCCTAATCGATTGAGTTTTACAGTGTGAAACGTAAATTGGGTCATGGTCAAAATCAAAATTTCGTTACTGAAAATAGCATAATCATTAATGACTTTTCACTGACCCCTTTAAATCTTGACTCTGGTGATTTCAGCCATGCATTGGGAGAATACTCTGTTGCAATGGAGAAAGTTGCAGGGGATATCCTGGAGCTTTTACTGGAGGGACTGGGGAACTGGCTCGATCGCTCGGCATTCACAGCAGAAATTGCATCATATAATGCATCCCTTGTGTGCATCACAAGCCAGAAGGGTATCCCCAAATCTCAGTCAGCTCGTATAAAGCATTCGCATCCCTACATTCTGAGCACACAGTACCAAAGCAGTGATTCATATGCCTATCATCTCTATGTAGACCGCAGTTGGGTTCGCGTCAAGCCACAGCGTGGGTCTCTTATGGTCACCCTCGGAGATATCCTCAAGGTAAGTCGAGTTCTCAATATGACACTACTGTAATATCAGCAAGACATTCCCACCAATGGAGGTGTGTGTTGTGCAGGTGTGGAGTAATGGAGTATACAAGAGTGTGATTGGGAGGCCAGTTGGAGGAGGCGAGGAGAAGGGGGAGGAGAAGGAGGAGGCGGAGGAGGAGGAGGAGGAGGAGCAGGAGGAGGAGAGTTCATGTACGTGGATGGCGCTACTCTACTCGCCCCCTGCAGACACCACCATTAGCCCAATCTCGGAGCTCATTGATTCACATGAAAAGAAACCTAATTACAGTTCTTTCGCCTTGAAAGATTATGCATCTCGTCTGCAAAAGCAAAGATTTATGTTTAAGGACCCTCTGGATCGTTACAAAATTAAATGAATTTGTCTGCAATGCTTTTCTTGATCGATTCTCATTGTCGAATTCATTGTTTTGGATTGTTCCTGAAGATATAAAATTTATTTTTTCCCTTGGGCTGTTGCTCAGGATGTAAGTCTTTTCGACATTGAAGGGACGTGATTTACAGAGTTTTTATCTCTTTCTCCAGAGACCGCTCTGTAATATTTCATCTTTTTGAATTTGCATCTTATATTCGACTGTATATTTTTTGTTGCCGGAGAATATGCTCTGAATAGAAATTTTATTACATTTACTGGTTTTCAATTAGTGTGCCAAAATAATCCTACTTTTTTAGTATGCAATGTAGAATATCCATTTCTTCCATGTTCATCAAGTTTTTTTGGGCTCTGGACTGTTGTGGTGGGTTGGACCTTGTTTTTGTTGTTTTGTTGATATAATGATGTTGTTTGGTTGTATCAAGATTATTTTTTTAATTACTTTATTTAATTGGGGACCTTCCAAAAACCTCTTTTTTATTAAGCTTTTTAGATGTAGAAGCAATTCATATAAATCCAAAATCATTCACTTTGCTTAAATGGGTGTAAAATTAAAAAATTAAAATTCGTGATTTGAGATCACATCCTTAATTATTTAATCACCTTTTATTGGTGAAAATGTATTAAAAAATAAAACAAGATTCTTACTGTAATGGTGCAATGTACAATCACGGTAGACATTATAGCTTAAAAGCATGAGTATATATTTTAAGCAAAATAAATATATCTCAATTCAAACTTTAATATTGTTTAAAGTGTTATTCTAAAGAAAAATTATACTTTCTCTAAGTTAATTTAGGCAAATTAAATAAATTAGTTAGATTAATTCAAATGACAATATATAATGATAACATGTTGTTTGAGTAAAATAGATAATCACTTAATTAATTATGTCATTTTTTAATTTTATTACACTTAAATTAAATTTGTGAGAGTATTTTTATTTATTTTTAGGTCGTGTTTTTTTGTTGTCTCATAAAACTCAAGGTTTCATTTTTGTTTTTTCTTCTTCTTTATTATAAGGATTCATTATTGTATATTGGAATTATTAAATCTAGTAATCCATCATTGAGAAGTCTTTAATTTTTTTTTTTGCATCAATACAATTCTTAAGGTTGTATAGAAAAATTCCTTATTTTTCTTTTTGTATAAGATTTTTGGTTTCCGGTGATTTTTGGGAGATGTGGGGTTCAACAATCAACTCCAACATGGTATTAAAGCATTAGATATGTGACTTGCTAACCCTTTTTTGAGAGATTAAGCCTTGAAGAAAAGAATAGTGTATTATGAAGCAAAACATACATCATCGTTGCATTTAGAAGACCCAAAAACCCTAAGATCACCTATTCAAATGCCAAAATTTGAGCAAAGAAAGATCAAGACAATTTTTTTGGTGACTTAGATTTTCATGCATAAAAATTCATACAATCATATGGATCTATATAGATCCATATGGTTTCATACCAATCAATTGCCATTAATAACAAGTTGCAAGTATATTTTTTGGCCCAGTCGTAGATATCTATAGTTTGAAAATCTGATGTGAGAAACAACAATCATTTTTTTTTTAAATCTAATGAATTTATTTATTTTTTCAATGGGAAATGGTAGAGTTGATGTCAAGCAAGCATCAACACCTACACCAAGAATATTCAACCATTGTTGTGGGTTTTATGGGCCATTGTATTCTTTTTCTACATCATTTGTTTTTTTAATGTGGGTGAAAACCCTAGGAACAAGTTGTAATGGAGGCAAAACCCTTGGTCATAATCAAACCAAGGATATTAACTGTTACCACCATCGTTGGGAGGGCATTAGGGGTGGCACCACCAAATTGAGCCCCTGAAACCCTACTCAATCAGCTTGCCATTGTGAGTCTACCCAATTGCTACCTAAAATCAACCAAATCACCACCTAATCATGCCTCGATTATCACCTAATGAGTGACATCTCCGGAGGTACACCCATCTGCCACCAACTAGCTACCTAACCCCTTTCAATTATACCTAATAAAGAGTTATTTTGTCATAACTTAGACAAACAAAGTCAATTTTTTGAAAACCAATATATCATTAGAAAGATGTGTTCAAACATGTAATATTATTAGGGGTCATATAATGTTCCTTTTATAATGATTTAATAGAATTATAATTTTCCAGACCAATGAAAAAAAAAGGGCGATGGATAGGAGGTGCAAAACTATCTACAAGAAAACCTACTAAAGGCTAAAGCTAACCTACAAAAGAAAACTTGGAGTGATAAATTGTGTGATGAGCTCTCCTTAGCCAAGAATGCACTAAAAAGGATCCGGGTGATTCATATTCAAGGACTAAAGGTAAGAGCTAGGTTAAATTGGCTAAAGAATGGAGACAAAGGCACAACTTTTTTCTTCATATATATCAAAGAGAAAATTGACCAAATTTGGCATGATGGGACCCTCCTCACTAGTCAAATAGACATTAAAATGCAATTCTTCCAATTCTACAAGGACCTTTTTACATTTGAAGGGGATAATGAAAATAGTAAAAATGCTAGGGCATATATAATAATTAAAATAAATTTTAATAATCATTTTCTTTTTTATTAACTTTTATTTTAAAAAATTTATTAATGTGACTTTTTATACCTTTATATTAACAAAAAATGCTACTCTACATTGATTTTATTTATTTATAACTTAATAATATTATTATTTTTAAATACACCTTTATCTTATTAGTTTTTAATTTATTAATTTATTCTTAGGAACTAATAACACCCATTAAGGAACATTTCCCTTTATTAAGATATAACTATACAAAATTTGAAATTCTTATTCTTAAATTTGCTATTTTCTTTACTTGAATTTTTGCTTCAAAGATAGAAAAACCTACCTTATATGTAGCTTTCCATGGACCATCTCCATGAGAAGATCTTATTTTCCATCTCTCTTACTCCTACTTTATCAAACCCTAATATTATTCTCCCCAAAATGGAAAGAAAACTCACAGATACTCATCCCCTAGCTACTTGGTTAAGGGGGGCTTTTACACATAAAGGAGCATAAAAATATCTTTTTCACTTCTTAAAATCCTTTACAAGGGAAAATTCGAGTTTCCATTAATAGGTGCATACAACAATCTCAGACATATTGAAACTAAATAAAATTTAAACCACATAAGGACATAAATTTACTTAGAGAGACAAATGACTAGTTGGAAGCTCTTCTCTACCAACATTGTTTCTTAATCGTTTGGTCTATGAAGGTCCATGCAAAGAAAAATTCAGTACCTCTTATCAATGAAATATGTGGATTATTCAAAGGAACATGCTTGTAATATGTATGTGCATAGGACACTCAAAGTTAAAAAATAAATGAAATTAGAAGTTAAATATCACCCTTATCTTAACGGTGAAAGATAGTTTTATGTCCTAAAAAAAATTCAAGTAAATATTTATGAACATGTATATAGATTTTAAAATATATCAAGTTAAATAGAAATAAATAAATATATATGTGCACACATGCACACACACACAAACATGCATGCATACATACATATCATACATACATACATGCATACATACATACATTACATACATGCATACATACATACATACATACATATATACATGCATAAATATCACCCTTATCTTAACGGTGAAAGACAGTTTTATGTCCTAAAAAAAATTCAAGTAAATATCTATGAACATGTATATAGATTTTAAAATATATCAAGTTAAATAGAAATAAATAAATATATATGTGCACACATGCACACACACACAAACATGCATGCATACATACATATCTATACATACATACATACATACATACATACATACATACATACATATATATACATACCAAAATAAATAAGATGGAAGAATAAACTTGTTGGATTTTTAAAAGGGAAGGGGACAAATTCTTTCTTCAAGCTTCCATAAGATATCTTCAACCTATGAAAAAGAAAGAATCGTAGACTGAAAGAGAAACTAATTTTAAAAGGAATGTCATTATGAATTAAGTTTATCTTAAAATTGCCCTAAATCGAAGGGTTGGCATTAGATTCCATCCGATGGATGAAATTTATTGCTCAACCCACAAGAGACCTAATCTTATTAAAATAAGATTACTTTAACTAATTACATTTTAATTTTAAATTAAACCATGGTGGAGTCCATAAGCCTAGGACCCTCAACTTAAAGTCATAACTTAAAGGTAGTCTAATTTAAATAAAAATTGCTACCCTAAGTTTTTTTTTAAATTATTTGAGTGAGACCATATGTTTTAATCTTACTCATTTGATTAAAATAAAAGGACTCCTATAAAGTAATCTCTAACCTCCTTTTCCATACAACTAAAATAATTTAATTATTGTGTTAATTGATTAACTTACATTAGTTTGGGGTTAATCTTAATAAAGTCAATCATATTAATTTTTCAAGTGGATTCCTAACTAAGTAATTATTTCCAAGTCAAATTTAGCTTGTGTCTTTTGTTTAACTACATGCCCAAAAGTTAATTTGAATTAATGGGGCAAGTGAAGGATTTTACATGAAATATAATAGAAAACTAGAAAAGATAGCTAATTAAAAGTGTAAAAGGTGTTTTTGATAATTAAATGGGTGATATATAAATAAATTAACAAACATAGAAAGAGTAAATGATTAATATAATAATTTAAGTTTAAATTATAAAGTCAAATATTTTCAAAATCCAATTTAATAAAAGTGTCAACAAGAACTTAATTTTGATCAAGGTTGTAATCTAAAGCATCCAAGTTAATGTCACATTATTATTAAATTTGGGTAAGTGAACCACTTAATTTATACATTATTCTTTGTGTCAAGAATGCTAAGAGTTAGTCTTTAACATTTTAAAAAAATGTTACTTGTGTTTCATGTCCATATGTAATATGTGGGCATGACACAAACCATTAAACCTTTTGGGATCAGACTTTGATGGAAACTTGGAACTTGTTTCCAATTCCAATCCCACATAATTTATAAAACCCATTGAAGCAAACATGCATGCCTTTTAATTTTGTGAGCTTCAAACTTTGGGGGACCCAAAACCTTAGGTTCCAAGCCCCTAGTCTCATCCATCTTCTGAAGCCCACATAAATAACGTGGAAAATTTTCAAGCGTTAGAGGGTTTGGACTTAAGTTTGAACTTCATACTTAGTTCTAATTTATAACTTTGTCTCACCTTCTAAAGCCCATAATACAATTTACACCTTTTAAAACTTCTAGGTTCAAATTTAAGCTCAAAGTTGGATCCTTAGATTCCAATTCCCTATTTCTACCCATGACCTAAACCCCCAACCATGTGAAACTATTTGTTGAATATTTAAGGAAATAGAGTTTAGACCTTTTTCGAGACTTGAAACTTGGTTCCAAGGTCTTGAATTCCTCTTCCTACCTAACCCTTACATAAAGTTTTACATTGAACCTTTTAGTGACAATAATCAAATTTTTGGGGGTCTAAAGAACCTTTTCACTTGATCCTTAGATTCCAATTCCCTCTACCTATCTAACTCTAACTCCAAAACATATAATTGTAATTATTCCTTGATATAATAGTGGGCTTTTGGTACATATTGGAACCTAGTCAAGTTTGCATATCCCCCAAGACCTAAAAATAAAAAAAATAGCCTAGAAAACTCAGAATTTGATTATTTTAATGGTTTTTAATAGATTTTGTGCATTTATTATATATTTTTATTACTTGTAGGATGATTGATAGGTTTGAAAAAGTACTTGCAATAATGAAGTACAAATTTCAAGGAACAACTAAGGCATCCAATATTTTATCCTCGGTACAAGACATTATAGACATTGATTTGGGCCATGTAGACCTTAGGGACTTTCACCAAAGAATATTTAGATATTCACAAACTCTAATATCCAGTATCTTAGTAGGGTCTAGACTAACACATATTGCAAGTTTCTCATATATTTAATATCCCATTCCATGCAATATTAGTGATCTTAATAGAAACGAATTTAGAGGAAGCATATAAAGATAATGAAGCAAAAGTATCATGGATATAAATGAGCATTGGTTACTTAAGGAGAGGGAAGCCACCATGAATATTCCTAAGAATCAATAAGATCAAATTTTGACCTAGAAATTCATGATATGATTACTTTATTGAATAAAGTAATGAAAAAATAAGATGTAAGAATTTACCAATGATGGGTATTCTAATATATTAATGCGACCCTCAAGGATAAAAAATCATTTATTAGGCTCAACTAGTTAGAGACAACATCCATGATCAACAAAAAATAGAGTGTGGTCATTACCATAAATGATGACCAAGAGGGGAATCAACGGGATGATATGGAGGAAGGGTAAGAATCTGAAAACATACCAGAAAAAACAAAGTGTGGTCCTTACCATAAATGAAGACCAAGAGGGGAATCAACGGGATGATATGGAGGAAGGGTAAGAATCTGAAAATAGACCAGAAAAAACAAAGTGTGGTCCTTACCATAAATGAAGACCAAGAGGGGAATCGACAGGATGATATGGAGGAAGGGAAATTAGGTCTGAGTAGTGGGCAACGAAAATCAATGTGTTTAGCTAAGGTTGCCTCATTAGACAAAAAGGGAAAATGAAAAGCAACTGTCCAAGATGAGGAGGAACAAATGGTGGTTGAATATTTGAGCCACAAGTTGATGAAAGTGAAGACATGGAATTTGAAGAAAGTGTGTATGATATGGGAGAGGATGAATTAGAGGAGGATAAATACAATAAGGAGGAGGAAGACAATGGGAGGGAAGAGGAACCAAGGGTTTCTATGATGAAGGCCACTGAAACAAAGAACAAATCCATTGTCTCTAATTCTCATGGGGATTCTAACATAGATTTTATGAAAATTAAGATAACTTTTATGCAAGTATAGATGGACGATATGGAGAAGGAAATAATCACCTTGATGAAGGTCACCAATGGTCTCATGCATCGTGCCATGGTGGGTGTGGCCTCTGGAAAAACTAAGATCGGGAAGATGCTCAAGAAGATGGGGAAAAGTGAAGACAAGAAGGACTAGGAAGATAAAGATGGCCCTGATTGGAGGGAGTTTGTGTCCCAAATTGATGAATATTGGGAGTTGAGTTCCAATTCTAAGCAATGGCATTGTTTCTCTTTTTAGTGTTCCTCTTTCTTGGTTATAATGGTTGCTTTGAAAATTTTGGTTCTTATTTTTATTATCCCAGACTGCTATTTCATTATAGCTTTGTTATGGTTGCGTACCTGTTGAAATTTGGTTAATCTTATTAATGGTCTGCATACTATTATATGGATTAGTATTGGTATTTTTTTTTTTTATTAAGCTTATTATGGTTATGTGGTTACAATTTTGGATACTTGGCTTGCGTGCCTTTTTGGGTTTTGGTTTAGTTAGTCTGTTGTTGTGTTCTGGTGGTGGCTGGTGTTATTTTTCCTAGCTTGTTTCTCTTTTTGTTGTTCTTGTTGTGTAACCACGAGATCAAGGCCCTTCCCTTGCTTAATTAATCAAAAACATCCATGATCAAATAATTTTTATCACTACAACTGGGAAATTCTTGATGAATTCCTATGTTGTTTATGTACTAGCAAGGTAAGAAATTTTCTCAAGATTGTACATAAATGGACTACTAGGAGAAGTTGATGGATAGAGAAAAGTTTGGGAATTATATTCACAATTAAAATTTAAAGAAGCACATAAGAATTATAAAAGTATCAATAATATTTTCATTTTTCTCACTATTATAAAATATTACGGAATGTAAATGAAAAATAGTTGATATTAACATGAGGGCATCGGTTCATCCAATTCATGAAGACCACATACTTATGAATATCAATATTTATTAGGCTCTATATATTCTACCCAAATTTTTCACAAACAAATTATATTGTTAGAATATTCACGGTACAAAATTGAAATACATAAGAAGTTTATAAAGAAGCACAAAGCTAGAGTGCAATTTCCTTTCCCTCAAGTGGATTTTGTACCTATGCTACATGTATATATTCTAGGGCCTCAAAAAAATAGATATAAGCCAATAATTTTAGGATGTTTGAAGCTATGACAAATTATGATATTGAGGGAAGGATGAAAATATTATTTGGGTCTAGGTATAGTCATGAACACAATGTTGTTCATGCTTATGGATTGATTGTTAAAATGGTCATGATGCAAGGAAGATAATGTTTTGTAGAATGATAGTCCAATAGATAAGAGCATTCAAGATTGGAGGTGGTATTCCTTTTGATTTATCTAATAATAAAAAAAATTAAATCCAACTTACAATCTCTAAGGAATAAACAATTGACCAACTCTAGTAGTGAATTAGGCTATAAAGGAAAGTCTCTTAATAACCACAATAAGAAAAGCATTAAAGATCTCAATATATAGGGTGAAAATAAATAGTGCATGTTATGAGAAGAAAGGAAAGAAAGATAAGAAAATAAGTCTTCCTCAAAAATCAAGGAGCACAAGAAAGCAAAGAAGAGCTCATTAAGTGGCAAGTCCAAGAAAAACCTAAAACATATAACTCTAGAGCAATTAGTTGAAGCTTTAAATAAAGCTAGGGTGACATATGATGAAGCAAATCTAGGAGTGATAGTAGGATTTAGACATTCTCCACTACAAAATATGTATCCAAATTCCACTCAAGAAGTGCCAACATAATCCACATAAGCTACTTAGGAGCAACCTCCAATTACAACTTCTCAAGAAATAATGTAGCAAGAAGTACAAAAAGGAGATGAAGAGAAAATTCAATCCAACTCTTCTTCTAAAAGAACTCCTTCACCATTGAATCTCCCTCTATTAAAGTATCATCTTCATTATTTTAGAAGGAAGCTAAGATAGCTAAATAATTTGAAAAAAACTTCTTAAGGGACAAAAAAATTAGACTCCTTTAACTCCACCAACTTCAGAGGTTACATCCAAATAAATGGAAAATATCTTCCAACAAAAAATGTGAAAAAAATTGAGAGAAGAAAAGATAAAGCAACATGAGCATCAATTGGTTAAAGAAACATATGTGGAAGAAAATGTGGAGTTGGAAACAGTCAAATCAAATGAGGTTATGGTTGAAAAGGAGAATGAAGAAGAGGATATAAAACAAGAAAAATAGAAAGAGGAAACTTTTGAGGGGAAATATCAACAGTAGTAAGAGTCATATAAAGAGGTGAATCAAACCATTCAAGACCAACCTATTTGCTCAAACCACTTGGTTAAAGCTAAACTTAGATAAAAAGAAAAAATGGTAGCAATAAAGCCACTAGATATTGAATCAATCATGGTGCAAGTAGAAAGAAGTAGATCAATGAAGGACATAACCCTTTTGAATAAGGATAGATGAACTCGATGTCAGAACTATAGAAATATATAGTGGGTAAATATGATACAGAATTGGTGGCTGTGGATTATCAAATATCTAGAACTAATCTTAGAAAGTTCAAACAAGAGAAGTTAATCATTTAGATTCTACAATGCAAACACTAGTCAACCAAATGGATAAAGATAAGAAGGCTATGAAATAATTAAAGAACCTTGAGAAAATGAAGATCTTCATCAAAGAACTAATTACTCCTTTTTTTTAAACAAGGTACCTCTATAAGTACTCCAATTTTGGTATCCAAGTAGGAAGTTGATTCTTTGTATAAAATGAAGAAAAGGCCATATATGTTTTGATTAAAGGGGAAAAAAGGTTTTGAAGGGACCCAAAGCCCTTTGCAACAAAATACTGCTAATACTAAAAATAACACAAAATAGCAAAATCCAAGCAACAAAAAAATAATAGTCGACCAAAAGAAATGAAGATAACAA
>VDFB02271358.1:1201618107-1201647102 GCA_007258455.2 Sequoia sempervirens | reverse complement strand
AAAAAAAAAGTCTAAGAGAAAACCCAAATAGTGACATGCTCAAGCCTTCACAGAAAATAGGATAAATGGACTCAAGGTTATCTCAGTGAAAGGCGAATAAAACAAATATTGGAGTCAAGAATATCAAGATAAATCTTACAAAAATATTGGAGACATGGATCTCCAGATAAGTCTTTAAACAAAAACTGGAGAAAAGAATCTCAATATAAATCTTATATAATACTAATACCTCAATCTTGAGACTACTTGCCCAAAAAATACACATAATGGAAAGCAGGCAAAAAGGATGTATCCAAACATAACCTGATATGCATTTAACATCGAAATTTAATAAAATCAACTAAAATATAAGAGAGTTTAATACCTATATATCTCTGTAACGACAATAAATTAGGCAAAAAAAACTCTAAAGTTATAAACAATCACCAGGAAAAGGTAAATCTTGTCAATCTTTTACAGAACACGTTACATATAAAATTTTCGGAAATAAAACTTGTCCATCTTTTACAAAGATTGTTTATAAAGCATCAGAAGAGAATTTTCTGAACTTATTTGAACCTCGTACTTGAAGCATAATTGCACAAAAACACAAATGGATGAACAAAAAGGCGGCCATATCCTTTAAATTACCTAATAGGCATTGACTACTAAACATTAAAACAAAAATCAGAGAATATTCAGGAGAACATAATTTAATGGTGATATGCCTGAGCCATGACAAAAAAAATTGGGCAAGCTAATAAAAGGGAAATCCGCTCCAACTAAATATATTAAGACAAAGGCTGATATTTGTTGTCATCTCGTCCAATCTTTCGAAAATGCGTCAAATTTTCGGAAATAAAACAAAAATCTCAGAAAAAGATTAGACAAGCATTTGTTTAAGCTCATTCACATTTGGATATTGTCAAAACAAAAAACAAAAAAACCAAAATGTGAAGGAACTCTATAGAAAAGGGCAATCCCCTCCAGTTGCAGATATACAGATAAAATCTAGTCTTTAGGTCATAAACGGCACACAAGATCCACTTTAGACGTCCATAAGGTAACTTTTTACATGTCTGATATAACTCGGTTAATGGTTTCCACTTCCGATGTAAATTGTTCTGATTGTAAACCCCAGCGATTCGACCTTTTGACCAAGCAACTAAGTAGAGCCGAGCGTGCATCAATTTTTTAGTAAATAAAACAAGGATCAACGAAATTAAACCAGAATGAAATTTAAAAACTTTATATCCCCTCAATCTTCCCAATTTCAGATCTTCTAAGACTCAGAACAGCCGATGACTATCAATTCCAAATAAAATCGATTTAATTTTCATATAAAAGAACAAATTATAATACCAAACAGAAAATGATAGATCTAAAACTTATAAAGAAATCAACAAAACTTGTTCTTAAAAACCTGAAGAGACGCAGCCAAAGCCGCAACAATTGTAAAAGCCAAGACCAATCCCGACGCCATTGCCGTCCGCTGCGATACCTCCGTTCTCTCCTAATACTTACTTCTACTACACTAAATTGTCAGACCCCTTCTGCTCTTATGGAAAAGATTCAGCCGGTTTGCCGCCGGTGAGCGACATACACGTGGCCAGTTCCTTCTTCCCGGGGTTTTGGTTTAGATACAACTTCACGGAAGTTAGGAATCTTTTCTACGGCAAGTGACGGATTGACGAGTAGCACAACAGATTCTTTAATGCCGTCTTATCTAACTATATCCTTGACTATAGAGAATGATGTGTGGCTTTTAATGTGTGGACGTGAAATTTGTTGTGTTTTAATTTAATTAGCTGGTTTGGTGGGAAATGATTCCGTCTGTTTAATCAACACGTGATAGGACACTTATTGGAATGTTGTATTTTTAATGTTTTTCCCTTTGGAATGTGTAACACAAATTCTACTACCTTATCTTAGATGATGTATTTCTCTAGTTTTATTTATGGGTGAAAGACAAAGTTGGCTTTGAAAGATTTTGAGATTGGAAAAAGTTGTCCATAGATGATATCAGATTTTGTAAAAAATGTCTAGTTTTCCAATCTTTTTAGGGAAAGTGAAAATTGAGTAGATTGATGGAGATTGAAGAGATCGAGGAGATATTATTCTCTTTTATTCAAGAGAGAATGAGGGATTTGATATCTCAATTAAAAAGCATTTATGAAAGATATTTTTGCATTTATTTTTGGGGAGTATAGAAAAGTAGCATATGTTGTATCTATTTTTGAAGAAGATAATAACAATTATTACATTAAAATTGGGATCTAAAGCATCAAAATAGTTGTTGAAATAGTTGTGGAGTATCAAAGATTAGGACTAGCCAAATAAATATAGAATTTGTTAACAAAATTATGAATTGGAAGTTAAAATTGTGGGTGACAATTGAATGGGAAGAATTTAAAGAGTTTATTTATGTTACGATTTTTTTAGTATTATTATGTATTGAACATAGCTAATTCACAAAAGAAAGAATAGCAGTCTATAAAGGACCTACAAAGAGAGAAAAAACTATCCATATTATTACAATGAACAACCTCATCAACACTTAAACAATAGCCTACAACAATAGCACTTACTAACAAGGACTAAACGAAGAAATTCTTAGTAAAAACATCAAAACTAGGAAGTAAAAAAAGTAGCAATAGTCCTGTAGAGATATAAAGGACCAAAATTGTCAACCTATTAGTAACCAACAAACTAATTCAAGAGCAAACTCTTGAAATAGTACATTGGAGGACAAATTATATTTTGAATTTGAATAGGCTTTGGAGTTGTCTAGAACACTAAATTCCCCCTTCATGGAGCTATAAAAATTGAAGTTTAATCTTTTATAAACACTTAATGTACTTACCAACTTCCTTGAGACCCCTTTCAACTAAGAACACAAATAAACAAATTGTAATAGGATGTCAAAGTAAAAATTTAGCATTTCTACTTCCTGGTGAACAATATGATTAGAAAACGCTAACAAACATCTATTTCTCCATATATTAAGCAAAATAGTATATTTCATAACATCAACAAACACATTTTTATGATGACTAATACACAAACAACTTCTTTCTAGCATAATATGTGACCAAAAATAGCAATGAAATGACCAAAGATAACATTCCATTCGTTTCCCCTAAATAATTCCAAAAAGTATGTTTTAATCTTTCATTACGTTGACAATAAGGACACTTAACTAGTTGAATCTTTAATCATTTCAATCTATCCCCCACATGAAGCTTGTAGTGCAAGATTTTCCAAGCCAAAATTTGAGCATTTAGCTTAGTTTTAAACGTCCAAATTTGAGCACTCAATTTCTTCCACTTATTTGATTGAAATCTACAACTCCATTTTGTGTTAAGTCTTGGATTTAGTGACATATTTGAAAGGGGCTTTAAATAGATCTTTTTCAAAATGGAAGCAAAACTATTGATATTTATCAAGCCATAGCCAATCTTTGAAGAAATCACATTGTAAAGGCATGCAAAGCTTTATAAGTAAATTCATAAGAACCGACAATTTCACAAAAATTACAAACCTCTTAGATTTTTTGTTTAAACAAAATGATTTTTTGGAGGCTTTCCAATTAGCCCAAACAAGGGAGTTGAAGTCCCAAATATCACCAAACTATTGCAGACCTTTTTAAATAGATAATGAGCTTGTTTCGGAAAAGAAGCAACCAATGGTTGACTATGATATTGAACAAGCTTGTTCCACCAAATAGAAGAAGTCACAAAACTAAAACCATGTTGCTAGGAATCCTTCTTCCAAGTTAAAAATTTGTAGACTTGTTTTTAGGCCTTTCAAGTAGATTGTAAAGGGAAAGATGCTTTAATACAAAAGAAAGGAGCAAGCAAATTTGTGTACAATCGCCTAACATGTTATCATTTTTCATTTGTAGCAACAAGATTAATGTGGTGATAAACCATTTTTTTCCATTGTTCTTCTCTTAACATGACCTTTATTATCCACTTAGATGATAGACAAGTCCCCTATGTCTTGGGATTCAAAAGGCCCAATCCACCTTTTTCTTCAGGTTGCATACAATGTAACAAAGAAGTGGATCTAAAACCAATTTTTCCATCTCAATCAATGCATAAGATTACCAAATGATTCTATTTGTCTTCATATCCTTTCTTGGCAGGAACCTAGCATGGGGAGTAGTATACATGAGAAGCCAAAAATATCCAATTTGCCACTTGGATTTTACCATCTAATGTTAGAAATTTATTTCCCAAGTATAGATTTTTTTTTTCAACTTGATTATGGACCAATTCCACATATCACAAATAGCAGTGCCCAATCCAAAGGAAATACCTAGGTATCGAATAATATATGCATGCTTAATTTTCTTTCATTCTTTAGGAATCCATTGTGAAACTAGATTAGATTGGATCCTGAGAAATTTAATTTAATGATGAGCTAAATTTTAATATTGAAACAAAGCAATATAAGTTTAGAACCTTTGAAGCATTAATAATTTCTTGTTTAGAATTTTGAATAAAGAGAATACAACCAAATGAATTTAACAGGCATGTTATGGTTAATGTATTGGCTATTTATAATGAGCAACACTAGCACATTTACCACAACATGTCAACTCTAAGTATAGATGTGAGTACAAGGGTGTTCATGAAAATTTACGAAGAAGACTATTATAGTTAGGATGAGGTAGAATGCATATTAACTTGGGTAAGAATCAATGTTTAGGGCACAACTATAGGAGACAAATACTTTAGAAATAAATTCAATGACCATGATTTTTATGATATTATTGCTTTCTTAAATGAAATATTTGACCAACTAGACAAGAGATTTAGTAGATATAATATGACAATTGGTAAATGATTTAATTAATTACTATTTTGTTCAAAAAAAAAAATTGGCTATTTAATAACTTTTTAATGTTTTTTCTTAATTTTCTATGTACATGTAAAGTTAGATTTAAATATATTTGTGACTTCTTATTTGATTGATTGGGATCATTTATTATAACTATTGTGCATTAATATTCATGCTACAACTTGTTTGTTCCTTCATCTCATAAATACAATCAACATAAATTAGATTAGCATTAATAAAGTGACTAATTTTGTGTCCTTCAATTGTGAATTAAGAATATTCAATTAGAAAAGATAAATTATAATTTCAATTCATTTCTAAATTTAAGATTTACTAATAGAGTATTGAAATTATTAAACTGAGAACAAGTTAGAATGTGCATTAACTTATGCATGAATCAAGCTTAGGGTACAGATGTAGGAGATGGAGGCTTTAACATAACTTCAATTACTACAATTTTTATGAGATTATTGCTTTCCTAGATGAGATTTTTAGTCATCTAAATAGGATTTATGCTCTACCAAAGATACTACAGTGATTGGTAAATAATTTAATTAATATTTTCTTTAAAAAATCTCAACTACTTTATGACCTTTCAATGTCTTTTAGTTACTTTTTATGTTTCTATAAAGTTTGTTTTTAATATATTTGTGAATTCTCATTTCTCAATGGCTATGATAATTTTTTTATAACTATTATGTATTAATATTCTTGCTCCAACTTGTTTGTTCCTTCATCTCCTTATGAATACAACATCCATAAAGTAGATCGACATTAATAAAGTAGACCAACATTCATAGTCATTGAATTGGTGAATAAGAATATTCAACTAGAGAAAGTAATTTGTAATTTCAATTTATTTCTAAATTTAAGATTTCCTAATTGCATATCATAATTATTTGGAGGAGTTAGGATTGTTTACTAAAGTGGTGGAAATTTCCAAACATGTAAGGTGTTGATTCATTCCAAAGAGATAAGACTGCATTCTATTGAGCTTGGAGTGCATGTACACCACCTCATACAATGTCTAACAAGAAATTTGAGCCACTTTAATCAATTATAGTTTGCAAATAATATTTGATTGGAACATATAACTTAACCAAATTACTAATACGTAACCATATAAATTAGTTTTTTTCAAATAAAATTAAAAAACTCCATTTGTATTAATCTTCTAATAATTTAGTAGACAATCAAATATTAAATAAACAAATAATTTTATATAAAAATATATTTTATAATTTTTAAATTGAATACATCATATCTAACTTAACCATATTAATCTATACTAGCAATGGCACCCTAGTGTGCAATAGGTACGCCAAAGAGTTTGTGGATGGTGAAATAGGGAGAGAATTTGGGATTATGTTTGTAGCAAAAAGGTTTGTGTCATCGTTGTGTGCATACTGAATAAGTGTTACAATGAACAGTAAAATATGTAGAATCTATAATTAAGTTTCATACGTAGGGGAGATGATCCAGTAGCTTAGTTGTTTATATAATGTGCAATATTTGTGATTGCACAAGCATGCTAATGTGACATCATATTTGATGATGTGGGTCTAAAAACTTAGTTATTAGTAGGGGGTTGCCAAGCAAGCAGTTATAAAAAATTGGGAGTGAATTGAAATTTCCAGGTAGGATTAATAATACTCATACGAAATTATAAAAGTGGAATAATGACCCATATTTGTAATAGAATGTTTTGTATTGAATTGTATTATAGAAAAAAAAAAAATTCAGAGTGAGCCATAATTTGAAGACATTTTAAGCATTGAGAGAAATAAAGATTTACATTTTAAGCTGAGCAAGTATTTAGATATAAGTGAATGCATAATTGATAAATGATCTACAATTTACACAGAAATGAAATTTACATAGTAATACCAGCTGACCAGCTGAGTAATGATATTGACATAATTGAAATGAGTAATAGTCCAGGTAATAGAAATGATGAATAGATTTACACCTTCAATAATTTTGAATGATGATAGCAGCAACTCAATATCAAATGAAGTCTGAAACCCAGTTTTTTTTTTCGAATGATGAATATGCAGTTAGCACTGCCTTGTATAGAATCCGTTGGAAAAATATCTCTAATTGATATTGAATGAAAGTATTTGCTTTTAAATCTACAAAACATGTAAAGTTGACAACAAATATGTTGTTTATTGGACCTGAAAAGAAGAGCATGTGCATTGAAGAGCTTTGTCATTACAAAGCCAAATTTTAGTTTTCAAAATGTTTAGAACATCATTGTAGAACCCTCTAAAATTATTCATAATGTAAAGTATTCATAATTTTTAGAATATCTCTAATAATGTAAAGTAGAACATCATAGTAAGGTTAAGATAAATAAATCATAAAAGTATTCCCAAAAGGCAGATTAAATATAAGCAAGCTCTAAAATGAGGTAACTAACTCCTTGTGTGAAATGGGATGCAACCCAATACATTGCTTTAATATTAAATTTATCTGTAGTAGAACCCTTTGAATACCAACTTTCACAACTTTGTCTTCATTGTACAATATGAAGGCAGTAAAAAAATAGGTAACCAAAATCCAATTTCCACAGTACATTAATAAAATAAGAGATTGTAAACCAGTTTTGTAATCTATCAAAATCATTTTAGGTCACGTAAAACAAGGTCAATTAGAAAAAAATGGTATTTTTTGTACACTGTGAAGTAAATAAGATCAATTGATAGATCTTTTAGAAAATGATTTTAATAGTATTATTAATTTTTTTTTATAAATATGGAATAATATATTAATTATTATATTATTATTTAAATATTTATTATTTATGTCATTATTTTATGTATTATATTATTATATTTATGTTATTATTCTATTATTCTATTATATTTATGCAAATTAATTTTGTGATATTCATATTAAATAGTACTATTATAATCAGCTTAAAAATGAATACTAATTATATTGTAAACATCTTTTAAAAAATAAAGAACAGTGATATTTTATAATAAAAAAAAACAAAATATAAAGGGAGCTTTTATAAATAACTGTATTTTCCTTCCAAGTGCAGAGCACCATTTTGAATTTCAAGCAGCATGCTTGCCACATGCTTGTCATTTTTGGAAAATGATTTTTAATTTTATTGTATGATATATTTCGTTGTGATATGAATTATCAACTAATTTATATTATTGTAATTTATGCAAATAGCAAGTTGAAACTATTTACTCTCACATCAAGATCAATTGTTGGCTCCCAAAAAGAATAGTTAAACCAAATGCCTATGCATTATACATTTAAAGTTTATAGACTAGATATTCTTCCAACTTATTTTTTGTATATTATTTAAATCAAATATAAGAAAAACTTGAATTGCAGTAAAACCCATTAACTTTTACAAATAAAATTCACAACTATTTTTTTAATAAATAACTCTATACTAACATTTTGATATTTAATTTTGATATTAAATATTAATACCATTAATTATAATTTCAATATAACTGATAATAATGATAATACCCATATCTCTTAATATTTATTTTATATTTTACTCTATAAAATTTATGGTTTATGAGGATCCATGATAATTGAATTTTATGATAATTGGAAAAATTAATCAAAGCCTAGACTACAACTGCTAGCAACTGGGTAGTAAAAGGCTCTGCGACTTCCTCACATTCTGGTTGCTTCCAAATTAAACGTGAATGCATACCTACGCGGGTCACTTCAAATTGAAATAAAAGTGCAAAAATAAATGAATTTATATGTTGGTGATGTGTGACCAGCTCCGGCTTCTTACCACCAATTAACATTTCGTTGTTGCATTGTCGGTAAATGTGAATGGTGCCAACCACTAAACATTAAATTTGACCATAATCTATTTTATTAACTTCATCCTAGGTTTATCCTAACAACTAACATGCCTCCACAACCCTAGTCTCCACATGGCATTCATGTTATGCATCGAACAATACATCATGCCACCCACATATTGTTTTTCCTGTGTGTCTTGAATATGTGTCAATGCTCTCACCCTACCTTGAATTCAAGTGTTTGAGGCCAATTTGTTGGTGGGTGCATAGATCAGGAAAGCTAATTTGAGTGCCATGCAAATTATTTTGACCATGGTATCTATTATAGTTGATCTCATTGATGGAATGCATTCGTTGTTAGATCAACTCCTCTTTGTGTGCTATGTTTCTTTTGTGTGGAAGGTCAATTAGGAAAAAATATGGTTTTTTGTTTGGCATATATTTTTGCAATACATGAGGTCAATTGGTAGGTCATTTTAAAAATATTATTATTATTAAATTTTATTTTATTTTTTAATTTTATGTCGTACATATAATTTTCTTTTTCCTAATCTATCCAAAGATCAATTAAATTGTGAGATTTTTATAAATTAATTTTATTTGATTAATATAGAAATATATTAATTATTAAATATAATAATTTAATATTTTTATTATAGAATATAATATATAATAATAATATAATCTATATATACTATTATATATAATTATATATATAATTTAATCTGTATTATATAAAATATATAATTTATTAATTATATCTTGTATTAAATAAGAATATAATTTAATTATAATTTATATATTTAATAGTTTTGTTAAAACCTAAATGTGCTCATTATTAGGATCTTGGTCGTAATTTTCATTTTAATAAACATACTCTAAAACCCTCACTAAATTAGAGTTAATATAATGTAAATTGGAAGAAAAAAAAATGATCTATATTTTGGGTTCATTTGTGTAGTACATTAGATCAATTGATAGGCCATTTACCAAATGATGTTTGTGCAACACAAGTTCCAACAAAGAAGTCATAGCTTAAAATCAACGATGCATCTATTTATAGAGATTGAAACACCATTGAAATAAAATATCAAAATTAGGAAGATAAATAAACATATTCTAAAGAATGGTTGGCTGAATACTTGTTTTAAGAAATATTATTAATATTTGTTAGGTTGAATGATTAAAATTTATTTTTATTAAAATGATATAATGTTTTAATTAAATGTTAAATGATTTAACAATCAAACAATTTATGATAAATTCACACTTCATTATATTAAAAAAATAATAATTATATTATTATATTAAAATTAATTTAATTTGACATACCAAATATTTATCATGAGGTGAAATATTATTCGCCTACATCATTTATCTCTACAAACTTGTTGACATATTAAATATTTCTGAGTGCATTTGATGAAGTACAAATATTTGTTTTTTAGTACACCCGAATTGAACTCTCTACAATTTTGTAAAAAAGTAAAAATTTAGATTTTTGATAAAGATTGTTCACTTCTCCACTACACAACAAGTTACAAAACTCTTACAATTAGAATTTTAAATTATTTTCCAAATTAGTCTTAAAAAGATTGAAAATAAATATGTTTAGTGGAAGAGAAAGGACAAAGAACAAGTCATTATGTATTTGGTGTTTAGTTTGAAATTTAGCTTCTCTAATGGAGTTTCCTTAAAGTCGGTGACACACCTATCCATTCAAAGCACAAAATAGAGTCATCCAAATTAGAAATTTGAAAAAAAAAAAGACAATCATACAAATTAGAATTTGAAAACCCAAAGAGAGTTGTCAAACTCCCATCAAGATTAGGCAATACAAAATGGAATAAACAAAGAATCAAAAGACAGATAGAACAAAATAGCTTGAAATTATAAAAAATTATAACAACATATATAATTTACTTTCATTTTACTAAATTAGTATGTAAATAAGTCATGGCTTAAACACACAGTTTAAGCGAAACAATATATCTATCGTAACACAAGTATATAACCCAAAAAGAAAGTTTTGAACACAGCTGAAATAAAAATCTTTGTTTAATTCTTCCCAAGCTGAATTTAAATTTATTCGCACGTAGAGAGACGTGCAACATTTAAGAAAATCGAGATATAGGTATGATCTCTAGCCTTGCGTATTCTATAGTAGTATCTTTGGGATCTCTTATCTCTAAGCCCTTGTATATGGTATAAACATCAATACCTGTCAATTTAGACATTAATTAGCCAGGTTTACATAACCTATATATTTAAAACAAGTTCATGCTAAAAGAAATTTAAAACAAAAACATATGTATGATTTATATGCCCCATGCATTATATGATAGAATCTTTAGAGTTTATGTCTTCAAGCTGAATGTATAAGATATCAAAAAGGCAATTTGTGAGGAATCCACCAATTCAACAAGTGTTGCGCTTAACAAGGCATATTCAAATAAGTGTCTCATAGCCTTAGTTAGATATGAGTGTGTTGTCAGCTAAGTTTATTCCACGTGGCACTCCAGTATGTTGCATGTTCAATTTGTCATCCACAAGTTACTAGATACGCTTGAGTCTCTAACAACAACATAAACTTCCAAGAGAATCCATGGGTTAAATTTCCCTTTGTTGGATTGCTCTCAATGATGGTAGCGATTCTCACTTTTGTTATAAACTACAGCGCTATAGCATTTTATTCGAGGGTCTGTAATAGGGTACAACAACAAGCTACATTATCACTACTTTGATTAGCAAGGTGTAAGTATATACCCTCCATAAATGTGATAATTTTAATCTAGATATGTTCATGTTTTTGAATTTATAATGTTTTTGATAAAGGGTAAAACAGGTTTTACAAGGACCCGAAACCACAAAGTTAACAACAAAAAAGATAGGAAAGAAAAGTCCAACTAAAACAACTAGCTGCACCAAAGGTAAAGAAAAGAGCTAGCAGCGACCAATCGCAATAGACCATAAAGGTCAAGCAATAACCACCAGAGCAGACAACAAACAACCGGCTGCAACTAACCCAGAGTCTTAAGGATAGACTCTGTCTCCACCTCCAAGTTCTGCATGTCCCGAACCCCCTTCTTAAAAATTTGAATCATATTTAGAGTAGGGGGAGCCTTCCACTTTAGGTTGGCCCTGATTCTCTTAGAAATTCCAGCATCCACCTCCTGGCTTTATAATGTTGAAGTCACCTCAAATTTTGATTAATGAAGCATAATGTGATAGGTCTATTAGGCAATTGAACTTGTTTCATGAGCAAGGAAGAGATTTGTCTAGGTATATTTCAAATAATGTGTACATGAAAATTTGTGGAGCAACATAAGTGGTGCTTTCAGAGATTGCAAATTTTATCAAGCTTTCGTGGTTGTCCATTGTTGCAGCTTAATGTATAAATTGGATAAACATATTGGTGCTATGTGGGAGATTGAAGGGATTTTGAGAAGAAATAAATTTGCTACTATGTGCATTGCAGCCCCTAAATATCACATAATGGGCCTATTTTTTTACATCTTCTTTAGGTCTTGTTAGAACTCAACTTGGAGGATCTTCACAACTGCTAGATTTCTCAAGGGAAAGTATGTTTGCAGCAAAAATATTGAACACTAATGTCATTTTTTTTACCATATTTGACATGAAACAATAATTTTCATTGTTTTCCACTTGTTTTCCCTATTACTATGAACAAAAATTCAAGGTTTTGATGGGTTTGAGTTTGTTTTGTAGGAGATAACAAGTCGATTCCCTGGGTTTGGCTCCCGCCCAAAGTGGGATTTGGTTCCAGGGGAAAGCAGCAAATCGATGTCATTCCCTTATTCATGTGGGAAAGTGCATGCCATTCTCCATTTCAGTTGAAAGAAACGTCGAGACGAGGGGTCTAAGCTGGTACGACCCTAGTAAGCACAATGGTCACCTTGGATGTGTGAGGCTGTTGTTACCCATGCTTTCAAACTCTTTAGAAAGATAGTTCTCTGGTCTGAGCATCCGACAAGATAGCGAGGGTGAATGACTTCTCTTTCATTTTCACATTGATAGTATCAATTTTTTGAATTGTTGAATTTTTTTCTTATTTTTCTATATGGTTTTCACCTGTCTAGATTGTGTGAAGTAAATGTACATGGCTTTTGAAATCTGTGATATACACGATTGTTGGTTAAAATATTACAAAACCCTCCCTTTAAACTTTGATGGAGGTCCATACCTTGTTCGAAAGCTCACTTTTCGGCAGAGGCAGGCTGGACACTGACAAAGTTGTGGAGTTTGGGTTTACACATGCCAATTGCATTTTCTTGAAAGTTTTTGTGCATACATTGCGATCAGGGCATTCCATGAAATCACACTTATTTGAGGCATTATGTAAAGCAGTTCAAGTGCCTTGTAATAAAATAGAATGGGGGTGGTATTGACCTTTCAAATTGACCAGTGGCATAGTTTCTAAGGTATCATTTCCTTTCAAAATATTTGTTTTCTATTCCTTTCAAATTCTTTTTTTCCTATTCCTTTCAAGCATTCCCAGATTGTATCGTGAACATCAATACTGTACCTGCCCATGAATAGAGGAGTTTCATTCTGAAGCGTATAATGGTCAAGACTGTACCTGCCCAATCATCAGCAAAAAATTCAATTTCAAATCACTGCGAATCAAGACTGTATGTGCCCTTGTGAAATCAAGGTTGTATGTGCCCTTGTGATCACGAGGAATGGAAGGGTAAAGCCTCAAAGTCTTCCAAGATCTTTTCTTCTACGGTGGGATGGAACACACAGTTTTGGCAATTTTTTGGTAATAGAAAGGGACACATGACGAGCAATGCACAGTACCATGTGCGGTGGTACGCGATAGCATTGAGATTTGATATGCTATGTTTTTAGACGTGATAGCGACGGGGAAAGAAACAAAAAAGGGTGAAAAATAATGAACAGTTGAGATGCGTTCAACCTTCTTACCTGCCCTGAGAACAACTGGTTTATTTATGAGAATTGTACATGACTTGTCAGCACTGACAAACCCGCTGCAAGTTGTATTTCTAAGATGCAGGACAAAATACAGGCGAAAAACAATCGACAGTTGCCAATGACCAGACTATCAACCACCCCTCCTTGCTGCTTTTTAGCCATTGATAAAAAAATTAAGCTCTGAAAGCTCAGATAGGACACGCCTTCGGCATAAATATATATATATGCTAGTAACATTCGCCACTCAACATGGAAGAGGTAAAATTAATTAGGGTTAAGGTTAGGGTTAAAGATAGAATTAGTTTAGGGTTAGGATTAGGATTAGTATTTATGGTTATAGTTAGGATTAGAGATAGAATTTCCATTAGGGTTAGGGTTAGTGTTTAGATTAGGGATAGGGTTAGGGTTAGGGTTAGGGTTAGGGCTAGAGATAGAATTAGGATTAGGGTCAGGGTTAGTTTTAGGATCAGGGTTAGAGTTAGAGACTAAATTAGGATTAAGGCTGGGGTTAGCATTACAATTAAGGTTACGATTATGGTTAGGGGTGGGATTAACACTAGGTTAGGGTTAGAGATATAATTATGGTTAGGGTTAGTGTTAAAATTAGAATTAGTGTTAGTTAAATAGAATTAGGGTGTGTTAGAAATAGTGTTTGTATAAGGGCTAGTTAGGGTTACTTAGTGTTAGATTTAGAATTATGGTTCGTGTTAGGGTTAGAGATAGAATTACAATTAGGGTTGAGTTAAAATTATTGTGAGTGCCAAGGTTAGGGTTAGAGTTAGAAATAGGGTTATAGTTAGAGTTAGTGTTAGGGTTAGAGTTAGAAATATGGTTATAGTTAGAGTTAGTGTTAGGGTTAGAGTTAGAGTTAGAGTTAGGCTTAGAGTTAAAGTTGGAATTGTAGTTAGTATTGGGGTTAGGGTTAGGGTTGCAATTAGAATTAGTGTTAGTTATAGAATTACAATGGGTTAAAAATAATATTAATGTCAAGGTTAGGGTTAGGGTTATAATTAGAATTATAGTTAGTTTTAAAATTAGGTTTAATGTTATGGTTAGAGATAAAAGTTGAGTTAGGATTCAAGTTATAATAAAAATTCTAACCATAACCCTAATTCTAATCCCATTCATAATTCTAATTCTAACATCAAACTTAATTCTACCTATAACACTAATTAAACCCTAACCCTAACTCCAACCCTAACCTTAATCTTAACTTTTTACTACTAACCCTAACCATGAACTTAACCCTAACCCAAACTCTAACCCCAACCCTAGCCCTAACACTACCACAAGCTTTATTTTAGAACCTGACACTAATCCCAACCTTCACCCTAATGCTAACCCCAATATTTATCCTAGAACCCAAACATTAATTTATTTATAATCCTAACTTTAAACCTAACCCCGACCCTAACTATAACCTTGATCTTCTAATTCTAACCCTAGAACCATAATTCTTTTATTCATAATTTTAATTCTAACACTAACCCTAATTCTAATGGAAACCCTTATAAAAACCTAACCATAACCATAATCCTAATCCTTATAAAAACCTAACCATAACCATAATCCTAACCTTGACCCTTATTAAAACCTAAGTCAAATTGAAGCTTAACCCTAACCCTCATTGAACACTAAATCTAAACCCTGAACCCAAACCAAACCAAATTGAACCTTAACCCTAATAGTAAATCTTAAACCCTAAACCTAAATTGAATCCTAACCATAACCCTAATTAAGTCCTAACCTAAACCTAATTTAACCCTAAGCTTTATCCTTGAACCCTAACCCTAACCTTAATAAAATGTAACTCAAATTGAACACTTGTACCCTATTTGTAATTGAATATTAGCCATAATTGAAGCCCAACCTTAAAAAATGATTGAATCCTAACTCTAATCCTAACCCTAACCCTAATTATATTTTAACCCTAGACAGGTAGTTAAACTATAACCCTAATTGAACCCTTACCCTAGGGTATGTGCAGGTTAATGGTGGGCCAAAAAGTGGCAATGAGGGAAAAAACACGTCTTTCATCGACCGAGAAAACGTGAAAAGAACATGTTGACTTTTTGTAGGCTCGGGTGGCACCATACCAAACACCAAAGCTACTTTTACACATCAGATATCCAATTTGAATCGGATATCCGATTTGAATCAAATATCCGATTCAAATTGGATATCTGATTTGGATTGGATATCTAATTTGCAAAAAGTATATATCAAACACTTCTGCCTCTTTTTTGAACTCATTCGGCTGAGAAGAACCCACGAGCGCACTGTTCATCCATTGTTCGCGTAACGGATATCCAATATAAGCTAAATTCGATTTGGAAAGGTAAGTTTATTTATTTTCATTTGATTTGATTCAATTTTGATTTAGATTTAAATAATTTCATATGGTTTTTGTTGATTTTTTTTTAAAATAGGGTTTTTGATTGAGTTTTTGTGAAAAAATTGAGTTTAGAATAGATTTTGATAAAAAAAATGAATGTTTTTTGTGGATTTTTTTTCACAATAGGGTTTTTGATTGAATTTTTATGAAAAAATTGAATTGAGAATGGATTTTGATAAAAAAAATGAATGTTTTTTGTGGATTTTTTTTCAAAATAGGGTTTTTGATTGAATTTTTATGAAACAATTGAGTTCAAAATAGATTTTGATAAAAAAATGAATGTTTTTAATGGATTTTGATTTAAAAATAGTGTTTCATTTATATTGTCTAATTTTAGATTAATTATTTTTTAACTTTAATCGGCATTATGGCTGCCGAGAATGAAAATGCACAAATTCCACCAGTTGAAAATGAAAATCCACCAGCTGAGAATCAAAATGCAGAAATTCCAAATGCTCCACCACCTCCGCACCATCAATTGAACAGTTAATTCATGAAAAATTTGAGCAATTGAGGGGCATTTGTGATGTTTATAGGAAAATCCCTCGATT
The DNA here is from genome assembly GCA_007258455.2 of Sequoia sempervirens. Lineage (NCBI taxonomy): Eukaryota > Viridiplantae > Streptophyta > Pinopsida > Cupressales > Cupressaceae > Sequoia > Sequoia sempervirens. Next base: position 1,201,630,582 of record VDFB02271358.1, on the reverse strand, counting down.
ATCCCATATGTCAACCACATTGACAGGAATAATTACAAATGTAGAAACCCTCTCCACCCAACATAATGCATTTCATTCGTGGCGAGAAACCATGAGGCAATATTATGCATGTGGAATGTCTTATGATGATGTGAAAGATCTCCAAATAACAAAAGCCCAAATAGCCTCTTTATTTATTAACCCCAGCACTGGTTTGCCAGTTAATGTTAACAAGCCAAAACTTTCTATAAAATGGTGCATGCATAAGGGCATAGTAGATAACTTTTGGGATCGTTGGTGTATGGTTTTTGATAAACCACCCAACAATAATCTTGATGTACCTTTTTACTTTATTAAAAAATTATATGCTGAGTTTTTGTTAGGGCATCATGTCAATTACTTTGACATTAAACCCTTCCAGGGCGTTGGTAGAGGTATGCCTCAGGATAGGCCAAAGGCAGCTAGAGTAGTTAGGCACCCACATGTTCCCCATCCTCCCCTTCCTCCGCCACCTCCAGTACAACATCCAGATATTACGGAGGATGCAGCCACACAAACTATCTAGGCCATTCACTCTTTGAGTGTTCTTTTGGTTTCCCATGTTTCTTTAGTAGCTCAGCCACAGTCTGGTGATCTTGGCGATGGATCCAGTGTTGCTGCATCATCCTCCTCGGGTCCACATATTTGTGTGCCACATATTTGCAATACGTGCCAACAAATATGTTTGGGTCCTATTGTACAGCCCCCTGAGCATCCATTAGACACTTCTGATTATGACATCTAGGATGTGGAGATTATAGCAGATCGCACGCAGGGGAGTGGAGCACACCCTACAGAGTCCTCTCTTGCTAGAGAGGTGGACATTGGAGTAGTTACACAGGTAACATTTAAGGTGTAAATTCATAACTTGCATTTTTAAAAAAATCAATATTAATAAGAGATAGTATCAAGTACTAATATTTATTTACATGGTCTATTTAATAGTTAATGTTTGAGGAGGAGCTCACACAGGTGACAGATAGCACCCTTAGGGCCATTTCATTTGGCCTCGACACGCACACAATATGTATTTTCTCACTCACTCATTTACATTTTTTTACTGTATATTTGCTTGTCATTTGATTTGTCAATAATGAAATTATATATTAACTTATATTTTTATCTTACTCTCTTCTTGTAGCAAACACCTAGTGCGAGTAGGTGTGACGCTCTCCAGACTATGGAGGCACAGTGTTGGATAAGGGAAAGGTAATTGAACGCAAATTTGATTGAATTAAAATTTATAAGATCTTTTATTGATTATGCATACATTGACATAGATTCGTAGTTTCATATGTACTTGTCATTTTTATGTACAGGGGGTTGTGAGCTATACATCACTATTGATAAGTGCTACAATACCCGAAGGAGTAGGTATTCAAATTCCTGAAGGAGGAGGTGTTGAAACACCTCAAGGAGGAGCTATTGAGACACCTAAAGGAGATACAAAAAAAGATCAACCTAAAGAGGTATGTGTTTATTTTATTTTGTACTTGGTAAATATGTTCTTATTGCTGACAATTCTATGCTAACTTGGATCAATTTCATGTTTTTGTTCACATATATAGATTGACGTTACAAAATTTGGTTTGGTTAGTTCTTTGAGAGGGGTATATTCTAGGACTCTTGACCCTTCAAAGAGACGTATATTTCAGGTAATCAAGATTTCAATTTTAGAGTTCTATTATAATTCAATGTGTATTGATTTTTATGTTAATTATTCAATTTTAAATTATATAGTATATCTAATCTCAATTGTGGTTTGACTTTTTCTTGTGCAGCTACCTTCAGAGCCAACGAGTGCTTCAAAGAGGCTCCATTTTGATGATCCATCAATAGTTTAGGATGAGATAGACATTTTGGCTTGTAAATTTTGAATAGATACCGAGATGGCATATGCCACATATTGTAAAACTTTGTTTGAGTTGGTGTTGATGCCATTTTTGTATATGGACATACACTTGATTATTGGATAATTTGATATATTTAGAAGTTGACAATCGAAATTTAGTTTCCTCCTCATGTGCATGATTAAACTCTTTGAAGCAATGGTTAAATATCAATGTACAATAGCATAAAAAGAATGGTTAAATATTATGTAGTTTATATTCATATTGTTGATTACATTGCATTGCACATCTTTCAAACTCAAAGCATTATTTCACATTGCATAAGTAACAACTAGATACTCATATGATTAACCCTACAAATTTCATACATTTGGAATAATTCAATGAAAATCAGCCAAAAAATTTAAACAAGATATTTAGATCTAAAACATTCACATATGATAAATAGATCTACACATATAAGTTGGTTGGAATAGAGTATTTAATTCAAATAACTCACTTGATGATTACAATTTTTTTGCTTCAATTGTTTGCTCATAACCAAGATTACAATGATCAAAAAAAAATTTAGAAAAATATTGGGATGCTAAAATCCACTATGCTTGGCGTACAGATGCAACCTTTCTGTGAAATTTCCCTCACAAATCCAAACAAGTTTCATCCTCCAAATTGGTGCAGGAGCACCTTAAGGTCTTTTGGAAGATCTTAGTGATTTTTGGCTTGTAGGTGGTTCTAGCCAACCACCAAGGGAATAAGGACTATGATATAAAGTCCCTAGGTTATTTTTAAGAGTGTGTTAGGGTAGGTTTGGCTTAGAGTCTTGAAATTTATGAGTTCCTAGACAAATCTTGGCAATTTGAGCATTTTGGCAATGTTGCCTTGGCAATTTGGCCTAAAAGTTGAAAAATAGCATTAATGTTGTTCTAAGTCCGACCCAAGGGTCCTAGCACATGGGAGAAAGGTATATAAGGTCATCCAAACCCTAATACCTGGATTGGAAGTTCATTTTCACGAATTGAGACTTGGAGAGCATTTTTGTGTTTGAGCCTTCATCCAGTCAAGAATGGATTGAAAGGACTAACCTGATGCTTTGAGTGTTTCATTTGTTTCATTTACTTACTGTACCTAGCATTATATTAGTCATTTAGACCAACTGGTTAAGGTTTTGCAAGTTTTTGGGTTTTTGGACTCACTATCGGTTTGGGCCAGTTTTGTGAATAATGAGTCCCACTTGAGTTCCCATGGCTTTCTAATAGGGAGGGGTCAGAGGAATCAATCACAAATTCATGCTCTAAGGTCTTGCTTGCAAGACCTCCTTGGTGTTTTGCTTCACCACCTTAACCTATAGGTCCCTTCTCATGTTTAGGTACCCCTGGTTCTCCTGGCCAACCCCACTACCATCACCATTCAACCAACCAAGTCAATCTTGGTGCCATAGCTCTAAATCTTCCTTAGCCTTTAATCTACCCTAAAGACTAACAATACCTCCAAAGATTGAACTTTTATTTTCAGGGGTGTGGAGGTGTTTCAATTCATTGCAATCCATCCAATTTTGGTTCTTGAGTATCCTCCTAGCTCCATTTCTTGGTCACTTTCAACAAACCCTTGTTTAGGTCTTAAAAAGGGTACTAGCCTAAAAGCCCCAATTAGGTCTCCTTCTCCAAGAAAAATGGTTGACTCTCTCAATTTCTCCAAAGAACCCCCAATCTTTCTTTGAGGTTCTTGCTTCAAATGGACACCTCTCAAGGATTTTCGAGGTCTTGGGTCTTAACTGCCCTCACAATGCCTCCACTTAAAAATGGGAAAAAGCTATGGTTTTTAAGCCTTTTTTGGCTGCTTTCAATCTGCCAAGTGTTTCTCACACCAGATGGACTGATGGAGTTTCCTCTTGAAAACCAAGTCTTGGAAAGACTCACATCTACCTTCACAAAAAGGAAATTTAGCAAAATTCAATCACCCCTACAAGTTATGTGCTCTGCACTCCTTGTCTTCCATAGTCGGACTCTTCCTAGCTCGTCTAGGGCAAGACTTTGCCAACAGCTCCTGTGCTCACACAAACCCTAAAACCTACCATATGTACACACATGGAGTCTAGTCACTGTTCCCAAAGGGCCGTACAATTTGTACGGTGGGAAAGTGAACTAACACCCCATTTCTACAAAACTGTCTGGTTCAGACCAGCAACAAGGTTAAAGCAAACTATTTACAAACAATGATTGAAATCAAATCAAAAAGACTAAAAGATGGCACACTAAGCTTGAGAAAACACTAAACTACATCCTCCACATAACACAGTAACAATTTCAATCCATTAAAGCTCTACTTTGAAGCAAAAATCAGTAATAACACACAAAAACACTATTTTTCTTTCAATTCACAAAACTTTCCCACAATATCAATACTTCCAACCCTACTCTCAAGTCGAGGCACACCTTATATAGGGTTCCTCAATCAGTTATGCTCCCTTGGTCGAACATGTAAGTTATCATGTGGCAAAGTTGCAAAGTGTACCATTTTGCATCTTTTGCCAATTTTCTTGAAAACTAAGTAAAATGAGTTTTTAAACCCATTCACCCTTCCTCAACTTCTATCCTAAAGATCAACCACATCCCTAAACTATCTTCTCTACTCAATGGTCAACATGACCTTCATGATACACATCAAAAACAAAAGAAATGCATCCTAGACTTCCTAAATGCCTAATGTTTCATAGGTGCTCCTGCACCACTTTCCTCTCATGGCCACTTGGAATAAAGTTGGGGACTATGTAAATAATGTACATATAGGTTTAGGAGTCTTTTTTTGTAGGGGAAGTGAAAAAACTATCAAGCACTAGGCGAGTGCAAGTGCATTCTGGCTAGTGGCTTGGAGAGGACAACAATAAAGAAAGCTGCTAAATGGATTGGTTTGTGCCAATCAAGAGCATGGGAGTGTGGGCACATGTATTCTAGACATTTTTGTATGAGGAGAGTTGAGGAGGTCATTGAAGCCCTCAAAGTTGGAAAAAGGAGCTAAAACCCTTGAAACCCTTAAAATTAGGGAGGTATGAGGACAGTCATATGAACAACCACTTGGGAGACCTTACACCTAGTAAATATTGAAGCCTAGGGTACCAATAGAAAGAATATCAAAAAATATTTTGGGGTTGTTGGGACCATTTTTGAGAAAAGCCAAGAAAATGGGTTCTAGGAGGCCTAGTTGGGGCAAAAGGCTACAAGGCCTAAAATGGAGTTTTTCAAGAAAGCGATGGGAGAATGGTGAAAGAATCCAATGAGATGGATCAGTGAGGTGTCAAATCCACAAAGAGACAGTAGAATAACCTTTCCTAGCCCCTGGAGTGGTTAGGACACTTTGGGTTAGTTTGGAGCCCAGGGAAGCCTAGTGGCGAATTGAGAGTAATGGAGAAGAATTTGAAATTGGTGGAGTCTTATGAGGTGAGAGGGGTTTAGGAGAGATCCCTGAATAGGGTAGAGAGGAATACCCTAGGAAGACCAGAGAATAGGTCTTGGGAAGAGCAAGAGTGCTCTTGAAAGGTAAGTCTCCCCATCCAATTGGTAAAGGAAGAGGTAGAGACTCTAGAGGTGGACAACTCAGAGAAAGGAGAACAACTCATGTTAAGAAGGATTTTGATCAAAGCACCTACCGAGGATGAACACAAACAAAGGAGAGCTCTTTTTAGAGTCAAGTGCAAGATACAGGGTAAGGTTTGCAAGGTCATCATAGACTCAGGATCAACTGATAATGTCATCTCAGAGGAGGCAATACAAAAGTTGAAACTCATCAAGGTACCCCATTCTCAGTTGGCCTACTTAAAAAGATAGGGACAAAAGTTAGGAGTTTCCATGGATTAGCTTAGTTCTAAAGGAAATTTGTGAGAAGGTTTAGTGAAATTTGTTCACCGGTTCTTAACACCATCAAAGGAAAACTGAAAACAAAGTTTGTGTGGAGCAAAGAAGCCAATGAAGGATTTGAAAGGTTGAAGAGGGAGATAGCTACCCAACCTATCTTAGTTTTACCAAGTTTTGACAAACCATTCATAGTAGAATGAGGTAGTTAAGGTGTTTGAAGTTATTTAGAGGTCACTTTTAGGGTGGAAGGCTTAAAACTCCATTTAAAATGCACAAAAAAGAATGAAATTACTTCAAACGAAGTTTGTGAAGAAGTTAACTATGTTGCCCACTAGTTTCCCTTAAGAGTCCAAAGTGCTAAAAGACAACAATATTTGAAGGTCTATTTCTTGGAGACCATGATGCTTACAGACTCTCCGTCTAAGGCTATGGGATTGTGTTGGGACCATCTACAAAAACCTCTCTCAGTTTTTACTATCTCGGAGGCGTTTTCCTGTGGTGATGACTTTTTAGTGGAGGGAAAAGTTACCAGATGCAAGCAGTGTAAAGTTGCAAAGTGGTGCAACTTTCACTCCATGCAACTTGTACAACCAAACGAACTGTTCCAACATGTCCGGATGGGTACATTTATGCTAGGAATGGTCCTCTCTTGCACCCAAATACTCTGAATCACTCCAAGCTACATTGGACCGGGGATTTCCCTTAAGAGTCCAAAGTGCTAAAAGGCAACAATCTTTGAAGGGCTATTTCTCGGAGACGTGATGCTTACAGACTCTTCGTCTGAGGCTATGGGATGTGTTGGGACCATCTACAAAACCTCTCTCTCAGTTTTTACTATCTCGGAGCGTTTTCCGTGGTGATGACTTTTCATGGAGGGAAAAGTTGCCAGATGCAAGCAGTGTAAAGTTGCAAAGTGGTGCAACTTTCACCGCAGCTCCCGAGCAAACGACTATTCCAACACGTTGATGGGTACGTTTACACTAGGGATGGTCTCTCTTGCACCCAAATACACCGAATCATTATGAGCTACATTGATGGCGATTTCCTTAAGAGTCCAAAGTGCTAAAAGGCAGCAATCTTTGAAGGTCTATTTCACCGAGGCGTGATGCTTAGACTATCTCGGGTTTAAGGCTATGGATCGTGTTGGGACCATCTAAAAACCTCTCTGATTTTTCTATCTCGGAGGCATTTTTTCGCGTGGTGATGACTTTTCGTGGAGGAAAAGTTGCCGGCGTAGTGTAAAGTTGCAAAGTGGTGCAACTTTCACTCTGCAGCTTCATACAACCAAACGATGTTCCAACACGTCCGATGGGTATCGTTAGCTAGGGATGGTCCTCTTCTTGCAACCAAATACCAATCACTCGAAGCTACATTGGATCGAGTCAAATTAGGTGAAAATTGATGCACACAAGGGCACAATCACAAACTCTTTGCAACCTTCCTATTTGAGGCATCTAACAAGATTATTCTGACCTCTTTGGATAGTCCAAAACTCCCTTAAAACTTGACAAGCAACTAAATACACATTTCCCTCTTTAACCCCCTTAAACCCTTGTAATAGTGAGAAACTAGTTTTTGTCCAATTACTCCACAATTTTCCAAAACACCAGATGAACACATGAATAATTCAAACACCCATATCCAAGTTACACAACATATATGAGAAACAACATAGACTCATTTGGACCAGCGTTGACTTCCTATACATTCACCTTTGAACAGGCTACTCAATTAGCCCAAAAATGCAAAGCAACATACCTTCAAACACCACACAGACCCCTAAAACCTTGGGGCAGCAAATAAATTTCCAAGAAAACAAATATTTTGCAATTGGATTCCATTTGTATGGACCTGTAACCATCAAATCAAAAAACCCTTGTTTTTAGTGTAATTCTTGAGGGTTTATTGGATGTAGCACTTCCACAACCTTTCAAAATTTTCCACCACCTTAGAAACCTTTATTTAGGCTAAAATATGCTAGAAAACAAAGAAACTTCTGGTATCTCAAATATTTTTGCAAACCCTAGGGTAAAAACACTATTTTCAAGAGAAAAAACCACCATTTTTGGACCTTTAACTCTTCATTTTATTTCAAAACCCAGTTCTCCATGCCTTCCACTCTTGAAATAACGTCAAGACATGTAATAACATTTCTACATAAAGTTTTTATACAAAGCAATGGGAAGATAAAACCATGTAAGTGGTTTCCCCAAACTAATTGCCACCAAAACCATTCTTGATAGTTTAAAACCACGAACCACCCCAACGTGTAATTATGATAGCACTCAAGATAGCCCTCCACCATGAACATATCAACTAAGTATGAACCCATAACATTATGAAAAGATGATCCACTTCTCCCAATGTAACTCCCAATCATTACATGTGAGAGATGGTCAATTTCATTGATGGCAACAATTGTGTGACTCCCATTGATGACCTTCTTTATTCAATGCCATTACAACAATATCCAAAGCATTCCAAAGAATACTAATGAAAACAATATTTCCTCAACACCTCATGATCATTCAAGTACTCATTCTAACAATACAAGAGATTTACACTTCAAATTGCAAGTGAATATAATTTACTATATCTTAACATAAAAAATGCAAAACCGAATTAAAAAATGTATCAATGAGGTACAAGGATGTATAAAATCCAATCAATCAAACACAATCAACCTAACATAATTAATGGTTGATAGGGGTATTGGATAATTAAAGGTTGATAAGGGTATGAATGTTTATCTTTGCATCTACTCTTGAATAAATGAATGTTTTCATGATTATAATGAATATATTGTATGTTATTAATGCTAGTGTATATCATCAAATTATGCCAAACATGTGTTTAGTCAACTCAAAGTGGGTGAATGACACCACTTAGCGAAAAGTTTGAATTTTGAATTTTAAAATGAAAGGGAATAGGTTTGTGACTATGAGGTCACCCTTGTGAATTAAGAATTGGGTTTGAGGAGAAAAAGTTGCAAGCCACTATAATTTATTATATATAAATGGGAAATATTACAAAACCTAGTTCAAACGAGCATACCGACAGGAAAGAACCAGGAAGAAAATCTTCGTTTGTAGCTCGATTAAGTACAAAAATAGACCCCTTTACAAAACATATGAGTTTCCAAAATACAGACCCGTTTACATTTTAAACATACCCTTTATACAATGCCAGAAATTTGACCCATATTTCAAAAAACATCACTAGGTATAGATTATGCCCATACACAATTATGACCATTTTACATTGTTTCCAATTTGAGAATTCAAATTTTATAAAATTTTCCTATTAGACGCATTCAGGGCACAGTCTTCAACAACATTCTTCAAATGCAGGTATACCATTCTTTCTAATCATGTATGTTTGCAACCAAGTTCCTGCAACCACAACTAAACCTGTAGGATACATGAAACCATCATCATCTTCCATCGGTTGTGTTAGCTTATGTTTTACCTGCACACATCGAGCCAACCAATAGTCTGATCTCTCTTCATTCCCCTGTGGTGCAACAACTGCAAAAATATGTCCTAGCTGTAGTAGATCTGAAAGCAAGTCGTAATCAACTGAACTTTCCATTGTGTCATTTGTCATGGATATTGTTTGTGATAAAGGAGTTAGATATTGTGGTACCCGTGTATCCACCCACTCACTTGACTCGCATTGATCCCACTCACACTGAATACAACTCTGACAAAAACAAGCCAAGTCTCGTGTCCAAATGGTCCATGTGTCTGCATCTGAGCTTCAAAATGAATGCATCTTTGAAGAATCTTTGATTGTATGACAATCTAATCTACCTCCCACTGTACCCTCCTCCCACTGTACCCTCCTCAATGAACCAAAATAATCTACGCACTGTTGAATCAAGTGTCCCTCCCTGTGACAATGCTGAACTACACCAATCAACTATAGAATGTGCATCGCTGAATTTTGCTCCTAAAATCTTCAATTTCTCCTTAACTAGAGCTCTCTTTATGCATGCACCTGCTCCATCATGCTCCCCTTTCCCATGTCCAGCTTCAAAAAAATTCCAAATATGAGGTAGATCCCTCTCTACATGCTTTCTACTCAACCAATAAAACATATGAGCATTCTTGAATTGACCTGTGCAATTATCTAACCAAATTAGATGTCGGCCCAATGCTATATCATGCTCCTGCAAGAACTCAAAAAAAATTCTCGAAACAATGTTGGACATACTTAGACGAGTGAGATCTATCATCACTCATATAAAAATGATACTCTCTAATTATCTTTCGATCCTCCTCTGTACTATCAGGTGCATGTCTAAATGTTATGTGTGCAAAAATAGCAATCTGAATGGAATTGTAATACTAATATTGTACCTTGTTTTGTGGTTGCAATGTGTAGTTTTCTGCAAAGTCAACCACTGATATAATAGTGCCAATTGAAAAAGAGTCCTTACACATCCTAAATTGTTGATCCAACCACTGAGACCTATGACTATGCCTTGCATACTTGTAGAAAAGATTGTCCTTAAAATCTGAAATAAAATCAGCAACACTGCATTCTTTTGTAACCAACTCACATCTAGAACCTTCACCTCTGCTTTGCAAAGTATATTTGACTATCTCATATCTCTTTTTCTCAACAAGCTTCTTTCCAAATTCATGTTTGGAAATCTCATGAAAACATTGAACAAACTTTGACAAGCCACCACATTGTGATCACTTTGCATTTAAACAATCATTTTTATAGAAAAAGCAACCATCATCTCTAGAACATAAAATAAAGAGAAAATAGATCCTAGTAACAAGTCCCTTGATGATTTTGGAAGATGCATTGCACCACACTCCTGCAACATTTCATTGGTATGCAAAATAGAACGGATATAGCATAATAGTTCATGGTACATTGAAAACTCCACATGGTATTTGCAACAACAAGTATTACGAATTTTAAGAGGCATACAATAAAATGGCTTCAAACCTTCAAAAGTCCTTTGCGAGATTTCCGTATTTGGATGTGTTTGAATAAATTTTTTGAACAACATTGTTTGGCTTGATTCCAAGAAATGTTTGGGATGTGGTGTACGGTCTTGATTTCTAATTCTTAACTTTAAAACATCCTTTGCATTGGGTGATACTCTAGAGTTATCATGCCAAAATTGTTGAATTACACGCTTTACATTATCGGTTAGCTTCTTATGAACATGTGGAAGCCTCCCGGCAAAAGCCCATGTATCATTTTCAAGAGGATCATCTATTCTTTCTCTTCTTGCAAGTGCTTTATCCAAAATTTTATGATTTATGTCAAAATCAATACAAGTTTGTCTCATAAAGTGAGCCTTTTTCAATTGATGGCTTACTAGGGCGGTTGTAATGACTCTCAGAGCAGCTCTCTTATCCTTTTCCTTGTTACTTTTTCCAATAGACTTGAGAGCATTAAAAATATTTTTGACAATAATTGAATTTTTTTCATTCTTCTTGTTCACACGAATCTTCAATTTGGCTAGCAAAGGTGTCATCTTTTGCATCTTTAGCAATTGTACAAAAAGTTGGCATTGCTCGGTCAATGTCTTATCACTAAAATATTGGTTGAAAATTCTTCTATCCCACAACCGAACAGTTCGTGTTGACCTCTTTCCTTCAAAATTGTTTATAATATTCTCATCAAATTCAAGTAACCATTTAGGGGTTCTTGAGGGTCTTGAAATTGGAATATTTCTTTCTTCCATACAAGGTTCTTCATTTCTCATGTAATTTGGTGAAATATAATTTACACTTGCTTCAATATTATGTTCAAAATCTTCATTTCCAACATTTTCACCTTGAACATCTTCAATATCAATTTGAATAATTTCATTCCCAATTTCAATATCATGTTCAACATCTTCAAATCCAACATTTTCACCTTGAACATTTTCATTATCAATTTCAATATTTTCATTCCCAATTTCAATATCATGTTCAGCATCTTCAAATCCAACATTTTCACCTTGAACATTTTCATTATCAATTTCAATAATTTCATTCCTAATTTGAATATCATGTTCAACATATTCAATTCCAACATTTTCACCTTGAATATTTTCACCTTTAACATCTTCAATTTCCTCTGAAAGACCATAGGGTTTAGGTTCACCAATATTTAACATACCTTGTCTTCTCTTCCTATGACTTTCTCTATCTTTTTGTCTATATGCTTCAATTTCTTCTTTTGAAAGCTTTCTCTTACATTTTTGCTTCCGACAACTGTTGCTCCCCATTATACCTCATAAAAGATGCTAAAAATCATTGCTTATTACAAATTTCAATAGAAGATGCTCCAAAAAGTTGATCTTTGTCTCTTCCTGTCTAAAACCGAGTGTGTGTCGCCTGCAAACAGAATGTAGGGTTCTTTGGAATGCACAAAACGGCCCACATGGGGCTTTTCTATGGCCCACAAATCTGATATCCATTATGATCTGATATCTGATTCATTTGAAATAAATTATGATACTTGTAACGGTATAATTTTTGTTCTACAAATCGGATATCCGATTTGAATCGAATATTCGATTTGTGTACACATAGACCCAAGGGTTAATGGTAGATAGTAGAGGGTTTAAGGTTAAAGGTTTAGGGTATATGGTAGAGGGTTTAAGGGTTAAGGGTTTATGGTAGAGGTTTATAAGGGTTTAGGGTTTAAGGGTTAAGGGTTAACGGTTAAGGGTAGAGGGTTTAAGGGTAGAGGGGAGACACATAGAGGGAGTGAGTGAGAGATAGAGAGATACCTAAGAGA
>VDFB02271358.1:1201597370-1201610234 GCA_007258455.2 Sequoia sempervirens | reverse complement strand
TGCGGGAGCTTTCTTATGATTACAACTGTACAGTGGATCAGGTGTATGATCAGAATGGAAACATTAAAAAGAAATTTTGCTATTGTGGGTCTTCAGAATGTACTGGGAGAATGTATTGAGGGCTCACAACTCGCATTCAATCACAGGCTTTTCTCAAGGTATGGAATGAATCTGCTGTCCATGATCGTATTTTTTATAGCTTTGGCTAAAAGAAGGTTATTATGGACGTGCATCTACGTGTATTTCATATTTACGCTCTGTTGTAGGATTGCATTTTGAATCCCTTTTAACTAACTTAGTTTGTATTTTGTTTTTTTAGGTGCACATGTAACTACATTTTTGGTGTCCGAAGTATTGTATTTTCTATAATTTCTTGCAGGCCTCTTGTATCACGAAGATCTGTTCCTATCGGCTGAACTTCTTTCCATCTTTTCCTCTGATTGAGGTTAATTCATTTTGAAGAAACGTGCCGAGGTGACAAAAGTTTGATACAGATGTTTTCTGCAAAATCTGTTAATTTTTGCTGACACTATACTTTTTAATTCTGAGAAGATTTCCCACAACTGCTAAGGCTTTTTATCTGGGAGTGGGAGCTTTCTTATCATTGCAGCTTTACTATGGACCAGGTAGATGATTCTCTGTTTATTAAAACGAAGAAGTCTTTCGTCGCATGTTTTGGGGCCACTATTGGTGAGTTTTCCTTTAATGAGACTTTTAGGCTAGCAGGTTGGTTATGTTAATTTCTATAACCCAGCAACAGATTAATTGCACAATAAATTCACAGAAAGAAATCTGATTTATAACAATTAATACAACTGGGTTAATTAACAACTAATAACAGCGGAAGCAAAAATAACAATAAGCCAATACAAAAAGACAATAACACAGATATACCCAGGAAACCCCAATGCGGGGAAAAAACCTGCAAATGTTGGATCTTCTATTCAGCCTAACAGCAACTTTTCTTTCGAAAATACAATATAAGTTTGCTACAACAATCTTGTATTTATTGAGCCTAGCTGCTTTACTTAGCGTGCAAGGAAAGAATCTTTCCTTGCTTTCTTTGGCTTTATTTACACATAAAATCACTCTATGATTTATCTTATCCTCACAAACTCAGGAACATTCTATTTAAAGAATAAAAACTACTGTTGCTGAAAATCCAACTCGAATTGTTTTAAAGCAAATCTAATCTTGAGTTGCTTTAAAGCAAATCCATATCCCACTTTTCGAGCTACAAAAATCAACACTCCCTCTTAGTGAGGAAAGTGTTCTGCACCACACCCAACTTGTCCCTAAAGAATTCAAACTTGCTCTTCATCAAGGCCTTCGTCAGGATATCTGCTATCTATTCGTCCGTCGGAATGTAAATGAGCTTCACTATCCCCTTCTCCACACAATCTCTGATGAAGTGGTACTTGATCTCAATATGCTTTGACTTGTCATGAAACACTAGATTCTCAGAGAGTTTGATACAACTCTGATTATCACAGTAAATGACTGTAGGATCCAGCTCCTGATTAAAGAGCCCAGCTAGAAGTTTCTGAAGCCAGATAGCCTCACATGTAGCCATACTGGCTGCCATATACTCGGCCTCTGCAGAACTCAGTGCAACTGACTTCTATTTCTTGCTGTACCAAGAGACTGCTCCTGATCCCAAACTAAAACTGCACCCTGAAGTGCTCTTTCGATCAGCTGTACTGCCTGCCCAATCTGCATCAGTAAACCCCTTGAGCTTCACTCCATCCTGCTGAACATACTTCAGCCCATAATCAACTGTGCCTCGGAGATATCTCAAAACATGCTTCGCAGCTATCCAATGCACACGTTTAGGTTCCACCATAAACTGACTGAGTGAGTTCACTGCAAAACAAATGTCTGGCCTGGTGTTGACCAGATACATAAGAGAGCCTATCAATTGTCTGTATAAAGTCGGGTCCACTGCCTCTGATCTGGAAGCATCAATCTTCTTCCAATTGGTCACAAGTGGTGTTGACATAGACTTACAGTTTTCCATCCTGAATCGCTTCAAGATATCAATTAAGTACTTCCCTTGTCCAAGGAAGATCTCTCCCTCTTTCTGCCACAACTCCAATCCCAGAAAGTAATGCATCAACCCTAAGTCCTTCATCTCAAACTCTCCTGCAAGATCCGGCTTGGGTATTTCTCGAGCTCCTCGACCACCTTGAGAAATAGGTCATCAACATATAACAACAATATGAAAGTTCACCCTTCACTTTGAACATGATACGAGGTTCGAATCTACTCACTCTTGATGAAGCCCACACTGCAAGTAACTATCAATGCGTGGAGATACCACACCCTGGGAGCCTGCTTGAGTCCATACAGTGCTCTTTTCAACCTGCATACATGAGAATCCCTCTCATGTGCTTCAAACCCTTCTGGTTGCTCTATGTAAATCTCTTCCTCAATCACCCAGTTGAGGAAGGCCGTCTTTACATCCATCTGATCAATCCTCCAACCCATCTGTGCTGCTATAGAAATGATAGCTCTTATGGATGAGTACCTGGCTACTGGAGCGAAAGTTTCATCATAGTCAACTCCTTTCTTCTGTGAAAACCCCTTAGCCACAAACTGGGCTTTGAACTTTTCCACACTACCATCTGCAACATGCTTAATCTTATACAACCATCTCGAGCCCACCACAGACTTATCTTCTGGTCTTGGTACTACCTCCCACACATTGTTCTTCATGATGGAAGAATACTCTTCCACCATGGCATCTCTCCACACTTGGTGTTTGGATGCCTCCTAAAAGCTAGAAGGCTCTACTTCAATTAATTCACTCATAAGTGCCACATAATATGAATAACGTTTGGGAGCCCTTCTTTGTCTGACTGAATCTTGAGGATCACCTACATATTCTTGAGCCTCTCTTAATGTCTGCTCAGCTGCCCTGTTTCTCCTCTTCTCACTAATAGGAATCTGAGGCTGAGGAATTAATTGTTCCTCTATTTGATCATCCTGCTTGTTCTGCTCTCCAGCTTGCGTGACTGAAGTTTGAGGAATTTGTGCTACCTCAACCGTGGATGGTTGTTCCTCCTCATTCATCAAGTTGCTTGACTTTTGAAGAGCCCTTTCTTCCTCGAACTTCACATCTCTGCGAACCACTGTTTTCCTGAGAGCAGGAATGTAAACCCGATAAGCCTTAGAAGTTTCACTGTACCCAATAAGGATACCCTTCTCTGCAGTAGGTTCCAACTTGGTTCTCTTCTCAACAGGAATGTGACAATACACAAGGCATCCAAAGATGCGAATGTGCCCCAAATCTGGTTTCTTACCAGTAAATGCCTCTTCTGGAGTCAATTTGCCCAAAACTTTGTGAGGGCTCCTATTCTGCAAATACACAGCTGTGTTGCAAGCTTCTGCCCATAAGAACCAAGGCAGATCCTGATCATGAAGCATGGCCTTGGCTGTTCCAACTATAGCTCTATTCTTTCATTCAGCAACCCCATTCTGTTGAGGGTTGTACGAAACTGTCAACTCTTTCTTGATACCTTCCTGAGCACAAAAATCTTTGAAGGCATTCGAGTTATACTCGCCTCCATTATCAGACCTCAGTATCTTGATCTTCTTCCCAATTTGGTTCTCCACGAGAGCCTTAAACTCTTTGAACCTACTGAAGACTTCATCTTTATTTTTCATGAAATATATCCACGTCTTCCTGGAGAAATCATCAATGAAGGTAACATAATACTCATATCCATTCAAGGATGTTGTTGACATAGGTCCACACACATCTGAGTGTACGAGATCCAAAATCCCTTCGGATCTAGTGTCGCTGCTTGGAAAACTGGTCTTGGCATATTTCCCAAGAGCACAACCCTTGCACACCTCATGCTTTTCTATCTTCATCTCAGGCAACCCTATCACTATTTCCTTAAGAATATTAAGTGCTCCATGGTGAAGGTGAGCCATTCTCCTGTGCCACAATTCTCCTATCCCTTTACAGTTACTAACCAACGCATGTGTTGGCTCAAACTGTAACTGAAACAAGCTGCCATGCCTGACACCAATCACTTTTGCAATCTTGGAATCTTTGGGATGAATATAGACTTTTCCCCTCTCAAAGGTCACGATGTAACCCTTGTCTTCCAAGGCAGAAACTGAGATTAAATTCTTTGTCATGCCAGGGACATACAACACATCCTCCACCAACAAAGGTTTGCCAGACTCCCTTTGAAACTTGACGGTGCCAATACCAGTTGCATGGTAATTGGCATTGTCTCCGAGCTCAATATAGAAATCCAGCTTCTTCTCCTCCAACTTGGTGAAACATTCTTTGACTCCCATCATGTGGCAAGAAGCCCCACTGTCAATATACCATACTCTGTTGGCAATTGAACTTGAGAGACAGGTAATGAGTGAAAACTCATTCTCAAATTGTGATGCAAACTCATCCACCTCTGCTGTAGCAGCAAATTGCTTCTTTTGCTTGTCCTTATTTTTCTTATTCGAACATTTACTGGCATAGTGACCCATCTGATGGCAGCAAAAACATTTAATCTTGCTTAGATCTTTCTTCTTCCCACTCTTGGAAGAAGAACCTTCTGATTGCTCTTTATTTGACTTCTTCTTACCCTTGCTTGCAAGAGCAATATTTTCTTCATCTTGAACCTTCTTCGTCTGATCTCCTCGATGAGCACCTTCACGGATCTCCTCCTGAACAAAATCATCCCAAAGTCTTGCCCAATCAGGTAGCCGATCTCTGCCGACAACACACTTGAAAAACACTTCCCAGTGCTTTGAAAAACCATTCAAGGCTATACGCACCAACTCATCTTCTTTAATCGTCTCTCCAACAGCAGCAAGCTCATCCCTGACCTGTGTCAGCTTGGACAAGTAGGAGGTCACACTCTTGCCTTTGGACATCTTGGTATTATGCAATTTGTCCTTGAGCATCATCTTACGACTTTGATAGTCGCTCTGATAAAGTTTTGTGAGCGTATCCCACATCTCCTTGGTGGTGTCTTTCCCCAATAAATGAGGAATTAAATGATCTCTTACTCCATCCAGGATAATCCTCTGAGCTTTGGCCTCTTTGACTTCATGTGAATCTAAGGCAACAGGATCATTTGTTGGTGGAGTCACTTATGTGCTAGCATAGATCCACAACATGTTCTCCTTGAGAACATATGTAATCCGAACCTTCCACTACAAGAAGTTAGACGCACCCTCGAGCCTGTCCTCGTATTGAACACTGGTTGCCATAGCCACAAAAGAACTGGAGATGAAAATCTGATGACTTTTTTTTTCTTTCTTCTTGAAATCTGTGTCACAAATCTTGGCTTCGTATTCAGAGTTTAGAGCTCTGATACCATGTTAATTTCTATAACCCAGCAACAGATTAATTACACAATAAATTCACAGAAAGAAATCTGATTTATAACAATTAATACAATTGGGTTAATTAACAACTAATAACAACGGAAGCAAAATTAACAATAAGCCAATACAAAAAGACAATAACACAGATATACCCAGGAAACCCCAATGCGGGGAAAAAACCTGCAAATGTTGGATCTTCTATTCAGCCTAACAGTAAACTTTTCTTTCGAAAATACAATATAAGTTTGCTACAGCAATCTTGTATTTATAGAGCCTAGCTGCTTTACTTAGCGTGCAAGGAAAGAATCTTTCCTTGCTTTCTTTGGCTTTATTTACACATAAAATCACTCTAGGATTTATCTTATCCTCACAAACTCAGGAACATTCTATTTAAAGAATAAAAACTACTGTTGCTGAAAATCCAACTCAAATTGTTTTAAAGCAAATCTAATCTTGAGTTGCTTTAAAGCAAATCCATATCCCACTTTTCGAGCTACAAAAATCAACAGGTTATGCATCCCTGTCCTGATGTTCTTTTTAAGTGTTCAGTTGAGATTTTTTAATCCCGAATCCTACTATTATTTGCAACTTTTTCTAATATAGTTTTCCTACTTATTGAAGATTTGTTTGTGTTGAAGTGTTGAACGATGTTTATCCCTTTTTTGGATGTATATTAATCCAGGCCATTTCTATGGTTGATAAATATGGAATGAACTTTTATGGTTTTTGTGTTTTCATGATGCATCATGTCACTAGGGTTGCGCTTGGTCAATATGTGCTTTACAAGCAACGTGGTCATTGAAACATTTCTAGTGATCAAACAATGAATGGTTAAATTTGTAAATTTGTATAGCTCTTTATTTTCCTAAGCATGGCCCTTTCCATGTGTTGATGCAACGCATCTTCAAAATAGTGGTCCTGAATCTTTAGAGGTTGAGAATTAGGACATGCAAAATTGTAGAGTATTTAATTTTCTAAGTTAGGATCCTTTAATTTGATGTTCATGATGTCTAAAGTTACTAATCCTTATCCATGAGGAAGAATGCATTTCCCTTCCATTTGTATGAGTTCAAAATTACATTGAGAGAAATCTTAATTATATTGTTATTTCCCCATCCAATCCATAACAACTCATGTCTTTTGCCCCTTTAACTATTGTAATGGTGAAACTTGCATGTCATGCTTCTTTCCCTTATGTTTTAGGATCTTTGATTATAATGTTTAAATGCAATAATATTGGTACAACTAACATATTATTTTATGAATTTAATTCATAACTTTTTTATTTCAATTTTATCATCACTTATTCCTAGAGATATGGTCCTAATTCTTAGATCCAGTTTTGAAGTTGCAAATTTGACATAGGTCATTTCTATAGTTGGAGATTTGAACCCTAAATTTTTAAAATTTAAATTTAAAATAAATTAAGTTGACTTCTTTCTATTAGTCATCGTGAACTAACATAGCACATATTTGCATTGATTTGTGTGTTTGGTTTGTATTTAAGGTTATTCATTTTTTTTAAAGCATTTAGGAAGTATACAAGGACTTGTTAGAGCATTTATGAGCATCATAGAAGAGTATTAGAGCATTACATCAATACACATCATTCTAGATCTATTGTGTCCTTGTTTGTTGTTTTCAATATTTTGTCTAGAGTTATAGAGTTAGTCCAACTTGTAGTTTGATTGAGGAGACTATGAAAAATTTAGAAAATTTTCAAATGTGTTATTAAATATTGCTTACATGGATTTAGATATTAGAAGATCAAGGTGAACACTTTTCAATATAAAGCAATTTGTTAGAATAGTCTCAAGAGTTGAAATTCATATTTGACATGTAGATTCAAGTAAAAACTTGTGGATATTAAGTACACATGTAACATTTGTGGAGATTAGTCATGCATGTGTGGTTTAACTAGGAAAAGGGTCAATTAGTTTACAAAAGTCTTGAGATAATAATCTATGCAAACACTAAAATTTTAGTTTGTCGTAGATTCGTTTCAGGCATCTCTAGCTTCATCTCCCCATCATCAAAATTTAGGTGAGTATTACAATTTAATTAACTTAATTTTTTTATATAATTATCAATATTTAATCATTTTCTAGCGATAAATGTATTCAAGTGCTTTATTTAGTTAATTAACCTAGATATTTCATGTAAAAGTGACTTATTTTCTCTTAAATCTTTTGGTGAACTTATCTTATTTTGCATCCTATAGGGCTTGACCTTAAACTTTATCCTTCTTTCATTAAGGTTTCAAATTTGATTTTTTGATTGAATCATCCTATTTTCAAATCTAATTAGGGTTTGTATTCTATAGCTATACATTTCTTTAGGGTTTTGTGTTTTCTTATGTGATATTGTTTTCCCTTACTCTACCCACCCATATTTTTATTTCTTGAGTTTTATTTGTTGAGTTATTTTCAAGTTTGAGAGCCTATTGATTTTTTTAATATTTTAAATCAAACCTTTATCTTTCTCTATTTAATCTTTACTTGGCTTTGCGAATTTTATGCATACTAAGATTTTATTCTCATCCTCACATTCACTTGTGAAGTCTATATTTGAATTCTCAAAATATATAATATATTGAATATGGTATAACTCATGATGTTACCATAAGTATTGTAATTACTCCTACTATTGAATTTGACGTTGAAGATTATGATCATGGAGCACATTTGGAACAAAAAATTTCACATGAGCTTGCTAGTTTAGTTGAGGTGGATAATCTCAAAATTTTGGTTTAAGTTTTTCATGATTTCTTTCTTACTAAACCATTTTGGGTGATAGGTCCTTAGAGACCTTGATGCTAAAGTTCCTCATTTGAATGATGTCCTCTTCATAGTTCCTCCTTTTATTTTCCCCGAAATGGCACATCTCTCAATTTCATCCATTTTGAAACACCTAATCCTTATGGATCTTTTACATTTGCATCTCCCTTTGATCTCACTACCATGTTACCTACCTTCTATGCTATTTCTACTAGTGTTATGACTAGATATGATCCTAGTGCAATACCTACATCCACCATAACTATAACCTACTTTCAATTCTTGTTCCATTCTTGGTTCTATATACCATGCCCCACTCTACTCGTGTTTTCATGGGAATTTCTTTACCCTTCCATTCCTTTTCCTATCATCCTCTCTATTTTTCATCCATTGTGTTCTATGTTAAACATACCATGACTATTGCTACCTCTATCTTGGGTACACCATTTAAATAATTTAATTAGCTTAAGAAGAAAATGGATACATCTACTAAGTGTGACTCTATTACATACAATCATACATGTCACATGCCTCTTACATTTGATATTATGATGTATCATTACAGGTGATCCCACAATAGTGGTTTAAATTTTTTGGCCAAACTGGACACTGAAATTATTATTTTTAACTAAAATTTCAAATTTGGGCACCTATAGTGGCTAAACCGTGAGGAATTTGAAGATGATGAAAACTAGAGTTTCATCACATTTTGTCTATAGATTCTAAATATATTTTTTTCATAATTTTTGGAATCAGATTGCACTTCTTTTTCCATCTCCCATGAAAACTGGTTTTTTTTAGAAAACAACATTTTAAAAAAGTGAGGAACACCATATAACTCAACCTTTTTTCCATGAAGGATATAATTCTAATTCTTTCAAATTTAAATTTTTAACTCTGATATATAGTGCTTCCACTTGGTTAGATAGTTTTTTATTGAATATTTTTTCTTTAATCAAGTTTCGAAGTCAAACCAATTACAATTCAGACCTAGCGCGACTGTATAACGCGTAAATTTTTTTGTATATATCGAAATTCATTTTTTTTTGTTGGATCAAGGACTTCAATATCTGTTGCACTCATATTTTTCAAATTTTTTTTATAATCTACTATTTTTCCACATGTGCAAAATATAGACCTTCATTTTCTATGAAAAAGCTATGTTTAATAAAACTAAAAAAACAAATACATAATAAAACCAAAACAAATTAAAATTATATTTGTTAGATAACTCGTTTCAAGGACTACCCGATTCTAATTGGGTTTGTGAAGACTCCTCCATTTTCATCCTCAACCCGAGCTCTGAAGCATGAAAAATTAGATTTTTTTGTGTCTCAAGAGGGGGATGAGGGGTAAGGGGGATTCGAACGAACCCCTAGGGGTTCAAGCGAACCACCCTTCCATAAGAGGTTTTGTTTGGTTTTTGGGCGGGAAAGCATTAAAAGGGTTCTCTCGAACCAATAGGTTCGTACAAACCCCTAAAATCAAGTTTTTTGCCATGGGGTCATTTTTTGTGAGTTTTTCTTCCTCACTTGAATTGTAAACCACTATTGTCGCTTCACCCTTAACTCCTAGTTTTTTGGCACATAGGTTTGAATTATAATATGGAAAATGATAGCCCCATGTTCATTTTCAAGCTTTTAATGATGCACATTTAGATTTTGCATATGAGGATACAGTCTTAGATGATTTATTTCCATAAACCTTCAGGGACTATACCGTTCAATGGTTCTTATCTTTACCTCTTGGTTCTATCCATTCTTTTGACAAGCTTTCCACAACATTCTTGCAACATTTCCATGTCAATTTAAGTTGAAAAAAATGTATTTGATTTGACTAAATGTGCCTAAAGTTATAACATTCCTAATAAAGCATTAATTAGATGACATACTACAAAACTAAATATTTTGATCTGGACTCCTTCCTACCTCTAAAAATAGTATGTACTTGAGTAACTTTACTTCTTTCTTAGACGTGCACTCATAAATAATCTTTAATTGAGATTCCTTGCATCTAGCATGCTTAAGTATGACTCATCTTCTCATGGTTCCTCCACACCTTCTTACCCTTCAAAATTCTAAAATTAGAGGTTAATTTCAGTGAAAGTAAGCCTTTTATTATCCAAATCATGTTTTGAGATTATTCCCCTATCCATACCAAGGTCAAAAGTAGGGATGGAGTATGGATTGAATATGATGGGTTAGGTACATGAATGCAATGGTTGGGTAGATAGGATGGGAGAAGCTTGCTCCCAAGTGTAGGGTGCTCTTATATAGAATACATGTGCTTGATTCCTTTTTTCTAGGTTTTCATCATGGTGATTTTTCAAGGTGTTATAGGAATGATTTTCACCATTGTCTATGTTTTTCCTATTTACCTATTTAATTACTATTAGTTTTTTCTTTTATTTCGAATTGGATGGGATGGATAGAAATTTGGATTTGTAAATTATTCGATTGGATTATGGATGGAAGGTTAGACTCAATTATTTATTTTCCATGGTGAGTAGTAGTATCCCTTGTTCAATAACTACTGCATACATACTACATTGATTTACTCATAAATTTTGGTAGAAACCTTGATGGTTCCTGAGTGGGATTCTCCAAAATTTAAGCATGATACCATCATAGCTCCAATATTATAATATTCTTCCAAGAAAAATGGAAGGTAGGTTTGATGGAGGGTGATAGGGATTAGGAAAATTCAGTATTAAGGGGGCGTGACATGTTGGATAATGGACTGGATGATGGAAAACAAGTGGATGGAAGGATGAGATGGTGAAGGAATGATAATAATTCATTGGGCTAAGGGGAACCAAGGCCAACAATTATATATACCACATGATGAACATTGAATCATGGGAAATTAGGATGTGGGATTTTGGGTCTATTAAATTTTTATGTTAGGATTTAGATGGGGGAGTTAGGATTGTTGATTTTAGGATGCAAGGAATCAAGATGGATTTATTATTTTTAAGATGAGGATGATTATATTTAGATGGAGGGTTTTGGGATCAGGATGGAAGATAGGGATTTACAAAATTGGATATGGAGTTAGCATTTGGAGATGCAAATTTGGATGCTCTACATGGACTCGTTGCTTATCTTTTCTTTGGGACTCACCTTATTTTTATGCTTCCTATTTTATTGGTGGGTCTATATGGCCTTTTTATTTTTCTTTTCTAATTATGGGTCTAAATTTGATTTTATAAATATTACATGATGACACTTTGTGACATGGTAATGCTTAGATTTTTTTAGGTTCTTTGTTTAATATGCTTGTGCAAATAAAGTACTTCCAAAGATAATTTTATTATCGCATGGGGGTATATTATCTTGCAATCTCATGAATCTAGTGATTACTTAATCATTTTGAAAAAATCTAGTGATGTGTGTTTTTTGATCTTGATTAGGTATTGTAGGTGATGAATGGTTAGGTTTAGGGATAGGGATAGTGGTATATGAAACGATTGGCGTTGGGGGTAATAAGGTTTATAAAAGGATTGGTAGCAACACTCTTGATTGGAGTAATGTGAGGCACCTATTTGGATGTTGGAGTAAGTTTCATTAAGATTTTCCAAGGTGTGATTGATATTCTTGCCAAGATATATGTAGTCGAGGCCTTGAAATATTTTATTTTCTCTGATTTATATAGGCTCTAAGATGCATTTCTCATTAAAAAAAATCCTTTTCCTTGATAATTCATATTCTAATAGATATGATTTTCAATGGGATATTTTGGTATGTGCAGGATCATCATGGAAAAAATAGGCCCTTAAGTGGCAATGAAAATTTAGAAAAATCAGAGTTAGACAACTCGACGTAAAAAAATGAATAAGTTATCTATATTATTTCAAAAATATGTAAGAATAAAATATGTGGAAAATTGAATGTAGTTTCTAAAATTCTAGATTTATTTTTCTAGAAAAAAAAATCTATTTGGTGAAATTTGAAATTTCAATCTTGATGGTACTTAAATTCGAGGAAAAAAGTAAATTTAAATGGAGGCCACACTAACCACAATAAAATGGTAACATTTTTTTATAAGATTTTTAGATATACGTAGAGGAGCCATGTCCAGATGTGATGCATATTTTTTTGTAATTTTTTTCCAAGTAAATAATTAATTATGAATTTTTAATTACAACTTTTTAAAAATATAAAAGCTTCATTATCTGACCACCTTAACTTGGTCAAAACTTCATGAAATTCATTTTTAAATCCTATAGTATCACAGAAACATGAATGTGGCATGTTTTGGATTCAAAAAATGTGATACCATTTGAAAGTTATGGATTTTTTCAATCAGCCTATCAATCAGGAATTAAGTCGTAATTCTAATAGAAAATGAATAATAATTATTTATTAGATTCAAACTAAAATGTAATTTATATTGGTGGAAATTTGAGAAGCTCCTTTACAAACCCTTTTTGTTTCATCAATTTTGGGTAACAAAAAGTCGTCAGCCATATGGGCGAAGTCTAGAAAAGCAAGGTAAGTTGTTAAACACATTTTTTGTGTTGACTTATTAGGATATCCATAGGCATTAAATTTTGTGTCAGAAATATCAGATATCCGATTTGAATCCGATATCCAATATTTTCTATATAGAGTTGCAAAAATGTTATACAATTTATAATATATGATTTAAAAAATGCAATAAAGTTTATAATTTAATATATAATATATTATATTATTAAATG
Source organism: Sequoia sempervirens (assembly GCA_007258455.2). Taxonomy (NCBI): domain Eukaryota; kingdom Viridiplantae; phylum Streptophyta; class Pinopsida; order Cupressales; family Cupressaceae; genus Sequoia; species Sequoia sempervirens. Next base: position 1,201,597,406 of record VDFB02271358.1, on the reverse strand, counting down.
TATAATATTTAAATATTTTAGTTAATGTATAAATAT
>VDFB02271358.1:1201580007-1201597270 GCA_007258455.2 Sequoia sempervirens | reverse complement strand
TTAACCCTTAGGTCTATGTGTACACAAATCAGATATCCGATTTGTAGAACTAAAATCATACCGTTACAAAACATTTTTTTTTTTGAAATGTATCGGATATCAGATTATAATGGATATCATATTTGTGGGCCATAGAAAAGCCCCATGTGGGTCATTTTGTACATTCCAATGGACCCTACATTCTATTTGCAGGCGACATACACGTGGTTTTAGACAAGAAGAGACAAAGATCAACTTTTTGAAGCATCTTCTACTCAAATTTGTCATAAGCAATGATTTTTTAGCATCTTTTATGAGGTATAATGGGGAGCAGTAGTCGTCAAGCAAAAACGTAAGAGAAATCTTACAAAAGAACAAATTGAAGCATATAGACAAAGAGATAGAGAAGGTCATAGGAAGAGAAGACAAGGTATGTTAAATATTGGTGAACCTAACCCCTATGGTCTTTCAAGTGAAGAGGAAATTGAAGATGTTCAAGGTGAAAATGTTGGAATTGAAGATGTTGAATATGATATTCAAATTGGGAATGAAAATATTGAAATTGATAATGAAAATGTTCAAGGTGAAAATGTTGGATTTGAAGATGTTGAACATGATATTGAAATTGGGAATGAAAATATTGAAATTGATAATGAAAGTGTTTAAGGTGAAAATGTTGGATTTGAAGATGTTGAACATTATATTGAAATTGGGAATGAAATTATTCAAATTGATATTGAAAATGTTCAAGGTGAAAATGTTGAAAATGAAGATTTTGAACATAATATTGAAGCAAGTGCAAATTATGTTTCACCAAATTACATGAGAAATGAAGAACCCTATGTGGACGAAAGACATTCCAAATTCAAGACCTTACAGAACCCTTAAATGGTTACTTGAATTTGATGAGAACATTATAAACAATTTTGAAGGCAAGAGGTCAACACAAACTATTCGATTGTGGGATAGAAGACTTTTCAATCAATATTTTAGTGATAAGACATTGACCGAGCAATACCAACTTTTTGTACAATTGCTAAAGATGCAAAAGATGAGACCTTTGCTAGCCAAATTGAAGATTCATGTGAACAAGAAGACCGAAAAAAATTCTATTATTGTCAAAAATATTTTTAATGCTCTCAAATCTAGTGGAAAAATTAACAAGGAAAAGGATAAGAGGGCTGCTCAGAGAGTCATTACAACCGCCCTAGTAAGCAATCGATTGAAAAAGGATCACTTTATGAGAAAAACTTGTATTTATTTTGACATAAATCATAAAACTTTGGATAGAGCACTCACAAGAAGAGAAAGAATAAACGATCCTCTTCAAAATGATACATGGGATTTTTCTGAGAGGCTTCCATGTGTTGATAAGAAGCTAACCGATAATGTAAAGTAGGTAATTCAACAATTTTGGCATGATAACTCTAGAGTATCACCCAATGCAAAGGATGTTTTAAAGTTAAGAATTGGCAATCAAGACCGTACACCACATCCTAAACATTTCTTGGAATCAAGCCAAACAATGTTGTTCAAAAAATTTATTGAAACACATCCAAATATGGAAATCTCGCAAAGGAATTTTGAAGGTTTGAAGCCATTTTATTGTGTGCCTCTTAAGATTTGTAATACTTGTTGTTGCAAATACCATGTGGAGTTTTCAATGTACCATGAGCTATTATGCTATATCTGTTCTACTTTGCATACTAATGAAATGTTGTAGGAGTGTGGTGCAATGCATCTTCCAAAATCATCAAGGGACTTGCTAGATCTATTTTTATGTTCTAGAGATGATGGTTTCTTTTTCTATAGAAATGATTGCTTAAATGCAAAGTAATCACAATGTGGTGGCTTGTCAAAGTTTGTTCAATGTTTTCATGAGAGTTTCAAACATGAATTTGGAAAGAAGCTTGTTAAGAAAAAGAGATATGAGATAGTCAAATATACTTTGCAAAGTGGAGGTGAAGGTTCTAGATGTGAGTTGGTTACAAAAGAATGCAACGTTGCTGATTTTATTTCAGATTTTAAGGACAATCTTTTCTACAAGTATGCAAGGCATAGTCATAGGTCTTAGTGGTTGGATCAACAATTTAGGATGTGTAAGGACTCTTTTCCGATTGACACTATTATATCAATGGTTGATTTTGCAGAAAACTACACATTGCAACCACAAAATGAGGTACAATCTCAGTATTACAATTCCATTTAGATTGCTATTTTTGTCCACATAACATTTAGGCATGCACCTGATAGTACAAAGGAGGATCGAAAGATAATCAGAGAGTATCATTTTTATATGAGTGATGATAGATTTCACTCGTTCGAGTATGTCCAACATTGTTTCAAAAAAAACATTGAGTTCTTGTAGGAGCATGATATACCACTAGGTTGACATCTAATTTGGTCAGATAATTGCATAGGTCAATTCAAGAATGCTTGTATGTTTTATTGGTTGAGTAGAATGCGTGTAGAGAGGGGTCTACCTCATATTTGGAGTTTTTTTGAAGTTGTACATGGGAAAGGGGAGCATGATGGAGTAGGTGCATGTGTAAAGAGATCTCTTGTTAAGGAGCAATTGAAGATTTCATGAGAAAAATTCAGCGATGCACGTTCTATTGTTGATTGGTGTAGTTCAAAATTGTCATAGGGAGGGACACTTGATTCAACCATGCACAGATTATTTTGGTTCGTTGAGGAGGGTACAATGGGAGGCAGATTGGATTGTCATACAATCAAAGATTCTTCAAAGATGCATTCATTTTGAAGCTCAAATGCAGACACATGGACCATTTGGACACGAGAGTTAGCTTGTTTTTGTCAGTTGTATTCAATGCGAGTGGGATCAATGTGAGTCGAGTGAGTGGGTGGATACATGGGTTCCACAGTATCTAACTCCTTTATCTCAAACAATATCCATGACAAATAAAACAATGGAAAGTTCAGTTGATTACGACCTACTTTCAGATCTACTACAACTAGGACATGGTTTGCAGTTGTTGCACCACAGGGAAATAAAGAGAGATCAGACTATTGGTTGGCTCGATATGTGCAGGTAAAGCATAAGCTAACACAACCGATGGAAGATGATGATGGTTTCGTGTATCCTACAGGTTCAGTTGTGGTTGGAGGAACTTGGTTGCGAACATACATGATTAGAAAGAATGGCATACCTGCATTTGAAGACTACGAGAAACACAAAACCATTCTCATGTATTTGTACCTTGTTATAGCAACAAATGTTATGTTGTTGAAGCATCATGCCAGACCAAAGACAAAAAAACTATGGACACTTAGTAATGTTGATCATGAAGCAATATTAGATACTCTTAAGCAAAGAGATGACCCTTCAGGCACACTTGAATAGCATTTTCAGGAATGGAAGGTACAATGCTTATGTTCATTATGATTAAGTTCATTAGTGTTCTTTAAAAAATACTGATATTTTATATACTATTGCAATGCAGGTGTCTTTAATAGTGATATTTTGTATTTTTGGCAAGATTGATCATGGATCCGCTGCAACAATAGCCAGCTCTGATCCTTTTGGAGAGGTATGCGACAAATTAGAAAAATATAGATTAGTTATCTAAGCGTCTTTTATAGTTTGCATCACCAATTCATCGTCATTTAGGTTGTTTAGATTAATATAGATTTGTTAGTCTAAGCATATTTTCTATCGTGACAATATAGATTTCTCATTTTCCAACTTTTGCGATATTCCTGGCATGATTGATCATGAACCCACCACAACAATAGCCAACTATGATCCTTTTGGAGAGGTATGTGACATATTACAACAATATAGATTAGTTATTTTAAGTGTCTTTTATAGTTTGCATTAACATCTCATCATGTTTTGTGTCATTTAGAATAATATAGATTGGTTATTCTAAGCATCTTTTATAGTTTGCATCACCAATTCATCTTCATTCAAGTTGTTTAGATTAATATAGATTTTTTAGTCTAAGCATCTTTTCTATTGTGACAATATAGATTTCTCATTTTCCCACTTTTGCAATATTCTTGGCATGATTGATCATGGACGTATTGCAACAATAGCTAGCTCTAATCCTTTCAGAGAGGTATGCGACATATTACAACAATATAGATTGGTTATTCTAAGCATCTTTTATAGTTTGCGTCACCAATTCGTCATCATTCAAGTTGTTTAGATTAATATAGATTTGTTAGTCTAAGCATATTTTCTATTGTGACAATATAGATTTCTCATTTTCCCACTGTTGCGATATTCCTGGCACAATTGATCATGGACCTACTGCAACAATAGCCAACTCTGATCCTTTCAAAGAGGTATGGGACATATTACAACAATATAGATTGCTTATTCTAAGCGCCTTTTATAGTTTGCATTATCATCTCATCATATTTTGTGTCTTTTAGAATAATATAGATTGGTTATTCTAAGCTACCTTGATGGTTTGTGTAGGTGCTTGTCAGTTGAGAATGTGAACATACTACTATTGTGGAAGACTGTGCCCTGAATGCCTCCAATAGGAAAATTTTGTAAAATTTGGATTCTCAAATTGGAAACAATGTAAAAAGGTCATAATTGTGTATGGGCATAATCTATACCCAATGATGTTTTTTGAAATATGGGTTAAATTTCTAGCATTGTATAAAGGGTATGTTTAAAATGTAAAGGGGTCTATATTTTGGAAACTCATAAGTTGGATTAGTCATACAAGTGTATTCTTTGTTACTGTTATTGGGACAATTTTGTAATAACTTTTTGTACTTAATCGAGCTATAACCGAAGGTTTTCTTCTTGGTTCTTTCCTGTCGATACTCTTGCTTGAACCAATTTTTGTAATATCTCCTATTTATATATAATAAATTATAGTGGCTTGCCACTTTTGCTCCTCAAATCCAACTTGGGTGCAACTTCATTTTTAGCAACTTTCATGAGGTTTTTAATGAAATCAATGTTTCCAACCTTGCCACACCCTATAAATTCATCAAAAACATCTATTAGGACTTGCACAAGCTTGATCCAACATTAAATCTTGCTACCCCCACATTTCATTGACATTGGCAAGTTGTAACCACCATTTTTGGTGCAGAGGCACCTACACCACAATATCATTGTGGATCATTTCAATGAGTAAAGTGTTAATATTTTTAGTTTTTGTCTTTAATGAGATATAATAGGATCAATGGTCATGCATTATGAGGATTTTTTAGATTTTAGGGTAAAAAAAAATGGAGATCCCAACTTGTCCTAGTTGTTGCTTTGTAGCCTTTGAAGGAAAAAATAGTAAATTTGTTTAGGGACAAGAAAGAACAGTGTTTTAAACATGTAATGATGCTATTTCAAGCCATTAAGTTAGGTCTTAGTAAAGTTAGAAGTGGAAAAGTGCAACATTTCATTATGAGTCATATTAATGTTAAAAATGTTTGTATTTTGGCCTTCAACGATCATTAAGGTTTCAAAATTCAGTTAAGATTGGTGGTTAAAGGAATTGGGAGTTGGATTCCAAGGCATAGCAATGTAATTAAGGCCTTCAAGGGCTTGAGACAGGTTTGGTTGAAGGAGTTTTTTTCTTTGAATCAATAAAGTTTCAATTGCTCAGTTCATATTTTACTATTTTTCTTATGTGTTTTGCCTATGCACAGGCCATTCAAGAATTTTTGTATCAAAAATTTATGTAGAAACATTATTACATGTATTGAATTTATTCTAACTTCTTATTAGAGGGCTTCTTTATTCATTTTGTGCCTCAAAACTCATACTTTCTCTAGACAAGTTCCTGAATAGGGGAATAAGAGTTTTGTAATTTTAATGGCTTGAAACTCATCCCACCTACTATGTGCCAATGTGACTTGGTGGGATGAGTTGTTAGGGCTTAGGAAATGATATTTCAAGAGTGGAAGGCGTGGAGAACTGGGTTTTGAAATAAAATGAAGAGTTAAAGGTCTAAAAATGGTGGTTTTTTTCACTTGAAAATAGAGTTTTTACCCTAGGGTTTGTAAAAATATCTAAGATACCATAAGTTTCTTTTCTTTCTAAGCATATTGGGGCCTAAATAAATGTGTATAAGGTGGTGGTAGAGTCTAAAGGTTGTGGAAGTGCTACATCCAATAAACTCTCAAGAATTACACTAAAAATAAGGGTTTTTTGATTTGATGGTTACAGGTCTGTACAAATGGAATCCAATTGAAAAATATTTGTTTTCTTGGAAATTTGTTTGCTGCCCCAAGGTTTCAGGGGTCTCTGTGGTGTTTGAAGGTATGTTTCTTTTCATTTTTGGCTAATTAAGTAGCCTTTTCAAGGGTGAATGTATAGGAAGTCAACATTGGTCGAAAGGAGTCTATGTTGTTTCTCATATATGTTGTGTAACTTTGAAATGGGTGTTTGAATTAGTCATGTGTTGGTCTAGTGTTTTGGAAAATTGTGGAGTAATTGGACAAAAACTAGTTTCTCACTATTATAAGGGTTTAGGGGGTTAAAGAGGGAAATGTGTATTTAGTTGCTTGTCAAGTTTTAAGGGAGTTTTGGACTGTCCAAAGAGGTCAAAATAATCTTGTTAGATGCCTCAAATAGGTAGGTTGCAAAGAGTTTTTGATTGTGACCTTATGTCTGCATCAATTTTTCACCTAATTTCACTCATTTTTGCCTTGCATGGCAACTCACCAACTCAAGTACAGACATTTCCAGATCTCTAAACTCACATAGTCACCTTATATAGTCCTAATAAAATCTACCATGGACATACCATCCAGCTACAGACCGTACAATAGATGGTATGGCGTTTTAGCACTTTGAACTCTTAAGGGAAATCGTCAGTCCAATGTAGCTCAGAGTAATTCGGCATATTTGGGTGCAAAAGAGGACCATTCCTAGCGTAAATGTACCCATCCAGATAGGTTGGAACAGTCTGTTTGGTCATATGAGTTGCTGAATGAAATTTGCACCACTTTGTAACTTTACACTGCTTGCATCTAACAACTTTTCCCTCAGTTGAAAACTTGCCACCACGGGAAAACACCTAAGAGATAGTAAAAACCAAGAGAGGTTATAGTAGATGGGCCAAACACAATCCCATAACCTAAAACGGAGAGTCTGTAAATGTCACAGTTTCCAAGAAATAGCCCTTCAAAGATTGTTGTCTTTTAGCACTTTGGACTCTTAAGGGAAATCGTCAGTCCAATGTAGCTTGGAGTGATTTGGTGTATTTGGGTGCAAAAGAGGACCATCCCTAGCATAAGCGTACCCATCCAGACGTGTTGGAACAATCCATTTGGTCGTACGAGTTGTTGAATGAAAGTTGCACCACTTTGCAACTTTACACTGCTTACATTTGACAACTTTTCCCTCAGCTAAAAAATTGCCACCACGAGAAAACGCCTCCGAGATAGAAAAAACTGAGAGAGGATATTGTAGATGGGCCAAACATGATCCCATGGCCTAAAACATATAGTCTGTAAATGTCACAGTTTTTGAGAAATATCCCTTTAAAGATTGCTACCTTTTAGCACTTTAGACTCTTAAGGGAAATCGTCTGTCCAATGTAGCTTAGAGTGATTCGGCATATTTGGTTGCAAAAGAGGACCATCCCTAGTGTAAATGTACCCATCCATATGTGTTGGAACAGTCTATTTGGTTGTACGAGTTACTGAATGAAAGTTGCAGCACTTTGCCACTTTACACTGCTTGCATCTGACAACTTTTCCCTCAGCTGAAAACTTGCCACCACGGGAAAATGCCTTTGAGATAGCAAAAATTGAGAGAGGTTATTGTAGATGGTCCAAATATGATCCCATAGCCTCAAATGAAGAGTCTGTAAACGTCATGATTTTTGAGAAATATCCCTTCAAAGGTTGTTTTTTAGCACTTTGGACTCTTAAGGGAAATTGTCGATCCAATGTAGCTTGAAGTGATTTGGTGTATTTGGGTGCAAAAGAGGAACATACCTAGTGTAAACATACCCATCCAGATGTGTTGGAATAGTTTGTTTGGTCGTACGAGTTGTTGAATGAAAGTTGCCCACTTTGCAACTTTACATTGCTTGCATCTGACAACTTTTCCCTTAACTGAAAACTTGCCACCATGGGAAAACACCTCCGAGATAGCAAAAACTGAGAGATTTTATTGTAGATGGGACAAACACGATCCCATAGCCTAAAACAGAGAGTCTGTAAACATCACAGTTTCTAAGAAATAGCCCTTTAAAGATTGTTGTCTTTTAGCACTTTGGACTCTTAAGGGAAATCACCAGTCCAATGTAGCTCAGAGTGATCCGGCATATTTGGTTGCAAAATAGGACCATCCCTAGTGTAAACGTACCCATCTAGACGTGTTGGAACAATTCGTTTGGTCATACGAGTTGTTGAATGAAAGTTGCACCACTTTGCCACTTTACACTGCTTGCATCTGACAACTTTTCCCTCAGCTGAAAACTTGCCACCATGGGAAAACACCTCTGAGATACAAAAAATCAAGAGAGGTTATTGTAGATGGGCCAAACACAATCCCATAGCCTCAAATGGAGAGTCTATAAACATCACACTTTTTGAGAAATTTCCCTTCAAAGATTGTTGCCTTTTAGCACTTTGGACTCTTAAGGGAAATCGCCTGTGCAATGTAGCTCAAAGTGATTCGGCATATGTGGGTGCAAAAGAGGACCATCCCTAGTGTAAACATACCCATCTGAATTTGTTGGAATAGTTTGTTTGGTCGTACGATTTGTTGAATGAAAGTTGCACCACTTTGCAACTTTACACTACTTGCATCTAACAACTTTTCCCTCAGTTGAAAACTTTCCACCACAAAAAAATGCCTCCGAGATAGCAAAAAATAAGAGAGGTTATTGTAGAGGGGCCCAACATGATCCGATAACCTCAAAAAAAAAGTCTATAGGAATCACAGTTTCTGAGAAACAGTCTGTCAAAGATTGTTTCCCTTTTGCACTTTGGACTCTTAAGGGATTTCGTTGATTGAACATAGCTCAAACTACTTCAGCTGATTTGGGTGCGAAAGGGGACCATACCTAACCTAAACGTAATCATTTGGACGTGATGGAATAGTTGATTAGGTCATATGAGTTGTAGAACAAGAATTATTTATGTAGTTACAAGTAGTTTTTTACCCTCCAACTGAACTCCAATGTTGATTTTCATGTGAAAAAAATCCATGAAACCATAGCTTGTTGCTTTCTTTTTAAAGGAAACTAGTGGGCAGTAGAGTTAACTTCTTCATAGATTTAGCATTTGAGATTGCAAGAAGACATCAAAATGGCTAGTGTACTAAATAAATTCTTATGATTTATAAAGAATGATGATAACTCTACTCAATTGGCTTCTTTTTTCAAAATCATACAAATTGAACGTTGGCATCAATAGACTCTGTATATCAAGCTACCACAATTGAAGTTTCAATGATGAATATTTATTATGCATGTTTTAAATGAAATTCAAGTTTATGGTGATTTTTTTGTTTATATGATGTTATGTGATATTCTAATCCTATTTCATGCTGTTATGCTGCATATATATATATATATATATATATACATGTTTTTTTTACTAACGAACCCAAAACAAACCAAACCCCCGAACCCAAATAGGTAACTTAGTTTGTAAGTCAACTATTGGGAGTTGGTCGGTTGTTTTGTGTGGGGGAGAGTCTTAAAAAAGGTTGAGGAAGTCATTTTGGGGATTGATGAATGCAATTTTGTGAAGAATCAATAAGATTATTATGGAGGCAACAGGTCTGAGACCCCTTTAAAGTTGGTTTGAGTGCTTTCTTTTCATTTTTTGTTAGTTTTGTGCCAATTTTTCTCAAGGCGAGTATCTTTCATGTGGCTCAATGGAGAGGATGTGTACAATGTGATTTGAATGTGTGCAGGTCCATTTAAGAAAGGGGAAATGATTTGTGAGTCTTGGAGTTGTCCTAAGCAAATCATTGCTTAAATTGCATGAAAATGAAGCTTTTAGCTTAGGGTTTGTTAAAATCAATGAGAGTGGGGGAATCTCTTTAATGTTTAAGCATATTGGGGTCATAATAGAGGTGTCTAATTCAGTGGCATGGTCAGGGGAGTTGTGAAAGTGGAACTTTCAATAAACCCTATGCATTTGCATGGTAAACAAACGGTTTCATGGGACATCCTGCTAAAGGACCTGTAGGTGTAGAATAATCTTATAATTTTTTGTTTTATAACACAACTCAAGATTGTTTTGGGTGTTCTTGTGAAGATCAAGTGTTTAAAGGGCACTCACTTTGTGAAAGAGGGCTAATTCACTAGCCTAGGATAGGGGTATGTTATTGGTTCTCAAATTTGGTCCAAAGGAGTCAAGGGTAGTTTTCACATTTGTTTTCACCCCCATTCTACATCAATCCATAGCTTGTTTGAAAGCACTTGTTTTAGGCTTTTAGCCATAACAACAATCCAGTGAACTGTTTGATAAAAAGCTTTGGTATGCATGTATGAAAAATGTGGTGGCATAGACAAGGTAGTCAATTGTTTGAAAAAATGCCTTAAATAAATGTGGTCTCATAAAATTCCATAACAAATAAATGCAATTGAAAGTTGCTCCTAGTTATTAGTTATGTAATCTGAATTAATTGCATAACTGCTTAAGTTGACTTTGTTTTTTTTTATTCAAGGGGTAAACACTTTTGACCAGAGCTATGAACCGGAATACAACCATTCAACAATACCACCCCAACGGGGTTTGAACCTTGGTGGCAAGAACAACAATGCCACCTTTAAACCATTACACCATGCCAATACCGGCACTTAGGTTGACTTTGTAAAAACTATATTGTAATTGGATTTTTTTCATCTATCAACATCTAGTTATTAGTTATGCAATGTGAAATAATGCTTTGAATTTGAAAGATGTGCAATGCAATGTAATCAGCGATATGAATATAAACTACATAATACAATCATTCTTTGTTATGCTCTTGTACATTGATATTTAACCATTTCTCACTTGATTAAATTTTCAAAGAGTTTAATCATGCACATGAGGAAGAAATTAAATTTCGATTGTCAAATTCTATATATCAAATTATCCAATTATCTTGAGTGTATCTCCATATACAAAAATGGCATCAACACCAACTCAAACAATTTTTTACAAAATGTGGCATATGCCATCTCGATGTCTATTCAAAATTTACATTCCAAAATGTCTATCTCATCCTAAACTACTGGTGGATCATCAAAATGGAGCCTCTTTGCAGCACTTGTTGGCTCTAAAGGTAGCTGCACAAGAAAATGGTCAAACCCCAGTTGAGATTAGTTATACTATATGATTTAAAATCAAATAATTAACATCAAAATCAATATACATTGAATTATAATTGAACTCTAAAATTGTAATCTTGATTACCTGAAATATTTGTCTCTTCAAAGGTTCAGGAGTCCTAGAATATGCCCCTCTCAAAGAGCCGACCAAACCAACTTTTGTAATGTCAATCTATATATGTGAAAAAAAACATAAAATTGATCCAAGTTAGCATACAATTGTCGGTAATAGGAACATATAAATACCAAACATAAAATAAAATAAACACATACCTCTTTAGGCTAATCTTTTTCTTTATCTCCTTTAGGTGTATCGACACCTCCTCCTTGAGGTGTTTCAACACCTACTCCTTCAAGTGTTCCAATACGTACTTGTTCAAGCGTTGTGACACTTGTCAACAACGATGTATAGCTCATAACTGCCTATACATAAAAATGACAAGTACATATGAAACTACCAATCTATATTGATGTATGTATAATCAATATAAGATCTTAAAAATCTTAATTCAATTGAATTTGAGTTCAATTACCTTCCCCTTATCTAACATTGCACTTCCATAATCTAGACAAGGCTACACCTTGCTCGCACTTTTCAACAACAATGTATAGCTCATAACTGCATGTACATAAAAATGACAAGTACATATGAAACTACCAATCTATGTCGATGTATGTATAATCAATATAAGATCTTAAAATTCTTAATTCAATCAAATTTGAGTTCAATTACCTTCGCCTTATTTGACATTGCACTTCCATAATCTGGAAAAGGTTGCACCTCGCTCACACTAGGTATTTCCTACAAGAGGAAAATAAGATAAGCATATAAGTTATTATATAATTTCATTTATGAAAATTCAAATGACAAGAAAGTATATAATAAAAAAATGTAAATGAGTGAGTGTGAAAATATATACTGTGTGCATGTCGAGGCCAAATGAAATGTCCCTGAGGGTGCTATTAGTCACGTGTGCAAGCTCCTCCTCAGACATCAACTGTTAAATAGACCATACAAATAAATATTAGTACATTATACTATCTCTTATTAATATTCATTTAAAAAAAATGCAAGTTATGAATTTACAACTTAAATCTTACTTGTGCAACTATTCCAATGTCCCCCTCTCTAGCGTGAGAGGACTCTATAGGGTGTGCTCCACTCCCCTGTGTTAGATCTATAATGTCCACATTATGAAGGTCATAATCATAAGTGTCCAAGGGATGCTCAGTGGGCTATACAAGAGGACCCAAGCATATCTAGCGGTACATGGAGCATGTATGTTGCACACAAATATGTGGACCTAATGAGGATGATGCAGCATCACTCGAGCCATCGCCAACATTGCCTAAATGTGCCTGCGCTACTATAGAAGCATGTGAAACCAAAATACCACACAAAGAGTGAATAGCCTGGATAGTCTGTGTGGCCGCATCTTGCATAATATCTAGATGATATACTGGAGGTGGTAGAGGAAGGGGAGGAGGGGGAACATATGGGCGTGAGAATACTCTAACTACCCCTAGTCTATCCTGGGGCATGCCTCCACCAACGCCCTGGAAGGGTTTAATGTTAAAGTAATTGACATGATGCCCTAACACAAACTCAACATATAATTTTTTAATAAATTAAAATGGTATATCACAATTGTGGTTTGGTGGTTTGTCAAAAACCATACACCAACAATCCCAAAAGTTATCTACAATTTTCCTATGCGTGCACCATTTTATAGAAATTTTTGGTTTATTAACATTAACTGGAAAACCAGTGTGGGGGTTAACAAATAAAGAGGCTATCTGGGCTTTGGTTATTCTGAGATCTTTCACATCATCATAAGACAATCCACATGCATAATATTCCCTCATGTCTTCTCACCACAAATGAAAGGCATTATGTTGGGTGGAGAGGGTTTCTATATTTTTAATTATTTCCTTCAATGTGTTTGACATCTCGAATAATCGAGGGATTCTCTTATAAACTTCAGAAATGCCCTTTAATTGCTGCAATTTTTCACCAATTAATTCTTCAATTGATGGTTGCGGAGGTGGTGGAGTGTTTGGCATTTGTGCATTTTCATTCTCAGCTAGTGGATCATTTGAAATTTGTGCATTTTCATTCTCAGCAGACATAATGCGTGATTAAAGTTAAAAACTAATTAATCTAATTGAAATTAGACAATAAAAATGAAAATATTGTAAAAATACCCTAGTTTTAAAAAAAAACCAAAAAAAACCCTACTTTTTAACAAAAATCTATAAAATTCTCTAATTTTTAATACAAATACATAAACAACACTATTTTTAAATCAAAATCCATAAAAAACATTCATTTTTAATCAAAATCCATTCTAAACTCAAATTTTTCATAAAAATTCAATCAAAAACCCTATTTAAAAAAAAAATCTATAAAAAACTAACTGAAATTATACAAATTTAATTCAAAATTCGATCAAAGAAAAGAAAAATCTAAAATCTAACCTTTTCAAAATGGATATCAGCTAAATCGAATATCTAATATACAGAGAACCTCTTCATTGTGCACACGCAATCTATTTGTGAATGTAAAATGATTTTAACAGACCCGAATTATGTATATATATATTTTCCTCAAATCAGATATCTGATGTGGAGATCTTGGTTTGGGCATTGCTTTGGAGGTGTGTACTGATACCCAAGCCACAAAAAATTCAACTCAAAATTTTTCGCGTGTTTGGGTCGATGAAAAATGTAATTTTTTCCCCATTGCCACTTTTTGGCCCATCATGATCCTGCACATACCTGTTTATTACTTTAAAAAAAGATGCAAGCAGCATTTTTAGATGGGTTAGAAGTGGTGGTGGTTATAGTTTCCTCAACAACAAGAACACTAGATAAAATAAAAATGGAGGAACCGAGGTGATAGGATTGTGCTTTAGGAATGGACTTGATATGAATGTTTTGATCTTGAGAGGATATAGGCTAATGCAAGGGATTAGTGTGGATGCTTGGATATTGATTAAGGTGGGGACATGTTTTAGCATGCTTTGGAAGAAGATCTTCACATAGCCAAATTTATTTGGATGATATTTGAGTTGCACATATAGATGAGGGAATCATCTTCAATGTTTATGGATTTGGTGTTGATAGATTGGTTGAACTTGAAGTTAATTATCACATTGTTGATGAAATAATTAGATGACATAAGGTTAGTGATGTGGTGGAACTCCACAACTACATTCATTCACTGTGGCTAATGACTATTTGAATATGGTCAAAGAAAATCCATGAATGTGATAATTGTATTGGTGTTTGGATTGGTATGGGTTGGATTGTGAAGGATTTGAGGATGAAGGATTCACAAAGGAGGTGGAGGATATAACTTACTCACATGAGGTAGGGATTTATGATATAGATGGGTGATGAGTTCCTTATCCTACAAAGGTGTTTTCATTGTCAAAGGTATCATCAGGATGACTAGTGAATATACATTTAGGTTTGGCAAGATAGTGTATGCTTGTCAATTCTTAGTCTATGGGTTCATGATTATTTATGCTTAGATGACTAGATCTTGTGGCAAGGTTTCTTAGGGAAAAAATATGTAAGGATTTATGAGTGAATTTATCTTGATCCATGAGACTCATAATTGTCATTGTATTCAAAAGGATAATATTCTTTTTAATAAAAAATCTATAATAATCCTCACCATCAAATGGGTTTTTAGATTGCATGTGATGAGGGGACTCATAAAAAAATAATGGATTCATGATTTTGGTTTGGGTTGGGATTTAGTTTTAAAATTTTAATTGGATTTTATTTTACATTGGAAGAATTAGACCTTAAGATTTTTTTAATATCAAATATCTTTTGATTTGGATTTGATTCACTAAAGCTCAAATTTTGGATAATTTTTAGATTTTGACTTCGAGATAGGAGTTAATTTTTTAATTGGGTGAGTGTAATTTTGGGTGGATGATCAACAATCAAGAGCTTAGGAATATTTGGTTTGATTTCTTTGGATTAATATTCTTAAGATAGGCTAGGTTCATAAGAAAATTTAATTTAACATTTTGGATGACTATACTTGAGATAGAAAATTTCTTAAGTGTGACTTTGATTGGATGGTTGATCTTAAGGTCTTAATTTTTTTTGAAGACTAGATTAGAGGGTGATTGATTTAGGATTGGATTATGGATTTAGGATGAGGATTTTGATTTATATTTGGAGGATGGATTTTTATGTGAATGGATTCGGATGATGGTCTAAAATGCGGCTTATGTATTATGATTAAGATGAGGGTTTGAATGATTTGATTAGGGTTTAGAATTTGGTTTGAATGCCAGACTTTAGCTTGTAGTTTGACTTTTGGATTTTGATCTTGATTTTTTTTTAAGGTTAGATTTTGATTTTGATATTTTGATGGTGGTTTTTATGATATTCTTCACAACCACACATGACCAATAGGTCCTACCGAGAATGTACAGTATTTCTATGGTATTTCCTTAATACACTTGAACATACAAGAGGCTATATTTCATGAAATGAGGGATATGTCTAATTTCTTGTTGTGAGAGGCTAACCCAATTTTCACCTCCACTTTTCAAGGTATATTTTTTAAAAAATCTTAGCCTTAAATGGTAAATGTCCCCTAATGGGAGAATCTTTTTATTCTCTCCCAAACTTGTATACCATGTTGGAACACATGGGTTTACGTCATCCCCTTGGTGATTAAATCTAAGGTAGGCCTACTAGAGGAAAGAGGAATAATCACTTTTGATGTTGAATATCACATTGTAGCATGATAGAGCATACATGGCTTTCTCTTTTATGTTATATACAAGAAAAGAGGATAAAATAGTTATTTTGATGTAAGGAGAGAGCATACACACCAAGTATCATCACAAGAATGGCACACAAATGTTCTTTCCCTTAAAAAATAAAAGTGCAACTAGAATAATGTAACAAGATAAGTCATTTGAAAATCAAGCCTACAAATGTGTTAGTATTTATATCAAAATTCTTGGACAAATGATAAGTTACAAAGCCAAGTTAACACTAATAAGTTGCACAAAAATAAAAGGAAATGGGGAGGTTTTTTTAATAGAATGGATACACCATAAAAAACATAAAAATGTTGATATTATAATAGAAATATCAATCTAAAAAATAAATTTCAAATTAAAGGTTTTATGGTTAAAATTTTATTTGTTCAAGATTTGAATGATGAAGATAAAGACACAAAATGGAGATACATCATAAAAATGTTAATATTATAATAGAAATATCAATCTAAAAAATAACTTCCAAATTAAATGTTTTGTGGTTAAAATTTTATTTGTTCAAGATTTGAATGATGAAGATGAAGGCACAAAATGGAGATGCATATGTGGGTGATCCCACAATACTGGTTTACAAGTTTTGGCCAAACTGGACACTGAACTGATTTTTTCTAACTAAATCTTCACTTTTGGCACCTATAGCGGCTAAACCGTGAGAAATTTGAAGATGATGCAAACTAGTGATTTGTGAAATTTTGTCTATAGATTCTAAATTAAAAAATTTCAATTTTTTTGGAATCAAATTTCACTTCTTTTTCCATCTCCTTCGAAAATGAGTTTTTTTCAGTAAACACCATTTTTAAGGAGTGACACTCCCCATATACAACATAAATTTTTTTCAATGAAGGATAAAATTATATTTTTTTCAAATTTAGATTTGTAACTACGATATCTAGTGCTTCCAATTGGTTTCATAATTTTTTATTGAATATTTTTTCCTTAATCAAGTTTCAAAGTCAAACCAATTACAATTCAAACATGGGAGGACCATATACAACATAACTTTTTTGTATGTTTGAAATTCAATTTTTTTTTGTTGGATCAAGGACTTCAATATCTAGTGTATTGATATTTTTTAAATTTTATTTTTGATAATCTGCTATTTTTCCACATGTGTAGAATAGAGAGCTTGATTTTCGGTGAAAAACCTATGTTTAATCAAACTAAATATATATATATATATATAATAAAACCAAA
>VDFB02271358.1:1201499836-1201579907 GCA_007258455.2 Sequoia sempervirens | reverse complement strand
CTCTTGCACTCTCCCATTCCCTCCCACTCCCTCCCTCTCTCCCACTCTCTCCAACTCTCTTCCACCCTATCCCACTCTTCAAGACCCTCTCTCCCACTCTCTTCCTCTCTCTCCAACTCTATCCCACCCTCCTCACACTCTCTCCCATCCTCTATCCCACTCTTTCTCCCACTCTCCCACTCTCTCTCCCTCCCTCTCTCCCACTCTCTCCAACTCTCTCCCCACCCTCTCCCATTCTCTCCCACTCTCTCCTCACAATTTCTCCCACTCTCTCCAACTCTATCCCAATTCTATCCAACTCTCTCCAACTCTCTTGCACTTCCCATTCTCTTCTCCCACTCTCCCTCCCTCTCTCCCACTCTCCCACCCTCTCCCATTCTCTCCTCTCTCCAACTCTCTCCCAACTATCCCACTTCCTCCCACTCTCTTTGTCCCTCTCTCCCACTCTCCAACTCTTATCCCACTCTCTCCCACCCTCTCCCACTCTCTCCCACTCTCTCCCACTCTCTCCCTCCCTCTCTCCCACTCTATCTCACTCTCCCACCCTCTCTTACCCTATCCCACTCTCTCCCACTCTCTTAAGTCACTCTCTCACACACTCAATCCATCTATCTCTCTCCCCTATACCCTTAACCGTAAAACCATAAACCCTTAACTCTAAACCCTTCACTCTTAACCCTAAACCCTTAACCCTTAAACCATCTACCATCTACCATCTACCATTAACCCTTAGGTCTATGTGTACACAAATCAGATATCCGATTTGTAGAACTAAAATCATACCGTTACAAAACATTTTTTTTTTTGAAATGTATCGGATATCAGATTATAATGGATATCATATTTGTGGGCCATAGAAAAGCCCCATGTGGGTCATTTTGTACATTCCAATGGACCCTACATTCTATTTGCAGGCGACATACACGTGGTTTTAGACAAGAAGAGACAAAGATCAACTTTTTGAAGCATCTTCTACTCAAATTTGTCATAAGCAATGATTTTTTAGCATCTTTTATGAGGTATAATGGGGAGCAGTAGTCGTCATAGGCAAAAACGTAAGAGAAATCTTACAAAAGAACAAATTGAAGCATATAGACAAAGAGATAGAGAAGGTCATAGGAAGAGAAGACAAGGTATGTTAAATATTGGTGAACCTAACCCCTATGGTCTTTCAAGTGAAGAGGAAATTGAAGATGTTCAAGGTGAAAATGTTCGAATTGAAGATGTTGAATATGATATTCAAATTGGGAATGAAAATATTGAAATTGATAATGAAAATGTTCAAGGTGAAAATGTTAGATTTGAAGATGTTGAACATGATATTGAAATTGGGAATGAAAATATTGAAATTGATAATGAAAGTGTTTAAGGTGAAAATGTTGGATTTGAAGATGTTGAACATTATATTGAAATTGGGAATGAAATTATTCAAATTGATATTGAAAATGTTCAAGGTGAAAATGTTGAAAATGAAGATTTTGAACATAATATTGAAGCAAGTGAAAATTATGTTTCACCAAATTACATGAGAAATGAAGAACCCTGTGTGGAAGAAAGACAGTCCAAATTCAAGACCTTATAGAACCCTTAAATGGTTACTTGAATTTGATGAGAACATTATAAACAATTTTGAAGGCAAGAGGTCAACACGAACTATTCGGTTGTGGGATAGAAGACTTTTCAATCAATATTTTAGTGATAAGACATTGACCGAGCAATACCAACTTTTTGTACAATTGCTAAAGATGCAAAAGATGAGACCTTTGCTAGCCAAATTGAAGATTCATGTGAACAAGAAGACCGAAAAAAAATCTATTATTGTTAAAAATATTTTTAATGCTCTCAAATCTAGTGGAAAATTTAACAAGGAAAAGGATAAGAGGGCTGCTCAGAGAGTCATTACAACCGCCCTAGTAAACAATCAATTGAAAAAGGCTCACTTTATGAGAAAAACATTGTATTTATTTTGACATAAATCATAAAACTTTGGATAGAGCACTCACAAGAAGAGAAAGAATAAACGATCCTCTTCAAAATGATACATGGGATTTTTCTGAGAGGCTTCCATGTGTTGATAAGAAGCTAACCGATAATGTAAAGTAGGTAATTCAACAATTTTGGCATGATAACTCTAGAGTATCACCCAATGCAAAGGATGTTTTAAAGTTAAGAATTGGAAATCAAGACCATACACCACATCCTAAACATTTCTTGGAATCAAGCCAAACAATGTTGTTCAAAAATTATTGAAACACATCCAAATATGGAAATCTCACAAAGGAATTTTGAAGGTTTGAAGCCATTTTATTGTGTGCCTCTAAGATCGTGAATACTTGTTGTTGCAAATACCATGTGGAGTTTTCAATGTACCATGAGCTATTATGCTATATCTGTTCTACTTTGCATACTAATGAAATGTTGTAGGAGTGTGGTGCAATGCATCTTCCCGAAATCATCAAGGGACTTGCTAGATCTATTTTTATGTTCTAGAGATGATGGTTGCTTTTTCTATAGAAATGATTGTTTAAATGCAAAGTGCTCACAATGTGGTGGCTTGTCAAAGTTTGTTCAATGTCTTCATGAGAGTTTTGAACATGAATTTGGAAAGAAGCTTGTTGAGAAAAAGAGATATGAGATAGTCAAATATACTTTGCAAAGTGGAGGTGAAGGTTCTAGATGTGAGTTGGTTACAAAAGAATGCAATGTTGCTGATTTTATTTTAGATTTTAAGGACAATATTTTCTACAAGTATGCAAGGCATAGTCATAGGTCTCAGTGGTTGGATCAACAATTTAGGATGTGTAAGGACTCTTTTCCGATTGACACTATTATATCAGTGGTTGATTTTGCAGAAAACTACACATTGCAACCACAAAATGAGGTACAAGCTCAGTATTACAATTCCATTTAGATCACTATTTTTGTCCACATAACATTTAGGCATGCACCTGATAGTACAAAGGAGGATCGAAAGATAATCAAAGAGTATCATTTTTATATGAGTGATGATAGATCTCACTCGTTCGAGTATGTCCAACATTGTTTCAAAAAAAAAATTGAGTTCTTGCAGGAGCATGATATACCACTGGGTTGACATCTAATTTGGTCAGATAATTGCATAGGTCAATTCAAGAATGCTTGTATGTTTTATTGGTTGAGTAGAATGCATGTAGAGAGGGGTCTACCTCATATTTGGAGTTTTTTTGAAGTTGTACATGGGAAAGGGGAGCATGATGGAGCAAGTGCATGTATAAAGAGAGCTCTTGTTAAGGAGCAATTGAAGATTTCATGAGAAAAATTCAGCGATGCATGTTCTATTGTTGATTGATGTAGTTCAAAATTGTCACAGGGAGGGACACTTGATTCAACCGTGCACATATTATTTTGGTTCATTGAGGAGGGTACAATGGGAGGCAGATTGGATTGTCATACAATCAAAGATTCTTCAAAGATGCATTCATTTTGAAGCTCAGATGCAAACACATGGACCATTTGGACACAAGAGTTAGCTTATTTTTTTCAGAGTTGTATTCAGTGTGAGTGGGATCAATGTGAGTCAAGTGAGTGGGTGGATACATGGGTTCCACAGTATCTAACTCCTTTATCTCAAACAATATCCATGACAAATAAAATAATGGAAAGTTCAGTTGATTATGACCTGCTTTCAGATCTACTACAACTAGGACATGGTTTTGCAGTTGTTGCACCACAGGGGAATAAAAAGAGATTAGACTATTGGTTGGCTCGATGTGTGCGGGTAAAGCATAAGCTAACACAACCAATGGAAGATGATGATGGTTTCGTGTATCCTACAGGTTCAGTTGTGGTTGGAGGAACTTGGTTGCGAACATACATGATTAGAAAGAATGGCATACCTGCATTTGAAGACTACGAGAAACACAAAACCATTCTCATGTATTTGTACCTTGTTATAGCAACAAATGCTATGTTGTTGAAGCATCATGCCAGACCAAAGACAAAACAACTATGGACACTTAGTAATGTTGATCATGAAGCAATATTAGATACTCTTAAGCAAAGAGATGGCCCTTCAGGCACACTTGAATAGCATTTTTAGGAATGGAAGGTACAATGCTTATGTTCATTATGATTAAGTTCATTAGTGTTCTTTATTTAATACTGATATTTTATATACTATTGCAATGCAGGTGTCTTTAATAGTGATATTTTGTATTTTTGGCAAGATTGATCATGGACCTGCTGCAACAATAGCCAGCTCTGATCCTTTTGGAGAGGTATGCGACAAATTAGAACAATATATATTGGTTATCTAAGCATCTTTTATAGTTTGCATCACCAATTCATCATCATTTAGGTTGCTTAGATTAATATAGATTTGTTAGTCTAAGCATATTTTCTATTGTGACAATATAGATTTCTCATTTTCCAACTTTTGTGATATTCCTGGCATGATTGATCATGGACCCACCACAACAATAGCCAACTATGATCCTTTTGGAGAGGTATGCGACATATTACAACAATATAGATTGGTTATTTTAAGCGTCTTTTATAGTTTGCATTACCATCTCATCATATTTTGTGTCATTTAGAATAATATAGATTGGTTATTCTAAGCATCTTTTATAGTTTGCATCACCAATTCATCTTCATTCAAGTTGTTTAGATTAATATAGATTTTTTAGTCTAAGCATCTTTTCTATTGTGACAATATAGATTTCTCATTTTCCCACTTTTGCAATATTCCTAGCATGATTGATTGTGGACGTATTGCAACAATAGCTTGCTCTAATCCTTTTAGAGAGGTATGCAACATATTACAACAATATAGATTGGTTATTCTAAGCATCTTTTATAGTTTGCGTCACCAATTCATCATCATTCAAGTTGTTTAGATTAATATAGATTTGTTAGTATAAGCATATTTTCTATTGTGACAATATAGATTTCTCATTTTCCCACTATTGCGATATTCCTGGCACAATTGATCATGGATCTACTGCAACAATAGCCAACTCTGATCCTTTCAAAGAGGTATGGGACAGATTACAACAATATAGATTGCTTATTCTAAGCGTCTTTTATAGTTTGCATTATCATCTCATCATATTTTGTGTCTTTTAGAATAATATAGATTGGTTATTCTAAGCTACCTTGATGGTTTGTATAGGTGCTTGTCAGTTGAGAATGTGAACATACTACTATTGTGGAAGACTGTGCCCTGAATGCCTCCAATACGAAAATTTTGTAAAATTTGGATTCTCAAATTGGAAACAATGTAAAAAGGTCATAATTGTGTATGGTAATAATCTATACCCAATGATGTTTTTTGAAATATGGGTTAAATTTCTAGCATTTTATAAAGGGTATGTTTAAAATGTAAAGGGGTCTATATTTTGGAAACTCATAGGTTGGATTAGTCATACAAGTGTATTCTTTGTTACTGTTATTGGGACAATTTTGTAATAACTTTTTGTACTTAATTGAGCTATAACTGAAGGTTTTCTTCTTGGTTCTTTCCTGTCGATACTCTTTCTTGAACCACTTGTTTTTTTAATATCTCCTATTTATATATAATAAATTATAGTGGCTTGCCACTTTTTCTCCTCAAATCCAACTTGGGTGCAACTTCATTTTTAACAACTTTCATGAGGTTTTTAATGAAATCAATGTTTCCAACCTTACCACACCCTATAAATTCATCAAAAACATCTATTAGGACTTGCACAAGCTTGATCCAACATTAAATCTTGCTACCCCCACATTTCATTGACATTAGCAAGTTGTAACCACCATTTTTGGTGCAGAGGCACCTACACCACAATATCATTGTGGATCATTTCAATGAGTAAAGTGTTACTATTTTGAGTTTTTTTCTTTAATGAGATATAATAGGATCAATGGTCATGCATTATGAGGATTTTTTAGGTTTTAGGGTAAAAAAAATTGGAGATCCCAACTTGTCCTAGTTGTTGCTTTGTAGCCTTTGAAGGAAAAAATAGTAAATTTGTTTAGGGACAAGAAAGAACAGTGTTTTGAACATGTAATGATGCTATTTCAAGTCATTAAGTTAGGTCTTAGTAAATTTAGAAGTGGAAAAGTGCAACATTTCATTATGAGTCATATTAATGTGAAAAATGTTTGTATTTTGGCCTTCAACGATCATTAAGGTTTCAAAATTCATTTAAGATTGGTGGTTAAAGGAATTGGGAGTTGGATTCCAAGGCATAGCAATGTAATTAAGGCCTTCAATGGTTTGAGACAGGTTTGGTTGAAGGAGTTTTTTTCTTTGAATCAATAAAGTTTCAATTGCTCAGTTCAGATTTTACTGTTTTTCTTGTGTTTTTTGCCTATGCACAGGCCATTCAAGAATTTTTGTATCAAAAATTTATGTAGAAACATTATTACATGTCTTGAATTTATTCTAACTTCTTATTAGAGGGCTTCTTTATTCATTTTCTTTATTCATTTTGTGCCTCAAAACTCATACTTTCTATAGACAGGTTCCTGAATAGGGGAATAAGAGTTTTGTAATTTTAATGGCTTGAAACTCATCCCACCTACTATGTGCCAATGTGACTTGGTGGGATGAGTTGTTAGGGCTTAGGAAATGATATTTCAAGAGTGGAAGGCGTGGAGAACTGGGTTTTGAAATAAAATGAAGAGTTAAAGGTCTAAAAATGGTGGTTTTTTTTCACTTGAAAATAGAGTTTTTACCCTAGGGTTTGTAAAAATATCTGAGATACCATAAGTTTCTTTTCTTTCTAAGCATATTGGGGCCTAAATAAATGTGTATAAGGTGGTGGTAGATTCTAAAGGTTGTGGAAGTGCTACATCCAATAAACTCTTAAGAATTACACTAAAAATAAGGGTTTTCTGATTTGATGGTTACAAGTCCGTACAAATGGAATCCAATTGCAAAATATTTGTTTTCTTGGAAATTTATTTGCTGCCCCAAGGTTTCAAGGGTCTCTGTGGCGTTTGAAGGTATGTTGCTTTTCATTTTTGGCCATGGCCATACTATCCAGCTACAGACCGTACAATAAATGGTATGGCGTTTTAGCACTTTGAACTCTTAATCGTCAGTCCAATGTAGCTCAGAGTAATTCAACATATTTGGGTGCAAAAGAGGACCATTCCTAGCATAAATGTACCCATCCAGATAGGTTGGAACAGTCTGTTTAGTCGTATGAGTTGCTGAATGAAATTTGCACCACTTTGCAACTTTACATTGCTTGCATCTAACAACTTTTCCCTCAGTTGAAAACTTGCCACCATGGGAAAACACCTAAGAGATAGTAAAAACCAAGAGAGGTTATAGTAGATGGACCAAACACAATCCCATAACCTGAAACAAAGAGTCTGTAAATGTCACAGTTTCCAAGAAATAGCCCTTCAAAGATTGTTGTCTTTTAGCACTTTGGACTCTTAAGGGAAATCGTCGGTCCAATGTAGCTTGGAGTGATTTGGCGTATTTGGGTGCAAAAGAGGACCATCCCTAGCATAAATGTACCCATCCAGACGTGTTGGAACAATCCATTTGGTCGTACGAGTTGTTGAATGAAAGTTGCACCACTTTGCAACTTTACACTGCTTGCATTTGACAACTTTTCCCTCAGCTAAAAAATTGCCACCACGAGAAAACGCCTCCGAGATAGAAAAAATCGAGAGAGGATATTGTAGATGGGCCAAACATGATCCCATAGCCTAAAACATATAGTCTGTAAATGTCACAATTTTTGAGAAATAGCCCTTCAAAGATTGCTACCTTTTAGCACTTTGGACTCTTAAGGGAAATCGTCAGTCCAATGTAGCTTAGAGTGATTCGGCATATTTGGTTGCAAAAGAGGACCATCCCTAGTGTAAATGTACCCATCCATATGTGTTGGAATAGAGTATTTGGTTGTACGAGTTATTGAATGAAAGTTGCAGCACTTTGCCACTTTACATTGCTTGCATCTGACAACTTTTCCCCCAACTGAAAACTTGCCACCACGGGAAAACACCTTTGAGATAGCAAAAATTGAGAGAGGTTATTGTAGATGGTCCAAATATGATTCCATAGCCTCAAATGAAGAGTCTGTAAACGTCATGATTTTTGAGAAATATCCCTTCAAAGGTTGTTGTTTTTTAGCACTTTGGACTCTTAAGGGAAATTGTTGGTCCAATGTAGCTTGAAGTGATTCAGTGTATTTGGGTGCAAAAGAGGACCATACCTAGTGTAAACATACCCATCCAGATGTGTTGGAATAGTCTGTTTGGTTGTACAAGTTGTTGAATGAAAGTTGCCCACTTTGCAACTTTACATTGCTTGCATCTGACAACTTTTCCCTTAACTGAAAACTTGCCACCATGGGAAAACACCTCCGAGATAGCAAAAACTGAGAGATTTTATTGTAGATGGGACAAACACGATCCCATAGCCTAAAACGGAGAGTCTGTAAACATCACAGTTTCTAAGAAATATCCCTTTAAATATTGTTGTCTTTTAGCACTTTGGACTCTTAAGGGAAATCACCGGTCTAATGTAGCTCAGAGTGATCTGGCATATTTGGTTGCAAAAGAGGACCATCCCTAGTGTAAACGTACCCATCTAGACGTGTTGGAACAATTCGTTTGGTCATACGAATTGTTGAATGAAAGTTGCACCACTTTGCCACTTTACACTACTTGCATCTGACAACTTTTCCCTCAGCTAAAAACTTGCCACCACGGGAAAACACCTCTAAGATACAAAAAATCGAGAGAGGTTATTGTAGATGGGCCAAACACAATCCCATAGCCTCAAATGGAGAGTCTGTAAACATCACACTTTTTGAGAAATTTCCCTTCAAAGATTGTTGCCTTTTAGCACTTTGGACTCTTAAGGGAAATCACCTGTCCAATGTAGCTCGAAGTGATTCGGCATATTTGGGTGCAAAAGAGGACCATCCCTAGCGTAAACGTACCCATCTGAATTTGTTGGAATAGTTTGTTTGGTCGTACGAGTTGTTGAATGAAAGTTGCACCACTTTGCAACTTTACACTACTTGCATCTAACAACTTTTCCCTCAGCTGAAAAATTTCCACCACATAAAAATGCCTCTAAGATAGCAAAAAATAAGAGAGGTTATTGTAGAGGGGCTCAACATGATCCCATAACCTCAAACAAAAAGTCTATAGGCATCACAGTTTCTGAGAAACAGTCTGTCAAAGATTGTTTCCCTTTTGCACTTTGGACTCTTAAGGGATTTCACTGATTGAACATAGCTCAAACTACTTCAGCCAATTTGGGTGCGAAAGGGGACCATACCTAACCTAAACATAATCATTTGGACATGATGGAATAGTTGATTAGGTCATATGAGTTGTAGAACAAGAATTATTTATGTAGTTACAAGTAGTTTTTTACCCTCCAACTTAACTCCAATGTTGATTTTCGTGTGAAAAAAATCCATGAGACCATAGCTTGTTGCTTTCTTTTTAAAGGAAACTAGTGGGCAGTAGAGTTAACTTCTTCATAGATTTAGCGTTTGAGATTGCAAGAAGACATCAAAATTGCTAGTGTACTAAATAAATTCTTATGATTTATAAAGAATGTTGATAACTCTACTCAATTGGCTTCTTTTTTCAAAATCATACAAATTGAACGTTGGCATCAATAGACTCTGTATATCAAGCTACCACAATTGAAGTTTCAATGATGAATATTTATTATGCATGTTTTAAATGAAATTCAAGTTTATTGTGATTTTGTTGTTTATATGATGTTATGTGATATTCTAATCCTATTTCATGCTTCTATGCTGCATATATATATATATATATTTACATGTTTTTTTTACTAATGAACCCAAAACAAACCAAACCCCCGAACCCGAACAGGTAACTTAGTTTGTAAGTCAGCTATTGGGAGTTGGTCAGTTGTTTTGTGTGGGGGAGAGTCTTAAATAAGGTTGAGGAAGTAATTTTGGGGATTGATGAATGTAATTTTGTGAAGAATCAATAAGATTATTATGGAGGCAGCAGGCCTGAGACCCCTTTAAAGTTGGTTTGAGTGCTTTCTTTTCATTTTTTGTTAGTTTTGTGCCAATTTTTCTCAAGGCGAGTATCTTTCATGTGGCTCAGTGGAGAGGATGTGTACAATGTGATTTGAATGTGTGCAAGTCCATTTAAGAAAGGGGAAATGATTTGTGAGTCTTGGAGTTGTTGTCCTAAGCAAATCATTGCTTAAATTGCATGAAAATGAAGCTTTTAGCTTAGGGTTTGTTAAAATCAATGAGAGTGGGGGAATCTCTTTAACGTTTAAGCATATTGGGGTCATAATAGAGGTGTCTAAGTCGGTGGCATGGTCAAGGGAGTTGTGAAAGTGGGACTTTCAATAAACCCTATGCATTTGCATGGTAAACAAACGGTTTCATGGGACATCCTGCTAAAGGACCTGTAGGTGTAGAATAATCTTATAATTTTTTGTTTTATAACACAACTCAAGATTGTTTTGGGTGTTCTTGTGAAGATCAAGTGTTTAAAGGGCACTCACTTTGTGAAAGAGGGCTAATTCACTAGCCTAGGATAGGGGTATGTTATTGGTTCTCAAATTTGGTCCAAAGGAGTCAAGGGCAGTTTTCACATTTATTTTCACCCCCATTCTACATCAATCCATAGCTTGTTTGAAAGCACTTGTTTTAGGCTTTTAGCCATAACAACAATCCAGTGAACTATTTGATAAAAAGCTTTGGTACGCATGTATGAAAAATGTGGTGGCATAGACAAGGTAGTCAATTGTTTGAAAAAATGCCTTAAAGAAATGTGGTCTCATAAAATTCCATGACAAGTAAATGCAATTGAAAGTTGCTCCTAGTTATTAGTTATGTAATCTGAATTAATTGCATAACTGCTTAGGTTGACTTTGTTTTTTTTTATTCAAGGGGTAAACGCTTTTGACCAGAGCTATGAACCGGAATACAACCATTCAACAATACCACCCCAACAGGGTTTGAACCTTGGTGGCAAGAACAACAATGCCACATTTAAACCATTACACCATGCCAATACCGACGCTTAGGTTGACTTTGTAAAAACTATATTGTAATTGGATTTTTTTCATCTATCAACATCTATTTGTTAGTTATGCAATGTGAAATAATGTTTTGAATTTGAAAGATGTGCAATGCAATGTAATCAGCGATATGAATATAAACTACATAATACAATCATTATTTTTTATGCTCTTGTACATTGATATTTAACCATTGCTCACTTGATTAAATTTTCAAAGAGTTTAATCATGCACATGAGGAAGAAATTAAATTTCGATTGTCAAATTCTATATATCAAATTATCCAATAATCTTGAGTGTATCTCCATATACAAAAATGGTATCAACACCAACTCAAACAAATTTTTACAAAATGTGGCATATTCCATCTCGATGTCTATTCAAAATTTACATTCCAAAATGTCTATCTCATCCTAAACTACTGGTGGATCATCAAAATGGAGCCTCTTTGCAGCACTTGTTGGCTCTAAAGGTAGCTGCACAAGAAAAATTTCAAACCCCAGTTGAGATTAGTTATACTATATGATTTAAAATCAAATAATTAACATCAAAATCAATATACATTGAATTATAATTGAACTCTAAAATTGTAATCTTGATTACCTGAAATATTCGTCTCTTCAAAGGTTCAGGAGTCCTAGAATATGCCCCTCTCAAAGAGCCGACCAAACCAACTTTTGTAATGTCAATCTATATATGTGAACAAAAACATAAAATTGATCCAAGTTAGCATACAATTGTCGGTAATAGGAACATATAAATACCAAACATAAAATAAAATAAACACATACCTCTTTAGGCTAATCTTTTTATTTATCTCCTTTAGGTGTTTCGACACCTCCTCCTTGAGGTGTTTCAACACCTACTCCTTCAAGTTTTCCAATACGTACTTGTTCAAGCGTTGTGACACTTGTCAACAATGATGTATAGCTCGTAACTGCCTATACATAAAAATGACAAGTACATATGAAACTACCAATCTATATTGATGTATGTATAATCAATATAAGATCTTAAAAATCTTAATTCAATTGAATTTGAGTTCAATTACCTTCCCCTTATCTAACATTGCACTTCCATAATCTAGACAAGGCTACACCTTGCTCGCACTTTTCAACAATGATGTATAGGTCATAACTGCATGTACATAAAAATGACAAGTACATATGAAACTACCAATCTATGTTGATGTATGTATAATCAATATAAGATCTTAAAATTATTAATTCAATCGAATTTGAGTTCAATTACCTTCCCCTTATTTGACATTGCACTTCCATAATCTGGACAAGGTTGCACCTCGCTCGCACTAGGTATTTCCTACAAGAGGAAAATAAGATAAGCTTATAAGTTATTATATAATTTCATTTATGAAAATTCAAATGACAAGAAAGTATATAATAAAAAAATGTAAATGAGTGAGTGTGAAAATATATATTGTGTGCATGTCGAGGCCAAATGAAATGTCCCTAAGGGTGCTATTAGTCACCTGTGCAAGCTCCTCCTCAGACATCAACTATTAAATAGACCATGCAAATAAATATTAGTACATTATACTTTCTCTTATTAATATTCATTTAAAAACAAATGCAAGTTATGAATTTACAACTTAAATCTTACCTGTGCCACTATTCCAATGTCCCCCTCTCTAGCATGAGAGGACTATGTAGGGTGTGCTCCACTCCTGCGTTAGATCTATAATGTCCACATTATGAAGGTCATAATCATAAGTGTCCAAGGGATGCTCAGTGCGCTATACAAGAGGACCCAAGCATATCTAGCAGTACATGGAGCAAGTATGTGGCACACAAATATGTGGACCTAATGAGGATGATGCAGCATCACTCGAGCCATTGCCAACATCGCCTAAATGTGCCTGGGCTACTATAGAAGCATGTGAAACCAAAATACCACACAAAGAGTGAATAGGCTGGATAGTCTGTGTGGCTGCATCTTGCATAATATCTGGATGATATACTAGAGGTGGGAGAGGAAGGGGAGGAGGGGGGACATATGGGCGCAAGACTACTCTAACTACCCCTGGTCTATCCTGGGGCATACCTCTACCAACGCCCTGGAAGGGTTTAATGTCAAAGTAATTGACATGATGCCCTAACACAAACTCAACATATAATTTTTTAATAAATTAAAATGGTATATCACAATTGTGGTTTGGTGGTTTGTCAAAAACCATACACCAACAATCCCAAAAGTTATCTACAATTTCCCTATGCGTGCACCATTTTATAGAAATTTTTGGTTTATTAACATTAACTGGAAAACCAGTGTGGGGGTTAACAAATAAAGAGGCTATTTGGGCTTTGGTTATTCTGAGATCTTTCACATCATCATAAGACAATCCACATGCATAATATTCCCTCATGTCTTCTCACCATGAATGAAAGGCATTATGTTGGGTGGAGAGGGTTTCTATATTTTTAATTATTTCCTTCAATGTGTTTGACATCTCGAATAATTGAGGGATTCTCTTATAAACTTCAGAAATGCCCTTTAATTGCTGCAATTTTTCACCAATTAATTCTTCAATTGATGGCTGCGGAGGTGGTGGAGCGTTTGGCATTTGTGCATTTTCATTCTTAGCTAGTGGATCATTTGAAATTTGTGCATTTTCATTCTCAGCAGCCATAATGCGTGATTAAAGTTAAAAACTAATTAATCTAATTGAAATTAGACAATAAAAATGAAAATATTGTAAAAATACCCTAGTTTTAAAAAAAAAACCAAAAAAAACCCTACTTTTTAACAAAAATCTATAAAATTCTCTAATTTTTAATAGAAATACATAAACAACACTATTTTTAAATCAAAATCCATAAAAACATTCATTTTTAATCAAAATCCATTCTAAACTCAAATTTTTCATAAAAATTCAATCAAAAACCCTATTTAAAAAAAAAAATCCATAAAAAACTAACTGAAATTATACAAATTTAATTCAAAATTCGATCAAAGAAAAGAAAAATCTAAAATCTAACCTTTTCAAAACGGATATCGGCTAAATCGAATATCTGATATACAGAGAACCTCTTCACTGTGCACGCACAATCTATTTGTGAATGTGAAATGATTTTAACAGACCCGAATTATGTATATATATATTTTCCTCAAATCAGATATCCGATGTGGAGATCTTGGTTTGGGCATTGCTTTGGAGGTGTGTACTGATACCCAAGCCACAAAAAATTCAACTCAAAATTTTTCGCGTGTTTGGGTCGATGAAAAATGTAATTTTTTCCCCATTGCCACTTTTTAGCCCATCATGATCCTGCACATACCCGTTTATTACTTAAAAAAAAAGATGCAAGCAGTATTTTTAGATGGGTTAGAAGTGGTGGTGGTTATAGTTTCCTCAACAACAAGAACACTAGATAAAATAAAAATGGAGGAACCGAGGTGATAGGATTGTGCTTTAGGAATGGACTTGATATGAATGTTTTGATCTTAAGAGGATATAGGCTAATGCAAGGGATTAGTGTGGATGCTTGGATCTTGATTAAGGTGGGGACATGTTTTAGCATGCTTTGGAAGAAGCTCTTCACATAGCCAAATTTATTTGGATGATATTTGAGTTGCACATATAGATGAGGGAATCATCTTCAATGTTTATGGATTTGGTGTTGATAGATTGGTTGAACTTGAAGTTAATTATCACATTGTTGATGAAATAATTAGATGACATAAGGTTAGTGATGTGGTGGAACTCCACAACTACATTCATTCACTGTGGCTAATGACTATTTGAATATGGTCAAAGAAAATCCATGAATGTGACAATTGTATTGGTGTTTGGATTGGTATGGGTTGGATTGTGAAGGATTTGAGGATGAAGGATTCACAAAGGAGGTGGAGGATATAACTTACTCACATGAGGTAGGGATTTATGATATAGATGGGTGATGAGTTCCTTATCCTACAAAGGTGTTTTCATTGTCAAAGGTATCATCACGATGACTAGTGAATATACATTTAGGTTTGGCAAGATAGCGTATGCTTGTCAATTCTTAGTCTATGGGTTCTTGATTATTTATGCTTAGATGACTAGATCTTGTGGCAAGGTTTCTTAGGGAAAAAATATGTAAGGATTTATGAGTGAATTTATCTTGATCCATGAGACTCTCATAATTGTCATTGTATTCAAAAGGATAATATTCTTTTTAATAAAAAATCTATAATAATCCTCACCATCAAATGGGTTTTTAGATTGCATGTGATGAGGGGACTCATAAAAAAATAATGGATTCATGATTTTGGTTTGGGTTGGGATTTAGTTTTAAATTTTTAATTGGATTTTATTTTACATTGGAAGAATTAGACCTTAAGATTTTTTTAATATCAAATATCTTTTGATTTGGATTTGATTCACTAAAGCTCAAATTTTGGATAATTTTTAGATTTTGACTTCGAGATAGGAGTTAATTTTTTAATTGGGTGAGTGTAATTTTGGGTGGATGATCAACAATCAAGAGCTTAGGAATATTTGGTTTGATTTCTTTGGATTAATATTCTTAAGATAGGCTAGGTTCATAAGAAAGTTTAATTTGACATTTTGGATGACTATACTTGAGATAGAAAATTTCTTAAGTGTGACTTTGATTGGATGGTTGATCTTAAGGTCTTAATTTTTTTTGTGGACTAGATTAGAGGGTGATTGATCTAGGATTGGATTATGGATTTAGGATGAGGATTTTGATTTATATTTGGAAGATGGATTTTTATGTGAATGGATTCGGATGATGGTCTAAAATGTGGCTTATGTATTATGATTAAGATGAGGGTTTGAATGATTTGATTAGGGTTTAGAATTTGGTTTGAATGCCAAACTTTAGCTTGTAGTTTGACTTTTGGATTTTGATCTTTATTTTTTTTAAGGTTAGATTTTGATTTTGATATTTTGATGGTGGTTTTTATGATATTCTTCACAACCACACATGACCAATAGGTCCTACCGAGAATGTACATTATTTCTATGGTATTTCCTTAATACACTTGAACATACAAGAGGCTATATTTCATGAAATGAGGGATATGTCTAATTTCTTGTTGTGAGAGGCTAACCCAATTTTCACTTCCACTTTTCAAGGTATATTTTTAAAAAAATCTTAGCCTTAAATGGTAAATGTCCCCTAATGGGAGAATCTTTTTATTCTCTCCCAAACTTGTATACCATGTTGGAACACATGGGTTTACGTCATCCCCTTGGTGATTAAATCTAAGGTAGGCCTACTAGAGGAAAGAGGAATAATCACTTTTGATGTTGAATATCACATTGTAGCATGATAGAGCATACATGGCTTTCTCTTTTAGGTTATATACAAGAAAAGAGGATAAAATAGTTATTTTGATGTAAGGAGAGATCATACACACCAAGTATCATCACAAGAATGGCACACAAATGTTCTTTCCCTTAAAAAATAAAATTGCAACTAGAATAATGTAACAAGATAAGTCATTTGAAAATCAAGCCTACAAATGTGTTAGTATTTATATCAAAATTCTTAGACAAATGATACACCATAAAAATTTATAGAATGGATACACCATAAAAGACATAAAAATGTTGATATTATAATAGAAATATCAATCTAAAAAATAAATTTCAAATTAAAGGTTTTATGGTTAAAATTTTATTTGTGCAAGATTTGAATGATGAAGATAAAGACACAAAATGGAGATACATCATAAAAATGTTAATATTATAATAGAAATATCAATCTAAAAAATATCTTCCAAATTAAATGTTTTGTGGTTAAAATTTTATTTGTTCAAGATTTGAATGATGAAGATGAAGACACAAAATGGAGATGCATATGTGGGTGATCCCACAATACTGGTTTACAAGTTTTGGCCAAACTGGACACTGAACTGATTTTTTCTAACTAAATCTTCACTTTTGGCACCTATAGCGGCTAAACCGTGAGAAATTTGAAGATGATGCAAACTAGTGATTTGTGAAATTTTGTCTATAGATTCTAAATTAAAAAATTTCAATTTTTTTGGAATCAAATTTCACTTCTTTTTCCATCTCCTTCGAAAATGAGTTTTTTTCAGTAAACACCATTTTTAAGGAGTGACACTCCCCATATACAACATAAATTTTTTTCAATGAAGGATAAAATTATATTTTTTTCAAATTTAGATTTGTAACTACGATATCTAGTGCTTCCAATTGGTTTCATAATTTTTTATTGAATATTTTTTCCTTAATCAAGTTTCAAAGTCAAACCAATTACAATTCAAACATGGGAGGACCATATACAACATAACTTTTTTGTATGTTTGAAATTCAATTTTTTTTTGTTGGATCAAGGACTTCAATATCTAGTGTATTGATATTTTTTAAATTTTATTTTTGATAATCTGCTATTTTTCCACATGTGTAGAATAGAGAGCTTGATTTTCGGTGAAAAACCTATGTTTAATCAAACTAAATATATATATATATATATAATAAAACCAAAAAATTAAAATTATATTCATTGGATAGCTCATTTCAAGGACTACCATCATCCATTGTGTCTATGAAGTCTCCTCCATTTTCATCCTCAACTCGAGCTTCAAAGGGAAAAATTCTAGAGTTTTTTGGTTCCAGATGGGGAGAAGGGCGGAAAAGGGGGGTTCGAGCAAACCCCCCTTGGAGGTTTGCTTGAACCAGGGTTCGAGCAAACCCCTTTTCCACAACCCTTTCCTTTTCTTTTTTCTTGGGAAATGTGGGACACAACATTTAATGGGTTCGCTTGAAGGGTGGTTCGCGTTTGCTTAAACCAATTTTTTTTGCAGGGGAGCATTTTTGCAACTTTTCTTTCCTCATTGGAATTGTAAACTAGTTTTGTGGGTTTACCCATGCTAATATAGAAAATGGGTGTCCCAAGATAAAAAATCTACATAGTAGAATGATAAGGATTAGCAAAATTCCTTATAAAATGAGGAATACTTATAATTTATAAAATGCTAATAATGGTGAAAAGGTGACTTAATGAGTTTAGGAACTAAAAAATATTAGAATATAAAAAAAATAAGGTTTAGAATGATGTAAAATATCAATTTGGGGTCCTAATATAGAGGCGTTGAATCACAAAACATAGACACCACTTTAAAAAGTAAATATTGATTAAAGAAAAAGTACCTTGATCTATGGTTAGATCTAAAAAACTATAACGAGACCTACAAAATAAGTGTTAACCTATACAAAAAAGGACCAAGTCAGCTTACAAATAGGTTAGCAATGAAAAGGTCTACAAATAAACCTAAAATTTAGAAAGATAAATCCCCAAAAATATTAGAAATAATTAATTTTGATGTTGGTGATAGAGAAGCTAATGTGTAGAACAAATATGAGATGGATAATGCAAGTGTTGACTCAAGAAGGAGAAATGGAAAATTAGAATAGAGCCCAAGAAACACAAAATATGTAACATACCCACTCATACTACACTAAAAATGCTTAGATTTTTTATTATAGAAGTAAATAAACATATGTTTAAATAAGGATATATTTTTTTTTCTCTTTCATATATCATTTATTGCACATGACCAAAACATGAATTGAATATTATAAGTTTTGAATTTGAAATATATTGAATGCAACTTGAGAAATAAGATAATATTTTATTTACAATTCATACATGAAAAGCATTTCAAGTATACAAGTTTACATTAAACATTAAATGATACAAGATCAAGTATTCTATATCTAGAAATCTACTTTTGTTTCACAAGCCTCAATGTTATCATCTACAAGAGGGAGAGCATCACCCAAGCACTTTACCTCCAACCATAGACCGATGGTCTCCCACACACCTTTCAATTGGAAGTGGCCCTATCCTTCATGAAGAGTATAGACAAAGGAACCAACAAAATCGTGTCATCTAATTTTCTAGTGTAGTGTCCTACATAACCATGTTTCTCACAAAATGATACTATACATCTATGTGATTGGTCATCGCATGAAATGATGGGTTCTTTGCCAAAAAAAACATTTTGAGCATCAAAATAAAGTGAAAATGTTCCTTATTTCAGCCCAATATTTAAACATTGTCTCTTAAGGTAAATGGGATTTTATAGGCATGATACTTTTCCATATACCTAACATTTATAGTGGATAAAGAAACCATATCATATTACTTAATCATACAACTTATTAAACCACTGAATGGAATAATCGCATAAGGAATTGTGGATCTTCTTCTTTTAACATCACCTATTGAGTCTAAGTCCATAAAATAATGAATATTAAGAGAATTTATATCTCCTACCAAATTACCATGATAAGAAATGAATACTCTAAGTTACCCCATAAATATTTGAATAATCTCTTAACATCATCACAATAAATCCATCTAGGATTAGATATAAATCTATCGAGAACTCCCATTACTGGGGTAATGTCTTGTCTAGTATAAATCATAACATACATTAAAATTCCAACCACAGTCTACTAAGACACTTTTCTCATGTCTTCCATCTCAAGATATTTAGGAAAATGTGGTATAGATATATTTGTTCCTAATGTCATAGGAACATGTAATGGCATATAATCATGCATTTTAAACCTCTATAAAACTAAATTGATATACTTACTCTAGCCAACCCATAGTTTTTTTTATCTCTAACTCTTTTTATTTCCATCCCAAGAATGTGTTTATCCACATCCAATTCTTCATTTCATATTAAATAGATACATGTTGATACTTTAGTTCTAAAATCAAATATTTTCCTTCAACAATTAACACATATGTATCAAAATTTTGGTACCATATCCTAGGAATTTGTTTCAATCCATGCAAGGATTTCTTCAATTTACAAAAAAAAATCATTTACATTTAACCACAAGAAGCTCTTTACTACAATAATTGAAATCAAGAATCTAATGGATGTCATTTTTACAATAGAAGAAAAAATATCATCGTTATCCACCCCCTCAACCTAAGAGTAACCTTTATCAACTAAATATGTTGTGTAGTTCTCAATACTACTATTTGAGTCATTCTTCCTTTTTAGACCCCAAGTTACAACTAATAGGTTTTCATCCTTCAAGAAAAGGTACCAAGTCTCATGTATCATTCTTTCTTAAGACTGCCATCTCTTCATCCATATCAAATTTATAGGACCATGTATCATTCATACCCAATGCATATTCCATATATTTTAACTCATCAATGTTAGTATTCAAAGAAAATATACATATCAAATCATTAGGTGAATACCTTCCCAATGGTTGTTTATTCCTTGTAGGCAAGATGAGGTGAAGTTAGACTTCCTCCTCTTTTGACGATTTATAGCTTGATAATCTCTCCTCAATGTTTTATCTCACTTGGGGCCTTAGTTCAAATTTCTAAGACATAGAACCTAAAGGTAAATCACATCTTTTAATTTGCTTTGTTCTAGTTACAAAAAAATGTCAAAATAGTTCATAGTTTCTCTAAAAATCACACTTCTATTGTATATTACATTTTGTGAAATATGATCCTAAAGCTTGTATCCTTTCACATAATAGTTCTAACTAATGAATATACACTTGACAACCTTATCCTCCAACTCTGTTTGTTTCTCCCTTGGCACATGTGCATATGCATGACAACCAAAAACTATTTTTTCTCAATGAAGGATTTTGACCCAATCATGCCTCCATAGGAGTTTTATTAAGAATAGCTAATGTAGAAGATGTACTAGCTAGGTAGCAAGTAGTGGATACATAATTTTCCCAAAATATTTTTCCAAACTAACTCACTAAGCATATTGCTAGCATTTTGCATTAGTGTCCTATTCATTCTGTCAAGAACCCAATTTTTCTATGGAGGATACAATGTTATATTTTGACTCTGAATATCACAATCTTTATATAATCTATAAAAACTTGTAGATGAATATTCATCTCCATTGTTAGTTCATACAAATTTTATTTTCTTTCTAGTTTGTAATTCTATCGTTGCTTTAAGTTCTTTAAATCAACTAAGAGATTCATAGTTAAACATAATAAAATAAATATGTACCCTTAAGCTATAATAATCAATACATAAAACATAATAAATAGATTCCACAATCAAAGGAAAACCAATAGGACAAAACACATTAGAATTAACTAAATCTAAAATTTCGCAAAATTTATGAGAAGTCAAGTAAAAATGAACATGGTTTTATATTTTTATAAATGCAATGCTCATAAAAAACAAATTGTAGATTACAATTAGCTAACCCTTCAACAATAATTTTAATTTCCAAAGTTTGTAGACCCTTCTCTTTCATGTGGCCAAGTATTTTATGCTATAACATTACCTTTTATATAGGTAACTTAGATTCAATAGTAAGAGAACCCTTAGGTACTTAGAAACTATAACCATCTATCGAATATGATGCCATATCTTTTTCACAATGAAGTATCTATATATTTTCTCTTTACAAAAGTATCATTGTACTCAACCATGAATGCATTAAGATTAAAAGAGCTTCCTAATATACTACCTCTAGCAATTTCCATAGCATCTCCCACCATTTAAGCACTTTCCTTAGAAAACACATGTAAACTTGCATCTATTTGTTTTCTCATAGATAATATACTACATGTTAATCTTGAGACATGAAAGACACCATTAAACCCCCTAACTCTACCATTAATAAAATGTGATCTAAATTCTACTATGGTCAACAATATTTAAATAAGAATTATCATTTAAGTACACCTTACCTCCATATTTCATACTTATAAAACTAATGTCTATTTGAGGTTATGTAAAAATGTGCACTTGAGTCAATCAACTATGTATTCTCACTTGTACAAGTGACCAAATTTAAAATGAAAAAATCACCATCTTCCTTAGACTTAGAATCAAAACCAAATCTTCTTCTTCTTTTTCATTTCTTATTTACACTCCTTATGGAATTGACTAGGTTTGCCACAATTCTATAAAATGGACTTTGAATTTCCAAGAGTTTTAAATATACCCTTGGACTTGGATCTAAATTTTTCACATTACTTATTGTTATTTTTACCTCTTTCTTTTGGTCTTCATCAAAAACTAAAAGTCTATTTTCAATTCAAAGAGACCTTCCTCTTCATTTCTTTATAAAAAAATACATTTTCCACCTTCAAAGTGATTCAAGCACTTCCAATGGCTATGAATAGATTGTCTGATGAGTATGACAAATAACAAAAAAAATTGAAATATTTCCTCCTCATCCATATTCACACCCATAGAGATTATTTTAGCCACCTAAATATTAAATACTTCTAGGTGGTATGAAATTCATCCACCTTTTTTCATTCTCAAGGAATAAAGCCTCTTCCTTAAGAAAAATTTATTCACTAAATACTTTGCTTGATAGATTTCTCCAGGTTTCATCCATAAATTTTTTATAGTGGGTTCTTCATAGACATTAATAAGAACAAAATATGAAAGGAAAAATATAATTAGACCCTTTTATTTTTAGTATATTACATCATATTGAGCTACTAAAGTAGCATCTACAGGTCCCTATACTTTTGCATCAATAGAATCCCATATATCATGATCAATTAATAAATCTTCCACTTTTAACTTTCACATATCAAAATTTATACTTACAAACTTTTCCACTTATAGTAACAGAAAAAGTAGCCTTTTCCCTTACTTGGTTCTGAATAATTGACAATAAAACTGAATTAATGGTGTCTTGGAGTAGTGTTGTAATGTGTTGTACACATTCACATCATTCTATGACCTTTATTTGATTAAAATATTCCTTAATTGGTCATTTACAAAGGTGTTGTGAAGTGTTGTAACACACTTTTACACTTTTCTAGGATTTATTTACTTAATTAAACTTAATGGCCCCCTTCTTAATAAAGTATATTTAAATTTGTACCTTATTTAGGTGTTGTAAAGTATTGTAAAGAACTTTCACATTTATCTAGGGTGGTCTTAATTAATTGTGGTTAATTGGAGTTAATTAACCCCTTAATTCAAATTTAAACCTTATTTATTACACCTCCTGAAGGTCTATTATGACACCCATAATTTAAATAATGAAACATTTAATTGGAAAAAAATTAGGTCCTAGAAAATATTGCCAAGACCCATTCACCCTAGTTGGTGAATGGTTCCTTCCTTAATAGGACCCCCCCTTTTTGAGTTGATTCTAAATGGGTTTTTAATGCTCTTTCCATCCCTCGGGGTTAGGTCCTAGAAAACTAAGCTAGGACCCATTTTCCCTAGGTGGTGAAAGGGTCCTCCCTTAATGAGGAGGCCTTTTTTAAATTTAATTCTGGCAATAATTTAATGATTTTAACTTCCAGATCTAGTGTCGGTCTTAATTGTTTGAATTTTGAGGTTGATCTCCTAATTTAGTATAAATAAGGGGTTAATTCACATTATTTCACCTAGCAATTTCATGAGACATCCTAATAATTTACAAAGAGCATTATAGAGAAATTCAAGAGAATTTTAAAAGGCATTTCAAGGCAGATTCCAAGATTTTATTGCAACAATTCAAGATCAATTCATCATGACAAGGGTTTTATGCATTTATGTGTGTTGTTGAGTTAAGAAAGTGGATGTAGCATTGAAGATATACTTGCAAGCATTGTTACACATCATATTCAAGGATCAAAATCTACATTCTTCATGGCCACTACAGGCTAGTTTGCAGATTTGTTTCACAAGACATAATCCAAGGTGAATCAATTGGAAATTTCATGTTTCATGCTTCAATTCCTTTATTTCATCATTTGGTATAATAACCTACAAGAGGTTTGACCAAGGAAAACCCCCATTCACTAACAAACAAGTTTTTCTTCCCTTGAATGTGTGTTTGCAGATTTACAAGTTGAAGATCAAGTGGAGGAAATATTTGGAGCAAAGTTGCAAAAGTTGTCATCTAAAGTGCAAAATTAAAGATTTGAAGCTACAAAATTATCTAAATACTTCCAAAAGCTTATAACCGAGATTTTGAGAGTGTATACATCAAGGAAAAAGACCTTGATCTCAATTTCAAAAACCCTAATAGGGACCCATTCATCACTGAAGGCGAATGAGTCCTCTATAGCCTAAAAATAGTGAGTTTTTGACAAGGTACACAACTTTTTATGCTCTAAAAACTTCCCTCATAGTTGCTATAATAGTTAGGTATCATTTCTGATTGTTATTTGCATCTTATCATACACATAATTGTATTGTTTAAGGTCTTAGAAAAATTAGTTGTCCATCATCTTGTTGATTCATTTTGGTGGACCCCATATTTTTCACCTAATCATTAATGGTGAACTCAACTTATTGAGCATTACAATTTTTTGGTTTTTGAAGTCTCTTTTGCATCCTAGGCTAGATCTTCCATTCATTTGCATTTCGATTAGCATTGAAGAATTAAGATCTCATTTAATATTACTTGTTTTGAATTGAAATCTTGCATCTCATCTAGGGTTTAAACTTGCATTGTTTTTCATTTGTCTAAATTTAAAAAATACAAAATGAATACGAGTCATTTTGTATCTCATTTAGATCCCATACAATTGCATTTGAAAATAAAAACAAATTTTCATTTCAATTTAGACCTTTCATTTCATCTTTTCATTACATATTTACATCGCATTTCTAGAAAATCTAAAACTTAAATTCACTGTCTCAGACCTGGAACTAAAAGATATCACTGAAAGCTTGAAAATCATTTTAAAATAGTTTTAAAATACCTAACCAAGACCCATTTTCCCCTACTAGTGAATGAGTCCTTGATCAGGTCTTGTCTGTACCTTCTGGAAACTGAAAAAGCATCAAAATTCACCTTGAAATCCATAAAACATCTTAGAAACATCTAATCAGGACACATTCACTCTTACTAGCGAATGAGTCTCTGTTAACTACTAATCTACATTTTCAAGACATTAAAGTCTCAGTTTATAGCTTCTGTTTGGTGCTATTACTTTCTTGTTTTAGTTTCTCAATTTTCTATTTCATCAAATTCATTGCATTTAGCTTAAATTGCTTCATTTCAGTGCATTGTTAAAAATTCAAAATTGCATTCAAACATTTCATTTTCAGGTTATTGCATTGTGTAATCAGTAAATTGGATTGCTTAGAATCTAAAAATTACATTTCATTCTAGGTTATTGCATTGCCCCTTTTCTATTCTAGGGTTTGCACACTAGGGTTGTAAAACTTGCATGAGCTTTACAACTTGGTGTCCTATTAGCAATACTCTTGTAAGACGTAGTTCAAG
Source organism: Sequoia sempervirens (assembly GCA_007258455.2). Taxonomy (NCBI): domain Eukaryota; kingdom Viridiplantae; phylum Streptophyta; class Pinopsida; order Cupressales; family Cupressaceae; genus Sequoia; species Sequoia sempervirens. The sequence goes on along the minus strand of VDFB02271358.1, from coordinate 1,201,554,682 downwards.
GCTCATGTCATCCCTCAATCTATCACTCATTGTGGATCTTGGGTGCTCTAACTCTCTTCCTGATAGTGTTGATAATCAACCCTTCATGGCTCATAGTTTTCATACTTCATTTCCCATGACTTCACCTCCTACAACCAATGTCCTTAATGTCACCAACACCGTCCCTACCATTACCACTTCCACTCAAACTTTGGGGTCTACTCAAAGTCAAGGTGGAATTCCAATTTTTTCCTCCACGATGCCAATGTCCATCCCTACATACACCAGTACACAAACTACAACAACATTCCAACCTACAACAACATTCCAACCTATAAAAACCTTCCAACCTACAACAACCTTTCAACCCACAACTACCATTCAACCAACTACAACACCCATACCCACTAGCACCATATACACTTCCATATGTATTCTCGTAGGAAATACTTCAAACACAATAAATCCTCAACAATCCACCTTCACCAACCTACAATTCACTATTCCTCTGCATACATACAGTACACCACCTTATTCCCCTCAACCTTATAACCAAAATGACCTTCTCATTAATTCACTTTTGTAAACCATGGCATCCCTTCAACAACAAGTGGCAACATTACAACATAACAATAATGGTAAACATTTTCAATACATCAAGTCCACCCTATTTTTCCCTCGACATATTAAGAGCACAAATGCCACAAGGTATAGAAATCCCTCAACTTGAGAAATATGGTGGGAAAGGAGATCCTATTAGCCATGTTTCCATGTTCACAACCTTGTGTAGTGATTTCATCTTTAAGGATAAACTTTTGGCTAAGTTGTTCCCTAGATCCTTAAAAGATACTACTTTAGAGTAGTTCTCCTATTTGTCGAATAATTCAATTAGTTCATTCAATGAACTGATTGATTCCTTTTACAACCACTTTCATATTCACATGGGTCCCAAGATGACCCTTTCAGATTTAAGGACATGCAAGCAAAAAAAGGATGAGAAAGGACCTATTTCATAGCAAGATCTTAAACACTTTATTCACAAGTGAACATTAAGATTCCTAATGTCGACCTTCAATGAATGTTCATTTCCAACCTACAAGATAAACTCCAAAGAAAACTTGAAATTTTTAGATTTCCATCCTTCACATAGTTATGTACAACCCTTCATGACCATCAAAACTCGACAGGTGGCCATGATGTGAAAAATCCCCCTAGTCATCTTGAAAATTCTGAATCCATGACTCAAAACAATTACCAACCTTTCAAGAAACAAAATAAGGGATTTTTACAACTAACCCCCCCTTAAACAAGTCAACAAAACAATAATCAAGTGGTTGCTATAAAGACGACAACTCCTTTTGGAGAATAGGAGAGAGAGTTCACTCCTTTACCCGATACTCTTCATAATATCATGTTGTAGCTTATTGAAAAGAACATGATTATCTTACCTTTTGTTAGAGAATGTGACCCTACCATACCATTTCCTAAAGGATTATGAAAAAATGTTTATTTTCATCACCATCAACAAAATGGGCATGGTACAGAATATTGTAAGTGTCTTAAAAATCTTGTGCAAGACCTTATTGACAATAATCAACTTTAAATTGGAGGTGTGAATGATCAAGGTAATAAGTCTATAGCTCCTCCTAATCAAAATTTTCAAATATTTACAAATCCCATGCCTAAGCACAATATTTCATTTGTTAAAGCTAGTGAAACAAAGAATGATGTGATGAATGTTGACACAAATGATGACAATATGAATATTCTTCAACAAAATCCCCTAGATGAAGTGATAGCATTTATCGAAGCTAGACCTCATAAGGGTTCAACTAGACAACCTCTTGACATTGCTTTCTCACAAAGTGACATACTTAAACATGCACTTGATGGTCCTCTTTACATAGTTGTCTGAATTAATGATAAGCCACTAATGGGATATTGATTGATCTTGTTTGTGGAGAGAATGTGATCACACAAAAATTCTTATATGTGTATGAACTATATCAAGAAACATATGACAACCCGAAAGCATGGATCAAGACACATAATGGATTTTCTTACCCTACGTTAGGCTCGATAGATCTTTCTTTAAATGTTGGACCAAAAAAATTAACAGTCTCATTTTCCATTGAATCCACAATTAGACCAATTTCATGTGAAGCTAGGCTATCCATGGCTTTTCTCCATGAATGTTGTTCCTTTGGTTGTGCTTAAATGTCTAAAGTTTCCATTTGACAATGATATTTTCACTATGAATCATAGTGAATTTAATCCTGCCTCGAAAAAGGGGAATTTTTCACTAGATTACTTTTGGCCCGAGCCTATGGAACCTATCAAGACTCGTGAACATTTATTTTTTAAATCATATAAAAAATTCAAGGCAAAGAAAATAGCAAAACTATCCCTTCACAATATGTTGCAACCTATGATTGAACCAACTATCCTTGACAAAACAATGATTGAACCAAAAGCGCTTCCAAACATACAAGAACAATTCATAGAACAACCTTCTGTAATTTACTACAAGAGACCATGAGAAAGCACAAGCAATCCTGTTATCCCTCCTTGAGTCAAACAAGTTTAAAAAGTCAAAGAGAAAGCAGTTGAGCAACCTCCTATTTTTTTCTATTCCTCCCAAGGAAGAAAAGGAACCTATGATTGACAAACCCACTCTTACACAAAAAAAATTGACAATAGACTGAAACAAAATCGAAGTGCTAGAGAGTGTAGGCATAGAAGACGTGCTATTTCTCATAGATTAGAAACTCAAGAAAACAACATAGAAAATCAAAATCCAAATCTACCTAAAGTAATGCATGATGATTCCCTACCCTCGCAACAACATAAAAAACAACATTGCATGGACATTGTTATTCGACCCCCTGTTGTGATTAAGTTAGATGATGACATTGATATTGAAAAGATTGATGAATACTTGTGCATGATGAGTTGAATACATTGTTTTCTTCTTATATGAGCTTAGATGAAAAATATCCTACTAAGAGTGTTAAACTTGGTGCGTGTCCAAAATTGACACTTGATGTTGTCCCTTTGGCTAGTTGCTTTCCTTTTATTTATACAAATTGAGATTGGGAGGCAGACGGCCTGATTTAGGTTGAATCACCTGTGCCTTACTAGTTTTTTGCATTTTCCTATTTTCTTTATGTGATTACATGTGCGTAATGTGATCCCCCGTAACGTTTTGTTTGTTGTACCTCTCTCTTTTGTGCATTCTTATATATGTACATTCATTATTCTCTATGTTGTAAGCTTTCTTTTATATGTGTATTGTGTTTTCCTTTTGGGGATGACGCAAGGCGTCGAGACATTTAGGTCTCTTCTATGTTGACCCAAAAGGATTTTCCTTTGTTTTCACTCTCTTTGTGTCATTCTTCTAGCTCTATGAGTATTTGGGGAATGATGACAATTCCATGCTCTATAACAACATTGTATCAAAGACATATTAACCCAAATCCATAGATCCTTAATGTATTTGTGGGGCCAACCCTTCCTTCCTATTTCATGACACAACTTACTTTAGAAACATATGACTTGGAATAGGGTTGTCTGAGGAAAGATCTCATGTCTTAGGCTAAAAAAATTGCCTACTTTAAAGCAATTGCTCATAGCAATGGTGTAGCAACCGCTTTAAAGTGGGGGCATACATCAATGACATCTTTTGGAACAATTTCATGGTGTGATTTTTCTTTTTTCTTGTGATGTGCCCTCTTCTTGGTGGTGTCATTGGGTTTGATTTAGTCCAAGAGTGTATGATATACTATCATGGCATGATGCAAAAAAGGCATCCCATGGGTGACGATCTTACACTTTTGACTTGTCCTCTTTTGGAGACATTAGGAAAAAATTCTCCCTAAGAAGAAGACCTTTACATGAACAAATCAAAATCCCCTTTAACAAAATTTTACATGACATTCAGAAAAGCACTCACAAAAGCATTACATTGTGGTGCCTTATCGAAGTTGTTAGGAGGATAAATTTGGTACGGTATGGGAGGCTAATATGATTCTCTCATTTTCCACTTCATTGGGACAACTCACCTAGTGGAAAGACTGAGGTTCCACTACCCTAGAGTGAGTAGCATATGTTATGGACAAATAACCCCATTCCACATCACGCTAGAATGGTTGTGCTTGATCTTTTGTTTTTGTTTTTCTTGGAATTTGACAAGGTATGATTATGTATCTTTGTTATTGTTGCATACTTAAGTGTCTTGGATGTCTACATTAGTGTGAGTTTGACATGGGGTCATCCTCTCACTAAAGTGGAGGGGAAAATGTAGTAATGGAAAAAATAGCCTTTTCCCTTACTTGGTTCAAAATAATTGACATTAAAACTAAATTAATGGTGTCTTGGAGTAGTGTTGTAATGTGTTGTACATATTCACATCATTCTAGGACCTTTATTTGATTAAAATATGCCTTAATTGGTTCTTTACAAAGGTGCTTCAAAGTGTTGTAACACACTTCACACTTTTCTAGGATTTATTTACTTAATTAAGCTTAATGGGCCCCTTCTTAATTAAGTATATTTAAATTTTTACCTTATTTAGGTGTTGTAAAGTGTTGTAAAGCATTTCACATTTATCTAGGGTGGTCTTAATTAATTGTGGTTGATTGGAGTTAATTAACCCCTTTAATTCAAATTTGAACCTTATAAATGACACCTCCCAAAGATCTATCCTGACACCCTTAATTTAAATAATAAAAAAATTAATTGGGAAAAAATTAGGTCCTAGAAAATGGTGCCAGGACCCATTTTCTCTAGGTGGTGAATAGGTCTCCCTTAAAGGACCCCCTTTCTAAGTTGATTCTAAATGGGTTTATGTTTTTCTTTCCATCCCCTAGGGTTAGAACCTAGAAAAATGAGCCAAGTCCCATTCGCGCTAGGTGGCGAATGGGTCCTCCCTTAATGAGGAACCCATTTTTAAATTTAATTCTAGTGGGAATTTAATGATTTTAACTTCCAGATCTGGTGTTGTCCTTAATTGTTTGAATTTCAAGGTTAATCTCCTAATTTAGTATAAATAAGAGGTTAATTCACATTGTTTCACCTAGAAATTTCATGAGACATCCTAATACTACAAAGAGCATTATAGAGAAATTCAAGAGCATTTTCAAAGGAATTTCAAGGTATATTCCAAGAGTTTATTGCAGAAATTCAAGATCAATTCATCATGACAAGGGTTTTATGCATTCATGTGTGTTGTTGAGCTAAGAAAGTGGATGTAGCATTGAAGATCTACTTGCAAGCATTTTTACACATCATATTCAAGGATCAAGATCTACATTCTTCATGACCACTACATGCTAGTTTGCATATTTTTTTCACAACATCATCCAAGGTGATATCAATTGCATATTTCATGTTTCATGCTTCAATTCCTTTATTTCCTCATTTGGTTTAATTACCTACAATGGGTTGGACCAAGGAAACCCCTCATTCACTAACAAACAAAAAGTTTTTCTTCCCTTAAATGTGTGTTTGCAAATTTTCAAGTTGAAGATCAAGTGGAGAAAAGATTTTGAGAGTGCAGACATCAAGGAATAGGACCTTGATCTCAATTTCAAAATCCTAACAAGGACCCATTCGCCACTAAAAGTGAATGAGTCCTATGTAGCCTAAAAACAATGTGTTTTTGACAAGGTACACAAATTTTTATGCTCTAAAAATTTCCCTCATTATTGCTATAATAGTTAGGTATCATTTTTTATTTTTTATTTGCATCTTATCATACACATAATTGTAGTGTTTAGGTCTTATAAAATTAGTGGTTCATCATCTTGTTGATTCATTTTGGTGGACCCCATATATTTTTCACCTAATCACCACCTCAATCATTTAATGTACTCATCATTTGTTTTTATTGGAGTAAAGATCACATGCTTCTTCTTTTTTATAATTTCCCACTCAAATATGATTAGCTAAAAAAAACCGTGTACCCAACAATTGGAGCTAAAGATGATTAGGAGCTTATACCACTTGTAAGGATGCAAAGGTGTGCATAAGCAAATTGCTATGATAATCTTGAATGGATTGATCTATAAATAAATTTGATTCCATCCAAAATAATTATATAAAATAGAGTAACACATTCATAAATATATAAACAATATAATCATAACATAGTGATTTATATGGGGAAAACCATTTCAAGTGAAAAACCCCCAAAATCCATGATGCAAGAGAATCGAGGGCATACAAGCAATCTCATCAACAACAAAAAATATGTTATTTCTTGTCCAAAAAGGGTTGAATTGGCTTGAATTCACTAAGTATGGTGGTTAGCAGGAGTTCAGGCTTAGGAGTAAGCAACATAAACAAACTACGTCATCTAGCATTGGTCAACATATTCATCAGCATTACATGAAGATTTCAAAGGGACCCTATTTCATGTCCCTTTGACATAGTGATGGAATAGATGAGAGGAGGTAACAAGATTCAACATCAGTCAAAGGATTTTCATTGGGCTGACAGGTGGATTTCAATAGGACAAAGTATTGAGTCCCTTCGAAACTCTGACAAGGTGTCATTGGTGTGTCATATTGGAGATATATCATTTTCGGTGGGACAACAAAGCAAGTATCTTCAACATTTCAATAATCCTTTCATTGGAGAGACAGATCCATTTAAGTGGAACATCAAAATGAGTCCCTTCGACATGCCGATAAGATGGACCCGACAGAGTGTGATAAAGAAGAATGATGATGTTAGCAAGACATGTGGAAGTGAGTGACTAGTTGATATACTAAGGCGTACCGGTGACGTTAGTTGTACAATGATTTAAGAGATGACACATAGGAAGTGGAACCACTTGGTCAAGGATGCAAGTAATATCGATGAGACATTCTCATTTTGATGGGATTTTTTATTGTGTCACTTCCACATTTCAATGGGAACTTCTTCAATGAGACTTCACCATATCGAAGAGAGTCATTTGGAAGTCCCTCTGATAGAGTGACAAGTGTATCAATGTTGACACATGGATAATGGAAATTAATTTTGTGGAACCTGATAGGCGATAGGTGATCAATGAGGTGGTGACACGTGTTCCAATCCATTGATTTCATATCTCTATTGTGAATCAACGCGGTTAGCGATTGACATTGGCCTAACAATGATAAGGCATAGATTTGAATGTGGTTTTCATGGTGTGAACACACAATGCCATTGGATGATTGCAGTAGTACTAAGACAATCGACAAGACAAGATGACCTGAAGGAGGAGTATAAATAAAATGACAAAGATATAGTAATACATGGTTAGATAGAGAGATATATGGGGAGAGACCGACATATACATATAGAGAGATAGAGGGTGGTAGAATAGGAAGTTGGTCAAGATATCGTGAGAAAAGTTGAAGGCCTATATACATGTCAAACCAATGATTTTGTAATCGAAGCCCATGTAATTTTGTAAAAAAAAATTCCATTCTAGAATAATAAAATATATTTTCTTTCTTCCTGCATATTGGTTGTTCTTGTTGTGTTGCATTTGTAAGTTTGATACGGCAAGGGGAGTACCCTTCATCAAGTTGTATTAGAGCAGGTTGTCTTGACTCTATAAATAGATCACCGAATGTGAGGCAGTTTGTAGTAGGACTTGTGAGTGTGGGTTGAGATCATAATGCCTCCTAGACTTTCCCAACATGGTAGATGGAGAGGTAGTGGAGGAAGAGATCCTCCTCGAGATGAAATTAGAGCCATCAGAAGGTAGTTGGATACCTTGCAGGAAGATGCTTGCAGGGGAGAAGCGCATCAAGAAAGAGATGACAGTGAAGATGAAACTGAAGAGGAAGTGGAAGTGGAAGTGGAAGTGGAAGAGGAAGATCAGGATCAAAAGGATCCTAGAGAAATGAGATTGTTGAGAGCAATATCCAACCTTAGAAAGAAGCCTAAAATGGAGGTTTTGACTTTTAATGGAAGTCCAAATCCTAAAGAGTTGATCGATCGTATCAATGATATGGAGGAATTCTTCAAGTTTGAGGAGATTGAATACCCTTGCTGAGTGAGGTTTTCAAAGACAACGCTAAAAGGTCATGCAAGCATATGGTAGAAAGAGTTCCAACTTGAAAGAGGAAGAAAAAGGAAGGATAAAATTTCCAAATGGGATAGAATGGTGGCCAAGATGAAAAGGAAATTTATTCCTGTAGATTATGGGTTGGAGCTATTAAAGAAGTTACAAAATCTCAGACAAGGAATGAGGACAATGAAGGAATATATAGAGGAATTTAACAAGATCCTAAATAGAATAGGACATTTTGAAGTGAATAAGGAGAAAGTACCTCGTTATCTTAATGGGATAAAACCTAGCATACAAGAAGAGTTAGAATTAGTAAGAATATACACCATTGATGATACATATCAAGTTGCATTGAAGGTAGAAGAAAGATTGAATAGGAAATTTGAGAATAAGTGAAAAGGAAAGGGTAGAGATTATGTGCAAAAAAAGGAGGATGAGCAAAAAATTAGAGACACTAAGGACAACAAGGATGAAAGAGGTGAAATATCAAACAAGTTTCATGAGCAATATTTCAAAGAGGAAGATCGGGTAGGGAATTTGGAAGAGAAGGCTTTCGTGGAACCTATTTTCAATGCAAAGGACATAGGGCCTTTGAGTGTCCTCAACATCAAGGAAGGACAAATAGAAGACTAGAAGGTAATGCTTGAGTCTCCTATGTAGATGAAGATTCTCAATCTTCACATTCTAGAGATGTTGAAAGGGGCGAGACCCTTGTTGTCAAAAGAGCCTTACTAAATGAGGAGAGGGAACCAAACTAGAGAAAGAGCCTATTTAACAATTGATGTAAGTGTGAAGGTAAAGTTTTTAATTGAAGTATAAGAAAATGGGTTAGAGGTTCTATTGTATGCTTTAGGACATAGAGCACACCCACTTTCCAATTTCATTCAAGGATAACCCCAGAGATCTCAATGCAAAGGAGAAAGAGAACTTGCAATAGGGATATCCTAGGGGCTGATTGTAAACTAATAAGATATTCACCACCAAGTTAAGAATTGGAAATACAAATGAAATGCAAGATGTAACACTAGATCCTAATATGATGCAAGGATTTACAAAATGACCTAGAAAAGTATGCAAAACAAGATAGAAAGTTCCAAGATGAAATGTATGAACCTAGGAATCTGGAGATGACTGGAAGGAGGTATGAAATTCTAGAAATTTTGATTTCAATTTTGAGTAGGACTCATTCACCAAGCTAGATGAATTATTCTAAAATCTGGGTTTCTGTGCGGGAATAAGAATCTGGCAAATGGGTATTTGAATCTACAAAAAATTGAATTTTGACCAAAACTGGGACTCATTCACCAAAAAGTGGAAAATCAGTCTAGTTAGGGCTTTCTGTAACCCCAAGATCTAAATCTTCTCTTCTTAGTCTACTCAATCTGCTTCTTCAAGTTTCTAAATCTAATTTTTTGTAAATCAACCTATAGGCGTTTTCCAATGTTCTCCAATGCTTGATGACAACTTTGATAAATTTTAGGCACTTTGACAACTTTCTCTTAACTTTCTCTTCAATGTTTCTTCAATCTAAACCTATAAATCACACACTAAAAAGAGGGAAAAATGTTGTTTTGTTAGTGGAAAGGGGTTTGCCTTGGTCAAACCCTGTTTTGGTAATCAAACCTTTAAATAACATGAAATAGGAATGGAAGATGATGAATGAACAAAATATGATGTTGCAAAAAACCAAACCCTAGTAATAAAAGGTTGCAAACATGTATGATATGGCTCCAATGGATGTAGATCTTGAATCTTTATTGAATGTGATAGGTCTTGAATGAAATGCTAGCTCGAATCATAAAACCCTACATCACAATTGTTAACTCAAAAACAAACATGATGCATGAAGTCTTTGACATGACACTTGATACTTGAAGAATGCTCTAAAATGCTTGATAATCTTCCCTTGAATGCTTTTGTAGGCACTTGAATTCTCTTGTGAACTCAAACTTGCTATATGCATGAATACTTAAATGCTTGGGGTGAAAATGAGTGAAAGAAACTTGTATTTATACTTAATTATGCAAGAATTCCCAAAATTACAACACTACAAGCCGACATCAGATCTAGGAGGATAAAATCATGTAAAAAAATTGAGTTAATTTTGATTTTGGACAACACTAGACTCATTCGCCCAAGGTGGTGAATGAGTCCCATTAGGCATAATTTATGGGACCATTTTTTAAAATTCTTAGAAAGACCTGTAAAACTAGGTTCAAGACCCAAAAACCTAGGTGGGACTCATTTTCCCAAGGTGGTGAATGAATCCCAAATCACTAAATCTAAGCTATACAACCCAAAAACACTTGAATTATGATTGGATACTAATTTTTGTCAAGATTATCCTCAAAAAGATGCATTAAATGAGGCTTGTGGATGCAAAATAAGGCTAATTAAAGCATAAAGAAGCCTAATTATTTAATAAAACCTTAGAAAAGTGTGAAAGTGAGTTACAACACTTTACAAAACTCCAAATAAGGCATGAATAAGCTCATTTAGTTCACAAGGGCCTAAGACCTAATGTGAATATGTTAGACATATTACACCACTAAATCAAGGCCATGTTAGGGGGAACCTTTTTTTGTCATTACATCTAGCCCCCACTTTAGTGAGAGAAGGAAATTGTTTCCAACTCACACTAAAGTAGACCAAATAGACCAATGCTAGTAAGATAGGACATACATGATCAAGAGGGGTTCAAATACACCAATGTTGGTAAGATAGGATGACTATGATCAAGAGGGTTTTGCAAGCCCCGAGGACCAAGGTTCTATGGAAAATCAACATATGCATAAAAGAACACACATGAAAATGATATAAAGAGAAACAAGGCACAAGCATACAATGCCAAAGACATGGAGGAGAAAAATTAAAGGAAGGGGTGGATCAAGCTTTGACCATTTTTCCAACACGATGTGGATCAGATCTAGGCTATTTTTCTGAAAGAAATGCACACTCACTCTGAGGAAACATAACTCTAGGTTGTTTGATGGGTGAGAAATCCAAGAAGGTGAGACACATATAGCCGATATGTGCTCTCACACACACGTGAGTGGCTAAGGGAAATTCATGCCCTCGTTTGGCTTCCCAGCAAACCATACCAAAGTTATACCTCCTGATAACTTTAATAAAGTGCCACACAAAAATGAATTTTGGGCTTCATGAGACAAGAAAAACTTCATATGCTTGGAGCTCATGAACAAACAATGAACTTCGAGCTTCATGAGGAAAGAAAAACTTCATATGCTTGAAACTCATGAAGAAAAAAGATGGCTCCGTAGGAATGCAAAGTGTGTTATGCAAGGTGGCCATATACAGGTCGTGTGTTCAAAGGGATTTTGCTTAATTCATGCAAGGTATCTTCTTAATTAGGAACATCGTGCCTAATGTATCCAAGAGAGGAAAAGTCAAAGAAATATCACTCTTGGAGGAAATCAAACCTAATGACACCACCAAGAAAAGGACACATCACTAGAAGACAAAAATAGCACAATGAAACATGAGTGTCAATGTATGCCCCCACTTTAAAGCAGTTGCTAACACCATTATTGTGAGAAATTGCTTTAAAGTAGAAGACATGAGAGGTTATTCAAAAATCCCTATGCCAAGTCATATGTTTCTAAATCAAACTACATCATGAATAAGTATGTCATATGCAAGTCAACTTAAGGCATGTCATCCACATCCCAAGCTTTCTCTTATATGTACATGAAAGGTGGTCAACTAGCCAAAAGATACAATGACAAGTGACATACGAGGACAAGGCTACCTAACCCCTTTCCCCCACTTACTACAAGACAAGGATGAGCTGAATAGGATGAAATGAAGTATCAATTAGAGGAAATAGGTGCTTCAACACATGGAAGAGCACCACTATCCTTAAGATGTTGAATTTCGTTACTCAAAGCCTTACATTCGTTTGTAGAATGGCCATGAACTCTATGATATGTACAAAATTAATGTTTGTATTAAAATTTATTTCATGTTCTTGGAGGAAGGGATATCAAACGATCTTGGAGGAGTCTCAACAAGATACTTTCTCAATCCAAAGTAGAAGATTTTTGTGACAAAGATATCTCTTGCTTAGTATAGGATGTCATACTTACACAAGACTCTTTAGATTGCGAGATTTTGTTCTCTCCTTTAAGGGAGGGTGAAAAATCTATCAAATTTGAATCATAAGTGTTTTGCATGATGGCATTAATGTTAAGTGAGGACTTCTCTATTTCTTTCAAAGGATAACAGTCAAGACCACTACTTTTTATCAATTTAGGATGCACTACTGTTAAAGTCGGCTTAGAGGAATATTTTTTAATAGTTTTTCTATTAAGTGAAGGTTTGTTTGATGGTTTGATTTCTATCAAAGGACAATAACCAAGGCCACGAGTTTTTTCTTGTGTGTTAGGCTCTATGGGGACACATATACCTTGTTCATTAGCACCACATCCTTTTCCATTATAATTGATTTGTTTCATCATTTCATAACCCTTTCCATAAGGATTCTTCATCACTTTTGGATTTGGTGGTTGTTGGTAGTTAGTTTCATCAAATTTTGTTGTGTATGTTTTCTTTTCTTCTAAAATGGTTGATGTGGATTCTTTCAAAAGGTTTTTTGAGTGTTGTGTTGACATTACCACTTTTTATTTTCCCTTTTTAGAGTCTTTTTTAATGATCTTTATTCTCCCATGAATGTTGGTGTGAAATCTAAGGAGCCCTAATCATCTTCTAATAGTTTTGTGACTTCTTCAATGTGTTTTTCTTTGTCTTTTTGTTGAATGGGTTCTACTTGTTTAGTTTGTATTAATGTTTTTAAAGGATTCTCCTTGTTTTTCTCAATGTTCAAACAATTGTTTGGGTCAAGGTCAGCTTCAAGTGTGTACACTTTGTTGTTGTAAATATACTTAATTTTACAATGAAGAGTAGAAGGCACCCCATTCATTGCATGAATCCATGGTTTGCCTAAAAGGAGATTATATGAAAGATCATGAGGCATAACATGGATCGGTGTTTCTAATACATGGCCTTTCTAGCTGTAATAAGCAAAGTGATCACACCAAGCGGTTGTTTTCTTACATTGTCAAATCCTTTAATATATAAGGATTTAGGTTGAATTTTTGATTCATCCACACCAAGCCTATCCAAAAGGTTTACACTAAACACATTAAGGGAGGAGCCATTATCCACAAGGGTTCACTTTATCCATGTTCTTTTATATTGAACTAATGCCATGAAAGCATCATTTTGTTTTTGCACTTCCAAAGGAGGGAGCTCACTTTGGTGGAAAATAATGTTAGCATTTATTCCTTGAATCATGGCTGCTATGTCATTCAATTTCACATTAGAATGGATAGGAACTTGTTGTAAATAATTTTGAATCATGTTATGATAATGAGGGGATGCTTGAATAAGATCCTATAATGATATCTTAGCAGGAGTATTCTTTAGTTGTTCAACAAGATTGTACTCCTTTCCACCTTGTGGAGATAAATGAGGAGGACCCAGTTAGATGGGGCTAGGTAATAGGAGAGATGTTGGAGGTGTTTTTCTTGGTTTTGTATTGTTTCTAGTATTATATGTATGAGAAATGGTATTATGACTCGGCTACTGTGAAACATTTTTCTTAGGTGGGTAAAGGATATGTTCAGGTTTGTTTTGAGTTTTAGGTTTGTGTGAAGGTGGGTAAAGGATTAGAGGATTCAAAGGATGTCCCATAGGGTATGTAGGAGGTCCAATAATCAAGGGGGATCTAATGCACACTTGTGCATTCATGACCTCAACGGTCTTGGTTTGATGTATTTCTAATAAAGGGAAATCTAGAATCACCTTTTTACCATCACCTAAGGAAGCCACATTACTATTGTTTTCATTTTCTTGCACCATGATATCCTCCCTAGGAGGAGAGTTGTTAGGAGAACTACGAACCAAATATTCTTGACAATCAAGGATTGGTTCTTCCAAATTGACATCATCACAAGTAGGGGGATGATCATTGGTTGAATTGTCTTGTTCAATAAGGGTTTCCCTAGGTGAAGAGGGACAACTAAGATTCTCATGACTTTCACCAATCAAAGTATCCTCTTCACAACTAGGAGAGATACTAGGAGAGGGACAAGTATGATTTTCATGATCATTTATGATTTCATTCCTTTGTTCCCTAATGTCTTCCAAAATAGGATAGGTAGGGGAAGGATCATAAAGAGGGTTGTTATAGACCTTAAATATTTGATCATCTAACACCAACATATCCTCATCATTTACAATCTCATCCTCTTCCACTAAAATATTCTCACTAGCAAAGGGAGAATGGGAGTTAGGTAAGGTGATGTTTAGAAATGTTTCTATGATGTCATTCTCTTGTGCTATAATATCTTCCAATGTAGGAGAGTTTATAGAAGAGGAGCTTTCAACAATGTCACGATTCTCAATGAGTGCATCTTCTAACACAAAAATACCTTCATCAAATGTAGGAGAGGTATTTGGAGAAGAGCAACTATGATCATTAGGATTGTCTATATTTTCATCTTCTTCTATCACATCATTCCCACAAATAGGAGAGATAAGAGGGGGAGTATGTTTAAGGAAAGAGTCAACATTTTCACTCTCTTGTAGTATGAGACTCTCATAACTAGGGAATGTATTGAATGAATGAATAACATGCTTATTGGCTAACTTTTTCTTTCAAAACTTAGAAAAGACTGAAGCTAATATTTGTGCAAACTAATCTATGCAAACTTAAAATGCAATGTAAACACCTAAAATGAAATGCAATTTTTAAATTTCAAATAAGGTAATTTATTGATTACACTATACAATAATTTGAAAATGAAATGTTGTAAATGCAAATTTAGAATTAAGCAATGCATGAAATGGGCCAATTTAAGCTAGATTTAGTAAAATGCGTGAAACAAAAAGTCAACCCACTGAAATAGATAACTAATGGTAGCAAAAAGAAGTGTAAAAAAAAGGTTTTCAAGGCTGTAAAAGTTAGTTTCAAATGTGCATTGGGATTTATTCGCCCAGAGGGGTGTATGAGTCCCAATGAGGGATTTTTTGCACAATTTTTAGTAAATTTTAAGTGGTTTTTATGCATTTTAGTTTGTATGATGTGTAGCTTAAGTGAAAATATAGAATTTATATGATTTTCAATGATATAAGATGCAAAAATGCAAGCTATATGCACTTTCACTAATACAAAAATTAGAAACCCTAGAATGCTAATTAACTAATTCAAATCCCAATGCAAGCAAGATCTAGGATGATAATGCACTTGAAATTAGAATTATAATGTTCTAAATGTAGGTTCACAAAAATGAAACATAAGAAAATGGGTTAGAGGTTCTATCATATGGTTTAGGACATAGAGCACACCCACTTTACAATTTCATTCAAGGATAACCCTAGAGGTCTCAATGCAAAGGAGAAAGAGATCTTGCAATAGGGTTGTCCTAGGGGCTGATTGTAAACTAATAAGGGATTCACCACCAAGTTAAGACTTGGAAAGACAAATGAAATGAAAGATGTAACACTAAAACCTAATATGATGCAATGATTTACAAACTGATCTAGAAAAGTACGCAAAACAAGACAAAAAGTTGCAAGATGAAATGTGTGCACTTGGGAATCTAGAGATGACTGTAAGGAGGTCTGAAATGCTAAAAAAAATTATTTCAATGCTGAGTGGGACTCATTCTCCAAGCTGGGTGAATTGGTCCAAAATCTGGGTTTCTATTTGGGAATATGAATTTGGAAAATGGGTATTTGAATCTACAAAAATCTGAATTTCGACAAAAAATGGGACTCATTTGCTAGAAGTGGTGAACTAGTCCAGTTAGGGTTTTCTAAAACCCCAGGATTTGAATCTTCTCTTCTTAGTCTTCTCAATTTTCTTCTTGAGGTTTTTGGATCTATTTTTTTGTAAATTAGCCTATAGGTGTTCTCCAATGTTCTCCAATGCTTGATGACAACTTTGACAAGTTTTAGGCACTTTAAACCTGCAAATCACACACTAAAGAGGGGGGCGATTTTTAGTGGAAAGGGGTTTGCCTTGGTCAAACCCTGTTTTGGTAATTAAACCTTGAAACAAAATGAAATAGGAATGGAGAATGATGAATGAACAAAATATATGTTGCAACTCACCAAACCCTAGCAATAAAAGGTTGCAAACATGTATGAGATGGATCCAATGGATGTAGATCTTGACTCTTGCTTGAATGTGATAGGTCCTGAATGAAATGCTAGCTTGAATCATAAAACCCTACATCACAATTGTTAGCTCAAAAATAAACATGATGCATGAAGTCTTTGACATGACACTTGATACTTGAAGAATGCTCTAAAATGCTTGATAAGGTACCCTTGAATGCTCTTGTGAACTAAAACTTGCTATATGCATGAATACTTGAATGCTTGGGGTGAAAATGAGTGAAAGAAACTTGTATTTATACTTAATTATGCAAGAATTCCCAAAATTACAACACTACAAGCCAACATCACATCTAGGAGGATAAAATCCCACAAAAAAATTGAATTAATTTTGATTTTGGGGCACACGGGACTCATTCACCCAAGGTGGCGAATGAGTCCCATTAGGCATAATTTATGGGACCATTTTAAAAAATGCTTAGAAATGTGTAAAACCAGGTTTGGGACCTAAAACCCTAGGTGGGACTCATTCATCCAAGGTGGTGAATGAGTCCCAAATCACTAAATTTGGGCCATACAATTTGAAAACACCTAAATTATGATTGGATATTGATTTGTGTTGGGATTATCCTCGAAAAGATGCATTAAATGATGCTTGTTGATGCAAAATAAGGCCAATTAAAGCATAAAGAAGCCTAATTATTTAATAAAACCCTAGAAAAGTGTGAAAGTGTACCTTGCAACACTTTACAACACTCTAAATAAAGCACCAATAAGCCCATTTAGTTCACAAGGGCCCAAGACCTAATGCGAATATGTTAGACATATTACAACACTAAATCAAGGCCATGCTAGGGGGTACCTTTTTCCATCATTATAGTAATGTTATCATTGATGGTGTATTACTAACAATCTTATTTCTGAAGAAATGGTCACTAAGTTTCTACTAGAAAGGAGAAGGCACCCACATCCATAGAAAATTGCTTGGTTGCATAATGATCATAAGGTTTTGGTGAATGAACAAAGCTTGGTAACGTTTAAGATAGGTGATTATAATGATGAAGTTTTATGTGATGTTATTCATATGGATGTTTGTCACTTGTTATTGGGAGGACATTGGTAGTTTTATAAGAGAGCAGTGCATGATGGGTATGCCAATACCTACTCCTTGATAAAGAATGGAGTCAAGCACAAATTGAAACCTTTAAATAAAGAAGAATGAAAGGTATGTAATAACATAGGAAACTGATTGGTTAATGCAATTAGACAATTAGTTAAAGAGGATGAGGATGAAGATCAATATTTGGTAATGCAAGTTGCAACTATGTTGATTGCATTCAAAAGGGGTAGAATGAAAGTTTTGGTGGAGGAAGAGGAGGTAAAATCTATTTTTTTGTGAAAATTTTGTTGCTGATTTACATGATAATGATGAGATTAGTGTAGACAAAGGTATTAAAACAAACATTGATGAATGAAGGTACTACAATTGTAAGTAAGGAAGAAGGTGAGAAAGCACATGTTTATTTTTATGGTGAGCTTTTGTTTACATTAGTCGATGATAGTTTATTACGTGATGAAAAGGAAGAATATTTTGATTATGTTATTGAAATTGATAAGGATAGAAAGGAGAGAGATGGACAATATGAGTATTTTGATTGTGATACTGACATTGACTTTTTAGTTGAGAATTTATTTTCAGGAGATATAGGAAAGGAGGAACACATGGAACAAATGGATATTGAAAATGAAATGATTGTTGCAATAGAAGGGGTAATGCAGGAGTTTCCTTATTTTACTGAAGAAGATAAAATTGATGATTATGATTTTCCAACATTTCATGGTGCAAATTGGTGGAAATTGGAATTTGTGAAAAGAGGAAGGAAGAGGGGAAGAATGAAGGATGGAAGGGACATCAAATTGTAGAGGCATGCTCTGAAAGATGTTAAGAAAAATAAGGTAGATAGATGGGTCCTGGATAAGCACAAGATCTAAAAAAAATTATGAGTTCAACTCATGAAACTTTCAAATTACCTCAGGTGTCTAATGCAAGAGCATCCAGTGTGTACAAGAAATCTTGCATCAACAAAAAAATTGGTGTTATTTCTTTTCCAATAAGGGATGAATTGGTTTGAACTCACTAAGTATGGTGGTCAACAAGAGTTTGGGCTTAGGAGTAAGCAACATGAAAAAACTCTATCATCTGGAGTTGATCAATGAATTCATTAGTGTGACATGAAGTTTCAGAAGGACCTTGTTTCATGTCCCTTCGACATAGCGATGGCAATAGATGACAAGAGGTAACAAGATTTGGCATCGGTCAAAGGTTCTTCATTGGGTTGACAAGTGGATTTTGACAAGATGAAGTATTGAGTCCCTTCAAAACTCTGAAAAGGTGTTGTTGGTGTGTCATATAGAGACATATATCATTTTCAATGGGAAACAAAGTAAGTCTCTTTGAAATTTTGATAATCCTTTCATTAGAGAGATAGACCCATTTTGGTGGAACATCAAAATGAGTCCCTTTGACATGTTGAAAAGATGAGACCTGACAAAGTGTGATAAAGGAGAATGATGACATCAACATGACATGTGGCAGTGAGCAACTGGTCGATATACCAAGGTGTACTGGTGACATTAACTGTATGATAATTTAAGGGATGACATGTAGGAAGTGGGACCACTTGGTCAAGGATGCAAGAAATATAGACAAGACATTCTCATATTTGTGGGAGTTGTTATTGTGTCCCTTCGACATTCCAATGGGAACTTCTTTAGTGAGACTTCACTATATCAAAGAGATTCATTTGGGAGTCCCTTTGACGAAGTGATAAGTGTATCAAGGTTGACATATGGCTAATGGAGGTGAATTTTGTGGAACCCGATAGGTGATAGGCAATCAATGAGGTGGCGACACATGTTTTAATCCATTGATTTCACATCTCCAGTGTGAATCAACATGGTCAATGATTGATGTCGGCCTAGCGATGATAAGGCATAGATTTGAAGGTGGATTTCATGGAACAAATGCACGATGTCATTAGACAACTATGGTGGTACTAAGACAACCAACAAGACAAGCCAACCTAAAGGAGTATAAATAAAATGACAGAGATATAGTAAGACATGATCAGATGGAGAGATATATGGGGAGAGACCAATAGATACAAATAGAGAGATAGAGGTGGCAGAATAGCATGTTGGTCAGGAGATCATGATCAGAGTTGAAGGTCGATCTACATGTCAAACTGATGATTTTGTAATCAAATCCCATGTAATTTTTTAATTTTGTAATTTGTTTTTGTATTCCAAAATAGTAAAATATATTTTCTTTCTTCCTGCATATTGGTTGTCCTTTTTGTGTTGCATTTGTGAGTTTGATACGACAAAGGGAGTACCCTTCATCACTCCAAAACCTACATAATCTATTATCAAATCTAAAATAATATTACAACATACTTTTAATGTAATTATTTATTGGAGTAATTCACCAAGATTCAAATATAGGGTAATTTTATAATTATTTTTGTCAACACCTATGTACTTACAAACTCTCATATCAAAATAAAAATTCATCACCAAATTTATAAGTAATGAGGAACCAAGAAACCATCAATGGTTTTATAAAATAATGTGTTAAATCCTCATAGTGGTATGGGAGCCAAGTAGGTCCCAATTATAATTCCTAGACCTAGGAAGGTTTTAAAATTTACAAAAAATAGTAAAATAATATATCTTTTACGATTAGCATAGTGTGTCATAATCACTCACCCAACATGGGCATCCAAGTTTGTAACTACCACTACCCAAAATAGAGTTGCATGAAAAGTGTAATAACCTATCATAAATTTGTTCAAGATTCCAAAGTTACCTCCCTCATATAGGTTATTTTGCATCATAGATTCCCTCTAAATAGGGAACTCCAAATCTGCTATAAATAGCCACCTTAATGAAATCTTACAAAATCCATTCCAAGTAATTAACACTTGTAAACTATACCACCTTATAATACCATGCCTCATTTTCATGTGAAGCTAATTAAAATAATTATAAAATATTATAATTTCTAATTAATTATGGGAAATGCCAAAGAATAAATAAATAATTATATGAATTTGAAAAGGTTGAGACACATTAATTTTCATCATGCATTTATGTGAAAGAAATTAGTTAATGGTTTTATTGATTGAGGATTTGTATCTCCCAATCAACCTTACTCTTAAGGGGGTAATCCTAGTGAGTGGAAGTCATTTTTTATAAGAAAATTATAGTCAGAATGAACTATTTCCAAATAATCCTATGAGAGAAATATTCAAAAAGTATTCAAAATACACAATGTAAAATAATAGACAAGCTTACCATCAAGATGATACAAGATGTACCCTAGAAAGCCCTTATGAGGGAAAACCCTATCATTCAAAAATATTCTCTCACTCACTATATTATCTCATGAATAAATATTAAAATAAACTTATAGAGTCTCCACCAATACTTAAGAAACATCAAGCTCCCTAATTTCTCTCCATGTGAACAAGCAAATGAGAATTATGTAACCACACATCCAAATCCATGCTTCCTCTCCTCACATATGAAACCTTCAAGATATTCTCAATAAACCAAGTATACAAAAATCCAAAGTTTATTAGCCAACATCAACAACTACTCATGTTATTGATTTTATAGAAATAAACTTGCACAAAATACCAAGTACTTATTACACAAATCATGAGATTACACAACTATTCTCCCTCTTTTACTTTTTCTGTACTATTTTTTTACATAAATATTTTCCCATTGTACAAACCTACATAAATATTTATACCAATATTACACACAACATACAAAGTGGAACCAAAAATATCTAACCCATGTGGTGCATGCATCCCTAGATCCCCTAGGTGCACCATAAATAATATTATTTTTCACATTATAAAATTATGTAAGGTGAACAACACACCTTTTTCTAACACTCTCCTACTTGTATACATTACATAAGGGATTAGATGTAAATATAAACATCAAGGGAACAACCCCTTTATCCAACATGTACCATCAAGACATCCAATTGCTCCATGTGCTCCATCAAGAAACCTATATCAATAACCATAGTGAAAATAATCTCAAACATGAATCCTCATACTTTCCATCATACACATGTTTAAAAGATAAGATACAATTCAGAGAGATATCAAAATATCACATAATATATAATAAATCCTACATCAAATTAATATCTAAACAAAAATACTAAATCCAATTATAACAAATATGCATTAGTAGCTATCAAGAAATAATCACCATAGTTGCAATAGAAACTAAAAATATTTTCTAACACATGCAACTAACCATACCTAAAAACTAAGGTATACACAAGATAACAAGTAAATCTCATGCCATCAACATATCCAATCCAATCAACAACCATAGGTCCACTATCATAGAACTCCCCCTACATGGGTAATTTTAAATACAAAAATGATCAATGCATCCATGGATCCACCAATAGTAATCATATGGAAAGTGAAACCAATAGTATTTAGTACTAAGGAACATCCCCAATCATGTGTAAACTTACAAATGGAACTGTTATAACAAAACTCTCACCACTAGTCTTTATACCTCTCCCAAGTTCCATGCTCAAAAAATCAAAGGGATAAAAGAGCCTTTGTGTTGTAACTAAAAAATTGAATTACAATGAAAACACAAGACCAAAAATATAGTGATATCAATATATTCACACAAAACTCAACTCCCATGTTATGTGAACACAAACATCAAAGAAGAAACACAAGACCAAAGAGAGAGAACATGTACAAATGAAAACATATAACATGTACTTCTACAAACACCTCTAAATTATCAATATACAAAAAATTAGTATCTCCTTCACAAAAACCCAAAGAGAAAAATATTATCAGCATCCAACCAATCCAAGAAGTAGGCTTCTCAAACCAAATAAAGATCAAACTAAAACATCTAGTCCTAAAACTGGGGGAATAAACATATAACTAACATCCTCAAATAATCTCTCAAGAAATAACATCCATATGTCAAAGATTCATTCCCATGAGAAGAAAAAGGAAAAAAAAAAAACTTCATGCTAATCAATCCTCGAATAAGCCCTTTAGAACCAATATTCATTGTTTAAGACTCATTCCCATGAGAAAGCAAATCATGAAATAAAATACATCTAAAAATAAGGTCAAAAATACCTATTAGATGGTTTACCATAAAGTGGACCAAGAGTGGTAATTATATTTGTTCTCTTAGATAACCAAGCCACCCTGACTCTCTCCAAGAAGAATATCCTCAATAGGTCTATTTTGAACTCACATTCAATATAGGTGTATGATCAGTCTTCGTATTGAAACCTCATCAAAGAGTAACTATCTCAAAAAATAATGTCCAAGAACAAGATATATCTTATCTTCACCCAAGGATATGTGCATGGAAATGGGAGACCAAAAGGGGGAGTCGTAAGTGGCCACTTTTTTTTTGAAATAAGGAAAAATTGATCTTGCATGAAAATTTGAAGATACAATAAGAACAAGAGTCATAGTGCTCTAAACATACTTTCTAAACTACATTTTTTTTTAAATTGTGGAGATTAAGGGGTTCAAATAGGGGGTCCACATAAAGTGCTCATGTTTTAATCAAAAAATATAACATAGCAAATTTGGTGTGACTTATTGGGTGAAAATTTTGTAATCTCTTTACAAATTACAAAACTTGAATTTCAGCCACAGTTATGCGAGATAAAATATCTCCTCTTGAAAAGGGGAGGCTCCCTTCTTACTTCTTCCATGAATGAAAGTAAACTATTTTAAATTTAACAATATTTGTACTTATTCTAATCATGGGTGTGTGTTACATTCATGATTCTCTCTTCTTTCAGAGAATATGTTTACAATGTTCCACAATTTTTATTTCTTGATACTTTAAAAATTTAAATAAAACCTAAGTAGTAATTTCCAATACTCCTATCCTCTCAAAGCATAATCTAGGAGTACCAGTATAATAAAATATACATAATAGGAAGGTTTATGGAGGCACAAAGTCATTATGGAGTCTTCAAAGATGAGTTCCACAATACCAGTGATTTAGATTGGAGCAAAAATTCATCTAATCCATGTGACACAAATATCCACATATCAATGAGTAATTTCAAGCACAAAGTATTGAAGATCATTCACCAATATTATCAGCAATTACACAATTCCAAGCAAAGGGTATAGGACAAAGTCTAACACAAATCATCTTGAAAGCTCTCCAATCTCAATTAACAAAATACTATTAATTTAATCAAATAATAAGATAAACTAATGTGAAAGACATAAGAACATTCACATTCATGGAAATTGATCCAACATAAAGTATGGTATGCAATTTAGCCTTCTATATTGATTGAAAATAGTATCACAATATGAACTCAAAGTCTCAAAATCGCTTTACAAATGAGCAACACTTTATTGCAATAGATAAAATATCAATAATACAATACAACTCTCTTTTATTTATAGGTGAGAACTATGAGCTATTCTAGGAAAAACCCTAACTTTGACTTAATCAAACATGATGTCCATGATTATAGGAGGACATCTTCATTTTTACATGTGATTGCATGAGACGTGTAAAAATGCCAACACCTATTTACATAAAGCATGATAAAAGCATGAAGTCTAACTATCTCTGGAAATACAAAAAGACTTATGGTTCCTTGCTTTGTGCTTGGAAAGCTTCAACTTCTTTAAAATCCCCTACATTACTGTCTCATTCGATCCAAAAGTGCAATTAATAATAGTGTGAACCTCTGTGACAGGATTCTTTGCAGTAGAAAAAACCTACATCTATCCAGATGTGTTTTGAGATTTTCCTAGGTCAACTATACATTGCACAAAGTATTCATTGAAGCCAATGAGAATGCTTCATCTTCCACTTGTTTTTGAATAGCTTCCTTGAAAACTTGGACAATCTCACTTGCCGAAAGAAATGTGTGGTCGTCATCAAGAAGTCTCAACAACTCTTCAATTCTATTCACCATGACAACATGATGTCCTTCAACATCCTCTTTCACCTATTGTACATCTTTGATTAGATTATTGATGACTTGTATGTGATTTTTGATAGATTCTTTAATTTCCACATACTTTTCCTTGTTGGGAATAATCTCCTCACACTAACTTGCTTAGCTTCTCTCTCTTCAACTAAATCCATGACTCAAGATTTTTCTCCATTTCCTTTTGCTCAATAGAAAATGTACTCAATGTATTTTCCAACTCTAGATTTATCTTGGAAATCTAGGAAATCCTCTCCACTGCAACAATTATGTATTGTGAACCTTGTTCAATTATTCTATCAACAAATTCATATATGATATTTCCTTTAGAGTAATATTTTTTTCCCACTTTTTGAACCATGGGTTCCTCAATTCTCATTGCAATAGGTTGCACATTCTCTAAAGATTTCATGATTCTTCTCAATACATAAGCATAGTGCTCAACTTTCATTTTGTCATGTCCTTGGTTTCTTTAAGTTTATCAAACTTTTCCATCAAAGTAGTCAAATATGCTTGAGCATCATCCTTGTCACTTGCATGTGTGATCTTCCCAAGATCAACCCTTGTGATGGTGTAGTCCCCCATGCTGATTTCATCATGGCTTCTACCTTGAGGTGGTGTTTCTATGTCCACATACTTGTACCCTGATTTGTCTATATGCAACCGTGAGTGAACTTTTGGTTTCTTTTTCCCCTTTGGCTTTTGTGGAGCCAACTCCTCAAGATCCAACTCATTGAGAGAGACCACTTGATTTTTTCATTTGGATTCCTATGAAGCAAACTATGGAGGAAGGAAAGAAACATCACCTTCGGGCCCTACTGTTAATTCTTGAGTCACACCAGTATAGTGGGAACAAATGTGGTAGTTACAATAGGTGTTGTATCAGTCATTACTGCACCTAGAAGCTACAAATTTGATGTATCTAGCAATGATTCATTCATGAATTGATCAAATTCAGCTGGTGAATATATATCAAATTATGGAGATGAAAAACTTGGAATAGATGATGGTGAACCAAAGGTAACATCAATACTTTGCAAAACTGATCCTATGGAAGGAGTAGAATGAAATGAATGCACCATAGGGGGTATTGTCACCTTGAGTGCATGTAGAACTATGGAAGGTGGAGGTGAAGTTGGAAGAGGAGGTGGAGGAGAGGTAGGAATAGGAGGAGTATGAGGTGTTGTAGTTGCAATAGGCAATGATGTATGTAGAGAATATCGAATGACATTTTCTTATGGAGATGTCTACATTCCTTCATCTTTCCTATCTTCTTCATGTTCATCTTCCTCGTCTTCTTGTTCTCCCTCTAATTGCTCATCCTCTTCATCCTCTTCATTCTCATCTTCTTCCTCATTCAATTCTTCATCTTTAGGTTTCTCTTCCCTTTCTGGTTCTTCTTCAGTTGCTGGCATTGTACCCTTTCCACAAGTGAATTTAATCTATGCCCTTTGTGTGAGGAAGAAGGAGCAAAACTTTCCTTATTCTTATTCCTAAGTTCGTGTTGCCTACTGGCTTCTCCTTCAAATACTTCACTCTTAGAATTTGTCTTGAAAGACTTCAATTGAATTCCTTTCCTTTGCAACCATTCATTAGTATTACTCAAAATGGAAGTGAGCCTTTTCCAGATGGAAGTATCCCCTTTTCGAGAGGAGAGATTTTATCTCACATAACTGTGGTTGAAATTCAAGTTTTGTAATATATAAAGAGATTATAGAATTTTCAACCAACATGACCCCACTAAGATGTTAAAAAAAAATAGTTTTCAAAAATATCTTCGATGAAAAAATAGCTAACACCATGTAGTTTATGCTTGATTTTTTTGCTAATTATTTGATGAATATATGATTTTATACTAATTTTCAACGTGGACACATTTTTAAAAAGAAAAAATTGAGCATTTTCCCCCCTAAATTTTTGGAAAAGTAATCAGTTGTTTGAATGTATAAAGAATAGAGTCTAGTTTGTAAAAAAAAAAAAATTCAAAATTTAATGAATGCGTAAAAAATGAAACCAAAACTACCATACCTACACTAGCAAAAGAAAGTAAATATCAAAATATTAACATATTTGAAACATAGAAAAAATTACATGTTTAGAAAGCTAAGAGAGAGCTCAATGTTACTATGGAATTTTCAAATAGACATTAAAATATGTGCAAACCTACTGGAGAGAACACTCGAGATTGTATCATATTTTAGAATTTGTAAAAACATGTTTATGGGTATTGACATGTAATTCCAACCTTTTTGATTGGGTGCCCAAGGAAAATCCAACCATAAGGGTTGGAAATACCCAAAGTAGATAATAATGCAAGAACATTATAACACACTCATATTTGTGTGTAGAAAAAATGATCTCTCCCTTGCCCTCTCTCCCTTTCTAGACCTATCTCACCTCGCATTCCCTCCTTCAACCTCTACTTCTATATATGTCACCTCTCTCTCTCTCTCCCCCTCTCTAGTCATATATTTCTACCTCTCCCTCCCTCCCTCATTGTCTCTCTAATTCTATTTATCTCACCTCTCTCCCTATATATATATATCCCTTGATCTCTAAACCTATCTCTATAACTCTCCCTCCCTTCTTCATACTCTCTCCCTCCATCCTTCCCTCTCTATATCTCTCTCTATATCTCTCTTTGTATCTCTCTATATCTCTCTATCTCCATCTCTATCTCACTTTATCTCTCCCTCAATCTCTACACTTATCTCTCTACGTTTCCCTCCCTTCCTCATCCCCTTCTCTTTGTCCCTCTTTAGACATAAATATTTATCCCTCCCTCCCTACCTCTCCCTCTCCCTCTCCCTCTCCCTCCCTCTCTTTCTCTCTCTCTCTCTCCCTCTCTCCCTCTCTCTCCCTCTTCAAAAATAAAATAAAAATTACTTAATAAATATCCTCTTGTATTATTTTCATCAATATGCATCAACATAAATGATTTGAAAAAAAAATGCCTCATTGGATAGTAAGGATCACTTTCCCACATCAAGCATTTCACAAATCCCCTAAACTGAATTTTTGAACTGATTATATGATAATCAATCTATTTTACTCTTACCAAATGCTCATATTTCCAAAAAAAAGATAGAGATAAAAGCACAATGAAGATCAAGAGCACTTCACTCAAGGGATATTATTTTATCATAAAATTTATCTCTGATTTTATTCATCTAATTATCAAGTAGAAGATGTACAATGATCAAGAAGAATATGTTGAAATCTCAACAATCATGTGTTAAACCTTTATGCAATACCAAATTCTCCAAATTAAAATAAATGATTGTCCTAAGGTGATGTCATTAAAGGAAAGTGTGCATGTCAATAACACCTAGTGGATAAATTTTAGATCTAAGACCTAAAAAGAATAATATAAGACCTCTAAGAATTATATGTATGTCCTTTAGAATATTGTAAAAAATATATCTTTGTAATTCTTCCACATAAAAGTAATGTAATGAACCTAAGGGAGGTTAGTTTGAGGAATCTTGGGCTCTAATAAAAAAATTAGAAGACTTCAAAAATATCCTTTTTTTAAACCCTGGGATTGTAAATTATGACAAAATGAATTTCATGTAATTTAAAATACATGGTCTTTATTTTGCATATATTTGTCACTATTTATCATTGTCAAAGAAGACCCACATTACTAGGACCCTTCATTTTTTACTTTATAGAAATTGACATATGATGCTCCCTATTAACATTAAGGATGAGTGTTAGAACATTATTTTAGTAGGGTTCGTACCCATATAACATTTATATATTATTCTAATAGAAGGTTATAAAAGCTTATGCATATTATATGCTTTATAATACATATACCAAATAATTAATAGTCTAAAAGACTATTAGACTATTAATTATTTATAAATGGTAGTTTGAATATGTGTGATTGATAAGCCTTCAATTATGTTTCCACACCCTCTCCTATATTTTGAGAAGGTTCTCTCTCATTGAAATCATTTGTGAATCTAGAGATTTATAGTGAACTATGTTACTATGCACAAGATGCATTGTTGGTCATATGGAAGTGAGTAGAAGTGACATCCCTAGATTATGTCTACAATTTTATACATAATTTTATAAGTATTTTATAATCAAGTGATGCTTTACAAAAAAAAATTCACTTGAAAGGGTTTTCCCCATATATACATTGTAATTATTATTTATTTATCTTGTATTTTATTTGTGATGATTAGTAACCTAATATCCTAATTTCTAAGACCTGCTCTATTACCTTTTTAGTCTCTATGTATAAGATATAGACACAATCACACTACTATCATATCACTAGAATTTTCCAATATTTTTCTTGACAATCACTTAAATAGCTTATAAATTTTCTCATACATCTTATCCATATAAATTCTTTCACCCCTCTAATTTCCATTTATTCTCATTGTTGTCACGAAGGATTGCACCTAGATGCTAAGCTTGGAGGCTCGACAATCCTGTGAAACATGGAAACATCTTCAAGCCTATGGGTTGCTCAAGATGAAGATGAATCTCCAGATTATGGGTTGGTTCCCATTTATATCTCCTAGAAACTAATGATTTTTTGTGGGAAAAAGGAAGAAGAATAGCTGATAAATGGGAAAAGCTAATTCTAGGAGGTGATGCACCAAAATGTAACTAACCTGCAGCTTGATACACAACTATTTCTCAAAAGATATGTTTACACAACTTAGTTTGGGAAATATAATCACATAAATGTTTCATAAAAAGGCTTGAAATCTATCTTCTTTGAAGGAAAACAAAGTTTTCACAACTTGGAAGATCAGAGAAATAATAGCACAACCTACGACCTATGATGATTAACTATTATTGTATACATGAAACTATGAATGAGACAAAACTTTAAAGGCTTTTTATACTTTAAACACATCAAATTTACATCAAAATCATTTGTAAGAGACACAACACCTGAAATAGAGAAGGTAAACACTTGATTTTTATTGAGTAACAAAAGGAATCTCTATAATAACTAGAAAAATAAGCTGAAATAACTATTGTTGTATCAAAAATGTCAAAATTTGTTGAGCTACAAAACTCTAAGTCTCTCTGCAATGTGCAAGAGAGGACAAAAAGCAAGAAGTGAGGAAAGCATAAGTTTTCCCTTCTATAATATAAAATCAATCCCAAAGTGAGAAGAAGTCAACTACAGTCAACTAAACTCCAAAATATTCATACCAAGATGTTGCATAAGAAAAATTGAAAAGCCCCAAAAAGAGGGCTCAAAATTTCTCCAATTTGAGCTAATTTAGCTCCAAATTCCCCCTCTCAAGCTGCTTGATCAAAGGGAACTCCAAAAATAATTTAGTTTGACTTGAAGTCAAACTTGAACACCTCAGTTCCGCTCCTATTTTTGCATGATTTTGGGACAAGAATAAACTATTTGAACAAATACTAAAGACAATTAGTTATGATTTACTTTAATAAGTATTATGTGATTGTTTATTCTTGTATTACATGAAAAATATTAAGGTAATTTGTAAAATATCACCCTTTAATATTTGTTTACATATTTATTTTTGTGTTACTCTCATGCAAAAATACAAGGGGAAAATTTAATCTATTTATCTCCTAACTCCCATGGACACCACATTTCTCACTAAGAAAATGTCAAGAAGGTCTTGACCAAGGCCTAGGTATTAGTCATCATGCAATTTATGAATTAAAGGTGAAAAATAACCTATTTTGGTTGGCCAAAATCAGGCTTCATTGTGAAACACAAGAAAAAGTGTTTAACCCTAACATAGGCTCACTTTGCATTTGTTTCCTCCTGTAAAGTTTTCATCTGTTGTGCCACCACCATGGAGTTTCGCTAGGGCTTGATGAACCTGAGTGTTTTCCTGCAATGGTGGAACCATTCTTCATTGTTGGTAAGCCATTTTCTATGAATGAAAGTGTTGAGACTTTTTCATATCTATGAAAGAAGTGCTCTGGTTGTAACAAAAAGATGATGAAATTTGAGTATTTTCTATGGTATTTTCTCTAAAATAAAACACTTTCAACATGGTTTCTTTGTTCAAAATTTTCTAATATCTTTCTCTGCATATTGACTTTCATTTCTAAAACGGTGCAAATTGACTCCATAATCTAAACTTTTTTGCAATGGCTTTTCCACTGAGGCATTTTTGGTTTCTAAAAACCCCTTCATTCTTATGGAAATCTGTAATACTACCTTGAACTCTTTAAAACTCTGGAAGCTCCAAATTTTCATTGAGATCTTTAGATTCATCGTTGTTTCCGATCATAGAATTGGGTAGACATAAGAAAACCTCGATGCATTTAGTACATAGTTGACTTGTTACAGTTTATAGAATGCATGAGATTTGCTACTTTTTTTTCATCACAGCCTATAAAACAATGGGGCATTCCTCTATCTATAATATGATGAAATTCCCCTCTAAAATTCTAGAGCTCTGTGTGCCCTAGATACTTTATTTTCTTCATGTGATTTTCTTAACTTCTTTTCATGTGCTATAAAAGACAAAGCATGAGTATCCTCTCTTATTCTTAACTTTTTCCCTGCAAGGTCAAATGGGTCATTATATATATTTTTTAAATATGAGACATGAAGAAGAATAGTCGGCCAAGTGTATCCTGTATAATGCTAAATAAATATTCACTACCATCTATTTGAACCAAGGCATCATTACAATAATCATGCATCTAACCCTTGACTGCCCCTATAGTATTTATGGTGAATGCTCATTGAAAAAACACATACTCTGTCTGCTAGGGTTTGAACGAACTCAACCCTCTATTCATGGCTTCTTGTAAGCATCGGTACTGCATGTATAATAGCAGCCAAATTACTTTTAGTTTCTTTATTTTCACTAGGTTTCTTTTGTAGGAAAACATGATGATTGTCTCCTTTGACTATGCTGGAAGAGTCTATGCAAAAAAAATTCATTTGATGATAAGTTCACTATCACTACTTTTCATTTAAATGCTCTTAAATGCTCCTTCTTGAGACCCTATTACACCTTAGTTCCACTCCATCTATTTTCATTTTTTTGCTAACTGCCACAATTAGTGTTGGACTGTTCTCTATGTATTTGGTTGTACTGGTTTGAAATGACTACCCTTGAACTAGAATGGCTATGCTTTTCTTTGACAGGGACTATCCTTTCTTTGAATCCCCATGACAAATCTAAAACCTTTCCATTACTCAAAACCGTGCATTAGTATTTTAATGATCACAGTCATGGTGTTGATATATGGATCCTTGAGTTTTCATACATGATTTTCTTAATCTTGAAAGCTAGTATCTATCCTTTGATCCATTGTTGCAGTTTTGACTATTCATAGCTCATTCTATTTTTATGGATGATAGTGCACTACCATTCCATTGTGATTGTGCATCTAATGAAAATTATGAAATTTTCTCTTGACATACTATTCATGGCAACACTCATGACTTACAATTACATTTTGTAAACTTTGAAACCCTTTTGAATCTATGCATGGTGGTCATTATAGGTATGAGAACCACTGTTCTTTCTTTAGCCTCCATCAGTTGTCATGTAGATTATCTTTGATTGTGGTCTTGAAAATAAAATGTTGCTCTTTATGTTCCAGGTATCCTCTTAACACTTTACCTTCCAAAGTGACTGCCCCCTTAAAACCCTTGTGACAGGGTGACCAACTCTGTGTCTTTGTAGTTGCTCCCTTAGCACTTAAAATTATCACCCCTTGTGTCCTTCATGACTGTCATCTTAAAGTGGAACTCATACCTCTCATCAACAAAAAGGAAGAAGACTGTCCTTTCTATCTTGAACTTTTCCCTTTATGTTTCTCTCACCATTTGAAAATGGGCTCTTTATTATGCAATCTCATAGTTTTAAAACTACCTTTTCCCTTGTGAAATATATTCTTTGACTCAAGGTGACTCTCATCTCAGTTAAGGTCTACAATTTACAAAGGACTGTCATTTATGTATAAAGACTATCTTATCTTCATAAATTATACCCCTATCTTTGCAAAATATCCTTGGTATGGTGGCTCAAAGACTGTCCCTCTGTAACCATTTACATCCTTCATTATATCTTCCCATTGCAACGTGAAAGGACTATCCTTCTAATTGGTTTCCTTGTTTGCATTCAACTGTTCAAATTTGTTGGTGCCTCATATTCATTATGACTGTGTTATGGGTTCCTTTTCTTCTTTAGACCTCAGTGCCATGGTGATTTTCCTTATTGCTTATTGTTGTCTTTTGTTTTCCCTAAATGACTGTCCACAATTTCAAGAATCTGCTCTTCCTTATGCATGGGCTACTCTTGTCACTAAATGGTTGTTCATTATTCTTCTAAGGTACTTTATAGCTCTATTTTCACTATCCAATGAAACCTATAGCATTGAAATATTAAGATTTCCCTTCTTGAAACTTCATGATAGTCCCTTCTCTAGTGCTCTATCTTTTGCTTGTTCTTGAAAAATCTACTCATTATCTATGAATTGATCCACGATTTCCTTGCATTTTTTTCCTTGTTGATGAGGCGGCTCTAAAATTATACTTGTACCTACATAGTCAACAAATAAGTTAAGAAAACTAAGAATCCTAGAGCTTCTCATGATGATTAGATGATCTTTACTTTCTTGGATCTTCATGATATTTGTGTATCTAATCTTGAGACACCTTCAGCTCTCTGAATTGATGCTTAATAAGAGACAAGTTGTATAGCTATTGGTTTGACATATAAGAGACATGGAATCCTAAGGTCTAACATCATTTTCTTTGTCCCTTATAGACACCTCTGGAGCTATCAATAAAGGATTTGAAGATGCAACTAATCAACAACGGGGTTCATCATTTAGGCAATGATGGATCCCTTTTCTCTTACATGTCCTCTTTTCCTCCAGATTTACAACTTTTCTTTTATTGCATCTTATTCAATAAATCCCATGGCTTGTGTGGGAAACTTATAAGAATATTTCTTATAATGAATTTAAACAACTACTTTATGCAAAATTTTGTGTACTATTCATCTTTTTTGTAAAGCAATTGCAAATGAAAACTGAAAATTCATTTCATGGCACTATTTGTATGATCATGAGTAACTTTAGTAGAATATTTTGTATACCTTTCTCCTTCTTCAAAGTAGAAAAAATCAGTGTTGTCATAGCCTAACCTGATTGGGTTGAAAAGCACAATTAGTTAACACTCATTACATCAACAAACATAAATCTAGTTCTGATATTGTTTTCTATTTGGATTAGGAATCTAATTTAAACAAGACACCTTATTATTCTAAGGAAGGTAAAAATAAGTTATGAATCTTCTATTTTTAATGTAATGTGCATGAAAAATTCCAAAATCTATGAAAATAGCAATTTGGCTATGAACAAAGCTTTTTTCAAGGGCAAAGATAATGAGAAAATCATTCACAACACTTAAGTTTCCAAAACTTTTCCCCCCAGACAAGGTGGTCATGACAAGGATGGATTGAGCACAATGGGATAGTTCTTCTTTCAACCTAGATGATGAAAATTTTGTTGGAAAGGGAAGGAAGTTAGGACTCAAAATTTTCAATATTAAAATCAATGAAAAAAACTCTCAAATCAATATTTTGCATTTTTTTTATTCCAAGCTGGAAAAATTCAAGAAGAAAATGATGATTATGAATTTCATTGGAATTTGGTTGGTGAGGGAGAAAATAAAAGCATGGATCAACTAAAGGTGACACTACCTTAACCTTGAGGTCAAATTTTGGGCTCTTGGTTTCATCTAGATGGTTTTTCAATCTGATTCTAATAGAGATGTTGTGCTAATGACAAGCCATGGTTAATGGGTAGCGTTGGTATCTACATTTGGGTGTGGTCGATAGGTTTTAATTCACATAGTGAGCTCATTCAAAATTTCCCTCTCTGGGTTACAATTTATAAATATTCTCAAGAGTTATGATCGAAAGAGGTGTTCAAGCTTATTGCAAGTGATACCCTTGGGGGATTTGTGTCCTATTCATTTTCACCTAGCAATAAATAGTTCATCTCTTTTGTAAGATTATATGTCAAAATTGACCTTAGCAAATCAATCAATAAATTTATGTTGCTATCCTCTATCCTTGGGGACTCACACTAATAAATTGATTATGAATATTTTCCACTAAGATGTTTCAAATGCAAAAAGAAAGGTCATTTAGCAAGGAATTGCAAGGAAAGGAAGGAAGGGAGATTTGAAAAAGCTAAAGCTATATAAAAGAAGGGAGGTGAAGCCAATAAAAAAAATTCCTCATAAAATGATAGCCTCGTGGTAGCAAGTTAGCTCCCTACAAGATTGGACTCTCCAATCTATAATACTCTCAAGGAGAGAGAATTGAACACCTTCACTATTGAAAGTTTGGAACAAGGGGAAATAATACCTTCATTCCATATCAATAATAATCTCAATATCACAAAGAACCCAAAGAATCTTGGAAATGATGAAAAAATAAGAAAAGAGAATTTAGAGAACAAGGACAAAACTAAATATTATAGTTACACACAATGGTAGAAGAAAATAAAATAACTTCCCCCTACTGGACACTAGTGGTTGCAACCTTAAGGGGAGGAAAACAGATGAAAGTAAGGTCAAAATGAAGGATTTGGAGGAGTTGGAAAAAAAAATCCAAGCTTCTTTGTGGAGCTTTGTTGAAATTGGAGACAAGAACCCCCTTGGAGCAAGAAGAGCATGAAGACAATAGGTTGGAACATATGTGTTCTAAATGGCCCAAAAAATATTGTTTGCTTAAGCGATTTATTGAAAAGGAGATTCCACACATTCTTTTAATTCAAGAATCAAAATTGAGTAGAGGTATGATCAAGGAATTCATCCCCAGTGTTTTAAAGAATGAAGAATATTTTATGGTTGATTTAGTTGGTGCAATCAAGGGTTTAGAAATTATGTCAAAAAAAATAGAATCAAGTTGGCTCTATGGTGGCTCAATTTTCCTCATTTGTTGTTGTCAGTATTATGGATATGGTTAGAAAAAGTTCCTTTCTTCTTACCAACATGTATGGACCTAACTCACCTAGGGATAGGCTATGTTGTGGGAATAGTTGAAATATTTTAGGCGTTTGTACCCTAATGTCAATTAGATGCTAGGAGGAAATTTTAATGTTATCCTATGTCTTGAAGAAAAATACAGTGGTAGGAACTTGTTCTCTATTAGTTCTTTGGATTTCAAGAATTTTGTAGTGATGTGGCCCTACAAAATATTGCTCCCAAATCAAGTTGGTTCACTTGGAGTAACAAATAAAAGGAGGGCATTATTTTATGCAAATTAGATAGGTTCTTGGTGTCCTCTAGTTGTTTTCTCTCCCCTATTCTTTTCTTTTTGAGGGTCATCCCTTTTGGCAATTTTGATCATTGGTCGATGGAGTTGATCTTGAATAATGGTAAAAGACCACATGGGTGTCCTTTCAAGATGGAATCACTCTAGTATGAATATGAACAATTTGAACTAGACCTTGCCAAATAGTGGAAGGTTGTCGTGAAGGGATGTAAGAGATTCATTATTCAAAACAAGCTATCTTAAGTGAAAAAAAAACATTAAAATGGAATAAATAAGTTGTGGGTAATCATTTTGAACAAAAGAGAAAAGTGGAATATGATTTGTAAGAGAATTGAGGTGACTATCTGTAGCAATGGTCTTAATGATGAACTAAGGAACTTAAATATTTCTTTAATGGAAAATATGCATAGGTTGCTATAAATGAAAATTATTTTGGCACTAGAAATTAATAGTGAAATGACTTAAGGATGGTGATGGAAACATAATTTTATTCCATTTGTCTATTGATATCAAGAGATAATCTGATAATATTGTGAGAATATAATTACCTTCCAAAAAAATTGTGAATTATGTGGAGGTTATTCATCAGGAGGGGGTTAAATTCTTCAAAGATTTACTCAACTTCACCCCTCAAGAGGATCCAAATGCACAAGGGTCATTTCTTCGTAACATCACCACCATTATAATTGATGAGAAGAATGATTTTCTTCTCAAAACTTTCTCTATGGAGGAGATCCACTATCCTACGTTTTCCTTGGGTGGTAGGAATGCTACTGGACTAGACAATTTTCAAGTTGAGTTCTTTCAAGAAAATTGGGATATCATGGCTAAGGATGTTTGGAAGGAAACTAAATAATTAATGCAAGAGTATAAGATCCATCCTCAAGTATTGGAATACAACCCTTCTGGTGCACATTCCCAAGGTTAAATCCCCAAATTTCTTTGATGAATTCAAATTGATTGTGCTTTGAAATACTATCTACAAAATTATGTCAAAGGCTATGGTTATTACACTCAAAAATTTATCGGAGGGCATCACTTTGGAGGAACAAAGTGGTTTGTTAAGGGCATAAAAAAATCTTGATGGAATCATTACAACCCATGATACCATTTACCCAATATAATTGACAAAGAAGGAAGGAATGATCATAAAATTTGACTAAGCAAAGCTTATGATATATATTCCATGGAATTTTCTTATCCAAGTCATGAGGAAATCTAGTTTTTTGTGAAGACTATTAATGATGGGTTTATAGTTGCATTTCTTTAGTGTTTTATGCTTTACTCATTAATGTCTCTCCCACAACCTTCTTCCAAACCAAGCGTGGTCTTCATCAAGAGGCTTTGATTTCACCTTTTTTATTTAATGAGTATGGTTGAGGTGCTAGGCCATTCTCTCTACAAGGAGGAAAAAGTGGGAATCTCTAAAGATTACAAGTTTCTTTCAAAATCAATAATATCACCCACTTATAGTTTATAGATGAAATTCTCTTATTTGGTGAGGCCATTTCTAAAGAATATTATACCTTTGCGAATATCCTCATAGAATCCAAGGGTACTACTGGTATGAAGGCCATTTCAATTAAATCTAGAATATTTATCCACATAGATCCATGCCAACAAAATTTAGAAATTCAAAGGATTCTAGGGTATGAATTTGACAAGCTCTCAAGAAATTATTTTTGTATGCCATTGGTGGATAGGAGAACTTATAAGGTTGAATTAAAAGGGATGATTGATAGAGTGCATAGTAGATTTCCCTCATGGAAAGGGATTTGGCTATCATTGGTTGGAAAGTTTACGTTTATTAAGGCTTTGTTGGCTATCATTGGTTGGAAAGTTTACGTTTATTAAGGCTTTGTTGGCTTTCATCCTAGTAAGGTTGCTAAATTTTTGGAGGATATGCAAAGTAACTCTCTTTGGTTTGGTATGAATAATTCTCATAAATATAGCTTGATTAAGTGGGATGAGGTGTGCAAGGTAAGGAACAAAGGAGGCCCTGGCTTTAGACAATGTTGAAAGATCAACAAAACCCTCAATGATAGACTTTTCTGGAGAAAACTTATTTAGTCTAAATACCTTTATAATGGTGTGTATTTCCTTCTTGAATGCATGGAGAGTCTTCCTTTAGGCTCTAGCATCTGATTTTTTTTAAGAACATGCAAATGAAATGGTTGCCAAGGATATTAATTGGAAGCTATGAAAAGAAGATAAAATTTAGTTTTAGGAAGACACTTGGTTGGAGTACAATTCCTTGGTTAATATTAAATAATTCAAACCTATTGCTACTCATTTTGAGGACACTGTCTAAATTATGGTTGAAAATTATGTTGATAAAAGATACTATCCTCCTAAGTGGAAGCCTCTACTTCCCCAGTGCTTGAGCTCAAGGAAGCTTGTGATTTACTATCATTGAAGCTCTTGAATTGGCCTTTCCTTTCTATTATGAAAGAGGACCAAATAGTTTGGGGTGGGCACTCAATTGGTAGAGTCATTGTTAATTATGTATTTCATCATTATTTTGGCTAGGTTGTGCCTCCATCATACTTTCTTGACCATAATATTTGGTTATACAAAGGTCTCCCCAAGGCTATACTTAAGATAGGCTCTAAACCTTGGGGAAAATTGGACCCTCCATGTGTGTCATTTGTGATAATAGCTAGGAATCTAATGACCACATTGTTTTACATTATGAATATTCTATTGTGCTTTGGTAGTGGTTTTTGAAGCATTGGGGTTTATGTTGGGTCATGCCTCTTCATGTCCCAATTCTTTTGACCAACTAGGTGTTGAGAATCAAAACTAGTCACCTTAAACTTATTTTGGACTACTTCCCTTAGCTATCTAGAATATATGGTTAGAGTAGAATAGAAGAATCTTCGTGGATAAAGAAGTATCAATTGAACTACTTTGGGAAAAAATTGAATCCACTATCTGTGAGCTTGGAGAGATACACAAGGATAAGTCTTTGATCCTCTGACATGAGGAGGTCAGGCAAGCTGATTTTTCACCCAAATTTAGATGGTTTGATGAAGGGAAAGCACTTAATTCCCCTAAGTGTCCTCTAGATAGACGGTGTTTCCCTAAGGAGGGATGGATCAAGTTGAATTTTGGCATAGTTTCTAAGAGGAATCCTAGTGAATCCGGTGGTGGAGGATTCTTCATGAATAGTTCTAGTTACCATCTCAACATTTTTTCTTATTATTTAGGAAAATATTTCAACAATTTGGCTGAGGCCAAGGCTTTGTTGTGGGGCATGATTATTTCTAGAGACAAAGGGTGGAGAAAAATATAGATTGAATTTCATTCTAAATTAGTGATCAAAGATATGAAAGGAGGTCATATTTAAAATTGGAGACTTAATCCCATCCTCTTAGAAGTTATCATTGATTGAAAGTGGTTCGACAATATTAATTTCTTCCACATAGGGACTAGGTGGCTAACTAGGTTGTGGATCTCTTCAAATGCCAAGGAATTTTTCCAACTTTTTGGTGGAAAAATTCCCTTTTGAGGCCATTTCCCTTATTCAAAAAACACCTTGAAGGACATTAGGCATTTTTAGTTCCTCCTCTTGTTGTTGTGGTGCCTTATTCTCCATGGCTTTTTTTTTGGTTGGCATCGTTGTGGTTGGATTGGTGGTTTTTTTTCTCTCTGGTTGGTTGCTTTTGGTTTCTTTTATGACTTTCCCCATGGTTGGGCTATTGGCCTCCTCACTTTCTTTAATTTCTCTTTTCTTTTGTTATCTCTCTTGTCTTTGGGTTTGTTTATCCTTCATTTGAGTCATAGTGCTAATTTTTGGGAGGCTTCCTCTCTATTGTTTTATTTTTTTAGCTTGGCCCAGACATTGGTTTCTATTTTTTGGTTTTTGTACCTAAACCAAGTTATATTTGATAAAAAAGGAAAAATAATTCAAAATTTAGTTAGTAAATAGTTATTTATAAGTTCTCTTTATTTTAAGTAAATTATTTTATATTAGTTCACTAGTGGAAATTGAAGATAAATAATTGAAAATAATGTATCCTAATAAATTAAATGGTTTATATATTTCCATTTCACTAATTTCCTAGCACTATGTTGGTTGGTGTTGTTATAGAGGGAAGACCTAGAGGGCATGTAACATGAATATTATCATACACCCAATTCTATAGAAGGGATTCATCCAAGAGTGTCAGGATTCATCCAAGAGTGTCACACCTCAATCATTTAAAAATATATGGTGATCATCATATAATTAAAATAACATACAATATCCCCATGTGAACACCCTCTAGTTCTCCTCTACCTCTCTACATAAATAAATAAGAACATAAGATATAGAGGACCCCTTTAAATCTATAAAGATAAAATACCCACAATAAGTAGCACCAACTTTCACTCTTGAGAAAAATCTCATAGTACAACCTCCCTATAGGGCACACCAACTTGTCTAAACTAGGGTGCACTAAACACAAATAGCATAACTCTTTATCCTCCTGAGGTTAGTGTAGTGAGGTTGTACTCACTAACCCATAACTAGGAGACATGACATATAATTGATATCCTGGAGTGTCACCATCTCAGCATAGGTAAATGGAATGAACTCATATCAAATTCCCCTTTCTTCATGATTCTTTTGAGTATATTCATATCATAATGGAAGGTTAGTTGTGCAAGGTCATGTACCTCA
The DNA here is from genome assembly GCA_007258455.2 of Sequoia sempervirens. NCBI lineage: Eukaryota > Viridiplantae > Streptophyta > Pinopsida > Cupressales > Cupressaceae > Sequoia > Sequoia sempervirens. The sequence goes on along the minus strand of VDFB02271358.1, from coordinate 1,201,514,519 downwards.
TTCCCATGGCCTCTAACAATTCCCAATCCACATTTATGGGCTTCAATGATCTTGTGTTAACTACCTTTGGTTTTTATGGTCACTCATAGATATCCAACTCATTTTACATACATAAAAAAAAAAAAAAAATTGTAATTAGTACATGTGTATATCAAAAATCATCATAAGTGATGGAAATCAATTTGACACATAAAGACTAGTTAACAAGTGTTGATTCTATGATTTGAATCAAAGTTGTGGATGAACCTTACACTTAAGGATGACCTCTTGGTTCATAAACGTGGGTCACTAGAATCCCAAAAATAATTCATTGTACATTTTATAAAAGAAATAAATAGTCATAAAATTAAAAAGTTGACAAAAATTAATAAATGTGCAATGTAGTGGGAAAATCACAATATTATTATGGTGGCCACCAAGGGTCAAACCTCAACTAGGCCAGTGATTTCATGTAATGTTCCTCCACTGGGCTAACATGCTCATGAGATGTGTGTCTTTGCTAGGTTGTTGTGCTCATAGTTGATGGGCCTTCATTGGCCCATTGAGCTTATGGGCTTATACAAGGTGATGATTCTGTTAGGAATAAGCCCCCCTTAGTGGTGGTCGTGGTATATACATTGGGAAGAGATCCCACATAAGTGGTCTCTTTGGGCTTGAACTAGACTAAAAACCTAAGTTTACCAAATAAAAAATTGAGAAAAAATATAAAAAATTAGGGAAAAAGATGAAATTTCATCTAGGGATGAAATGGGATTAATATTGATATAAAATTGATCTCATTGCATAGGTGTACGGATACTCCTCTATACCATCCTGATCAATTTATAAAAAAACTATTGAGATCTAACAAACACTAAATATTTTGATATTGTATGTGCACACATGAAAGTGAATTTTCATTATTCACCCCCTTATATATAACTACTTGTAAAAAATTATAACTTTCTAATAATGTTTTATATGAGCTTTGTTCTTGAACCAAATCAATATTATGAATGTTGACACACATTAACAATTGTTCACACATTACCTTCTCATACTTCGACCCATTTTTCACATGTTGAGCATTTATTACTACACGTATTTTATATTGATACCCATTTCATCTATGACACCTACATTAAACCATATTGATTCATCACACTCTAGAACTACACAAAAAAATTTAGGATGACACATTTGTCAATTTTCACTTTTTTTAATCCATAACATGTACCAAGAACATTTATTACAAGAAAAATCATAAACATTAAGTGTACAAACTTGACATAACCAAACACAGGTTTGCATATTCTTCATGATTACATCATTATATATTTATAATTACATACCTACCTATAGACATAATCACTTACTTGTACTAAATGATGTTTATTAGGTCAATCAAGACCATTACTTTATAATCTAATTATTACGCATTGTTCATGATCCTTGAGGTCTTACACCATTATTTCCTTAGTATATTATCTCACCAATGTGGGGGGAATTAACTTGACATGCATTCACTGTCACGTTTTACATTATGTGCTTGTATGACCTAGCCATGTTTTAAGAGATACATTTGGCATGTACCATAAATTTTCATGTACTATTAATTATGCTATTGCATGCATCAAGGCCATTATTACCATTAGGTACATCATAACCTTCCCCATGCAATCAAATACATGTTATTCCATGTATGGATCTCTTTATCACCACTAGGGGCATATTGCCTTACCTTAACCATTGTGTGCCCATATTTCCATATCAAGGGCATGTGCCTTTTCTAGTGTCTTATACATGCTTACCAAGTGTTTTTGGAAATTGAGGACCACATCACCATTTTATTTCCAATGTTGGGAACAACCTTTTTCCTTGATGATATATCTAGCCCACATGCTTCCCATGCATATCTTTCAAGATGCTTTACTAGTTTGTTACACAATGTATTTATTACATTTATCACTTTTTGTATGAAATATGCTTACATGCTTACCTTACATTTATATTTCACGTATTTTTTCCCTTGTCCAATTCTTTACATCTAATGTCCATGCAGCCACTTGAAGGGGAATATTTTTTTGTTAACACTCTCATGCTAAGGTTGGAAACATTACGAGTGCCTACACATAGACTCATCACCAAATACATAAACTAACATATTATTACCACATGACACATCAACAAAAAATGTGACTTGTCATCCCATGAACATTGAGTTGGGAGGATGAATACCACTTTCTATATAGGTGGAAATTTTCAAAACCTATTCTCTCTTCTTGCTTTCATGATCGATGATAATAACTATTTAGATTGTATTTCTCTTAAGTTTTAATTGTGTGATAGAAGTTGCTCACTAAATTTCTTCCTCTATTTTTTAGGTTCCCATGGAGTATGCATGTTAAAGGATAGATTTGCACAACAATATTCAGTAGGGTCAATTAATTTATATGAATCCATGATCCACCCTCTTAAATGTATGCTCGCAAGTATAAATTTGAGATATATGATCATTTGAGGAATCATATTCACCTCAATATAGGGACAAACTATAATGGTGAAATTTGGATACCCATGTCATTTCCCATTTAGTTTTGTGCATGTTTTGAGAGAATGAATTAATGCATTTGCATATCCACAAATGGTGCAATCATGTGTGAAGTTGGGTTTTACCTCCATGCTTTCATTTATAACATTTATCTTGTACCCTATCCATATAAACACATGCATTATATTATATTCACCCATTATATGCACCTATTACACCTATACATGTACCAATCCTTATACATTTATTATCCACCTTGATTTTATCATTCCCATAGCTTGGGTCATTTTCACATATTTGGGATTGATCATGCACCCATGCATCTAACCCATTAAAATTTAAATTCAAAAATTTGGGTAACTTTCACTTACACCTTTTCCACTTAGATTCAACTAAACACAAGTTTATATGATTTATTTTTATGTACCTATATATTTAAAGGCTTTGAATTTCATTCATTTGGAATTTCCTCATATTTTAATCATTATAAGCAAATATTGACATATAATTCAAGGAACATTTCAATTGGAGCACACAAAAAATCATAATTTGTATAATCATCCTTGAACATTTTGCATGATTGAGGAGTGTTGTCTTTGATCATTGGTACAACTATATTTAGCTAACCTTTTCCATCGATTGACCTAGGAGAACTTATCTTGTATGAATTCAATAGCTCTCTTAAGGAATTTTTGAATACCACAATTCCAAATCTAGCAAGGCAAAGAACAACAAAATTAGTGAAATAGGAAATAGGAATGCATAGTCAACTAAATCATTTCATAAGTAGAGATCAAATCCATAACTAAAATGGCCTAGTCTTGCATATTTGACCCCTCACAAAATTGATTGATTGTTCATATCCTAATGTGAATCATAGATAGATATCTTCTATTTATAACCCTAAGACAACTAGATTTTAGTGCATTAGTGGACACTTTCAATATTTATCCCTCCTAGAGTGAAGTGTTATCAACCTTCATTGCATTTACTTTCTAAATTAACTTTCAATGTTTCAATTTTCTAATATCTATGCCCATAACTCTATTATCCTTTAGAAAATATGTTTAAATTCAATGTATTTATTGCATTCATTAATTTATTGGTCTAAATAACACATTTAGTTTAAGAAAAGGTCATTTTCCTTTAGAATATTATAAAATGATATATTAATTAGTCATGCATATACATTGTATGTTATTGTAAGGTTGAAAATTGTACACATGACACTTTGCCTTAATTATCTTGAGTGCAATAAATAGTGTACAAAATGACATGTTTTGTGTGAAAGTCGATACCTAAACCTATCATCATGCATTCCAAGGATCTTTATCCAATCTACATTTTTCTAGTTCATTATCCTTAGTGAAATCGATAGGGTAGAGTTGAACTTAGATTAGAATACAATACAAAAATAGCCTTCTCCTCTTAATTTCTAAATTCAAAATGATTCTTGAGCCCAAATTGACCCCTTACCAACTAATAGTTATTTAATAACTTAAGAATAAAAATATTCAAAGCATATACTAAGTTGTTGTATAAAAGAACAAACATTAATTCATTATGAATCAATCAATACTAATATTTATTTTTTTCATCAAAAACAAAGAAGTTTTTGTAAAATACTTGTATTTAAAACAAGATAGTTTGATACACACATATGGAAACAATTGGACTGCATAGATATCAACATCTCTACTCTTTTTCAACAAGTGAACTACAACATGTTGAGCAAGCATACTAGAATTTATCCTTTGACTAAGCAGCTGTAAATAGGGGGATCCCGACCATCAAAGACAGCCAAGGATTAAACCTAGTCCAATTGCACCTCTCGGATTTAAAGTGGATGGAATAATCAATGAACACACCATCCTCCTCACTAATTATGCTCGACCAATTGAACTACAATCCTTTCACTATCATCCAATAGTCAAACATATAATTTAACCAAAATCCTGATACAATGATGAAAACTAATGCATACAGTATGTTTTTACCCCTCTTTTAGAAATAATGCATACCGTATGTTTTCAATTTTTCGTTTATGGCAAGGAGAGATGCAATTGTTGGACGGACAGATAAAACAAATGATATAATTTCTACAGTAATTGAGTGGTAGACATTTTCTTGTTGAATGTCTTGGATTTTATGCCCATCGTGGCAGATAAATGACAAAAGCAAGCAAATCACGTCGCATCACTGTCCACCCTCGGCAAACGACAGACACTGACCCTTCTGCAATGCATAGTTTTTACCAGCAGATTACATTCTAGATGACCCCGACCTCAATCAATTCTGTAGCGTTTAAGAGGGTCTTCAAACACAAATCTCTGGCGAAGCATGCGAGAGACATATTCCTTCAATTCAATGGAGCTATACACAGGCTTCTTCTTATCAGAATCCAAAGCTTCCATTAATGGGCTAATGCTCATATCTGTGGATGGCGAGCGTATAAGTGCCATTACCGTACAAGCCCCTTCCTCGCGCCCTGCCATTGGCCTTACAACCGCACTCTTGTATTCTCCATTACTCCATACCTGCATTACAACCCACAACAGTAATAATGAATTGATTACAGGCTATGGTAGATTCAGAACGTTCAGCTTAAGCATCATTGTATGTTTGCAGTGCCTGACTGCAAACAGGCCTATGCTTAATCTGAAGGTTGCCGCCAATTTAAATGTCATATGGGTTTGTTTGAATATATGAGTGTATATAATGGTTTGGTTTAAACATTACATTCTAAGCTTTGACTTGTTTAAATGATTTATAGTTCAAGTATAATGAAATTACACTAGCTTCTTCAATAAGATCCGATTATTAGTGTGATTTCAAACAAATTATTTAAACAAATCAAAACTTAGAGTGTGTTACTTAAGTCTAATCATGTAATGAAATTACACTAGCTTCTTCAACAAGATCCACCTATTAGTGTGATTTCAAATAAATCACTTAACAAATCAAAACTTAAAATATGCTGTCTAAGTCTAACCGTACATGAAGAATGTCGCCCACAAAGACAAAGAGGGCGCCAGGTTGTGGAAAGACTGGAACCCAGGTGTTGTGGAGGAAGAGTTGGGAAACAAAGGAGGCGCTCATTGGGTACTGCAAACAGAGGATGAAGGGAATCCCATGTCTGATTTGATCATGATCTTCCAAATGGCAGAATGCCCTGTGATTAGTAAGGCATAGTAGTGATGAATCGTTTGATTCGACCTCCGCTAAGAAATGGGCACGCTCATCCTTCCCCCACTTACCCCCCAACCCCTCCAGTAAAAGCTCCAGGATCTCCCCTGCTACTTTCTGCAACGCATCACAGTACTCTCCCACCGCGTAACTGAAATTCACAAGAATTGTTCTAATCAAATGTAATTTTACTTCTCAACCCATATTTTTGTTTCCAAAAAGACTTTACCTGAAGTCGACACAGCCTTCGGGCCAGATATCTCGGAGAAAGTCTTGAACATGGTGCCCGTCTGTCTGCAGAAAAAAACATTCATTCGAACAGTCGTTGCTGCCATCATCACCAAAGCCAAAAGGAGATCCAAGGCCCCCAGATATTTCCTCCTTTTTCTGAAGGGGCAGCTGAAACAACCGATTGCTTTCCTCCTCTGCTCTGGCCACAGTCTGTAAAGAGACCCCATGATTTACCACCTGAAAACACCCCAACTCTGCAGCCGCCTCTGCTAACTTCTTCACCACCTGATCCCTTTCTCCCATCATGTCGATCAAAGGAATTTTGCAGTCCTTAGAATTCCTCTTCTTGGAGGGCAAACCCAACTTTATACCACTCAGCGATCTCCCCAATTTCTCCAAATAATCTCTGAATCCATCGTTGTTTCCCTTTGCAGAGGAAAGGTCGGTTCGTGGTGATGGAGGAGGCGCCTCAGACATGGTTAAGTTGGTTATTGAACGAAGACTTTCGACTGTAAAAGAAAATATGATTCAATCGGCATAATATAATGGATCAACAGTCATGATTGGCTTGTGCAGGACTGAATGGGTGACGAGATGAAATGGTCATAAAATATGCGAGCAGAGACGACAATAGAGAATAATGGGGGATTGAGATTTTACTTGAAATCAAGGTGGCAAACACTTGATCGTCTAGCATTTGTCTGGTGCAGTGGATTGGATTCATGCATCTAATTATTCTTTTCACACGTGTATCACAAGGTTGTTGGGATGTGAAGTCCCGTGATTTTCTCATGAACTGTTTGAATGATAACAAATGCAGTTCCACCGTTTCCACATTCTGGTGATTCCCCGAACCAATTTCTATTGCAGTCCATTCGTTGTTAAACAGTTTCAATGTCCCTAAAAATGGACGATTCTCCTTCTGTGCACCAGCTAATCCTTCGGTTAATTCCTGCTGTAGAGTCCATTATAAATTGGACTGCTTGTAATACAAAGTTTGTTGTAAGGGTGCTGTGATTAATAAGAAGATTTCCTCCTGCTTTCCCGTGGACCTAGGCATATTGCCGAACCACGTAATTCCTGTTTTCTCTGTGTGTTGAATGTTTCTGCATTCTTTAGATCTGTTCTTTTGTTAATCTAAAATTCCATGTTAGCTGCAATATTTTTTGACAAAGGTAAGCTCACCAGGCAAGCATTCAAACTTAGTGCTAATTTAGTTGGCCCCAGATTTGAGGGATTTTCTTACGAGGATAGGGTTGCTACCAAGAGAAAATGTTGAGTTGGGAACTCATAATTTTCGACGTTTGTTTCACACGTGTATCACATGATCCTTGACACGAGTGGTTTATGGTTGGAGTGATGGTTTATGGTTGGAGTGAAAAATATTAAAGATAGTTTTGTAATGGTGAAATTTGTATGGTGATGCTATTTTTTTATAGTCACAAAAGAAGCATGAGAGGAGAAAAAGGATGCTTTGAGGAAGGAGCATGGATGATTCGGTGCAAGTGCATATGGAGAACATGAGGAAAGACAATAATGAGCGTATTAAAGAACAATGTGCAAAAGAGTAGCATAATATGGATGCACAATCAAGTAGAGACATCGAGCATAGAGTTGGCAGGTGGGTTGATAGTGTCAAAGATCCAATCACTATTGGGATCTATTGGAAAATAGGTGAATGAAACCTACATGAGAAGATAGGTGAATGAAATCTAAATGTGATGAGATATCATATCAAGAAATGTATAAGCTTTGGAAAGGGGGGCTAACAACAAAGTTAAAGGGTTCTAAAATGAAAAATTGAAATTCCATGGGATATAGTCATAAAATCAAGTAGAGTAAAGAAGGGAGGGCCTTGTTTTGGAAGGGCTTTAGAGGGGATTCAAAGACCTAGAAGGGAAAGTTGGAGACATGGTTGAATGGTTGAAAAAAAAAAAAAAAGCTAAAAGTTGCAAGTTAGTTGAAGGGGTACTATTGATGGGTGATTTGGCACATTCATCAACTCAAGTAAAGCACTTAGTGTGCTTCATCTTTCTTGAAAGGAAATCTTCTCTTAAGGGAATATCAACTACTCCAAGCTTTGTGTAACTAGGTCATGGACATGAAGGATAATTTAGTGACCATTGTGAACTATTTCATTTCAAGGGCTCTTTCCTAGTTCAATTTCAATTTAATTATTTTTTTTTGCTAAAATATATCAACAAATTAGTATTCTTAGATTTAACATGCATCTACAAACTAATTCAAAATATTTATTGCATTTAATTACCACTTTAAGTTTGTTAATAAACAATGAAAACAAACTTGTAATACAAAAATTTCAACCTTATAACAATAAATTACAAGCTTTTATCCTTAAACTAATATTACTCTAATTAGATTTATAAAATATTACAAAAGAAATAAGGGCTTAAAGAAAGAAAATAAGCCTATTTTGTGTTGAGTTAAATTATAACCTTGCTAAAATGATAAAATCATAAGTAACTAGATTTTCCTGGTCAGTATTTGACTCAATCATAAAAGCAAAGAGATGCAAATGTCTTCATCCCCAAAGTCTTAGAAAATTTTATTTTTCATTAGACAATATTGCAACTAGATCTTTGATAATAGACATCGAATTTCTAAAGGTTTCAATAGGGTGACCATTTCCTTTTACCATTTTAGTTTGAAATGAGTTTATTTCTCTAATTTTTCTATAGGATACTCTTCATACCTTTCCCCCACACACCTCCAAGCCATATCCATTCACTTCAAGTATATTTTCAATTCATTTTTCCATCTCCCAATTTATATTGTTGAATCCTTTTCCTTAGTGTGTTGTTATTCCCACAGTTTAGTTTTTCTCAAATACACCATCAAACCACCTTCATATGTATCACATTTTTAGACCTTATCCATCCTGGAATTTCATTTTCATTAAGTCACCATGGAGTCAATTTCCCATTCCATTTGTTTCCCATCACCTCTTTATGAATCCAAGCCTTTGTTTGATATCTTTTGGAGTTGTGAACCATTACCATATCAAACCCTCATTTTAGTGATTTATACTTGTGATGAGGGCCACACTGCCCAAAACCCACACAAATCACAATAATAGATACCAACACAAAAGATGTCAAACAGTAAATAACTCACTTTTAATTATTTTCAAAAAATGAAATTATAGCTTCACAACTTACAATACTACAACCATATTGGCTTGATTCATTACAACAAAATCAACTTTGAAAATAAAATATATTATTCGGAGCCATAATTTGTACTAATGGAGCCACCTTCTATGTAACCCCCCACTTATCCCTTTTTTTTCCCAATAACTGCCCTAGAATGTTCTAGAAAGTGTGATTTTCCCTTTTGTTTTGGCACCAAAAGTCTCGTCATTTGATTTCTAGCCTAGGAAGATATTTTGATGAAATTCACTTTTTAGAGGGCAAACTTCGCAGGGCTATAACTTTTGATTTAGGTGTCTGATTTTCTATTATAACATATCGTTGGAAAGTTCTTGAAGAGATCTATAATGTCAAATCCATCAGAGATTGGTTTGTCCACTTTTCGAGCTATTTCGGGGCCTCTAAGGGGTGGGTGCATGAAGATGGGAAGCAATTTTGTGGCCACTTTTTTTAAAAAAAATTGAAAACTCATAACGCGAGCGTGTTAGAATGTACTCGTGTTATGGCTTGGTGTGCCAATCATGAGGCTCATCCACCACAAGCACATAATGCGAGTGTGTTATAACGTGCTCTCGTTATGACATGTCAAAAGAGAAAAAAAAGAGGTCGGATTCATTTTCATTTCTGACTATGTTTTTCTTGTTGCCCGCGGCCAAAAACCCTGGAGAATTTTGTGCTCACATTCTAGGAGGAGATTTTTTGCAAAAATCTTCATCAATGGTTGTTGATTCATCGCCAGGATGTCGCCACATCGACGAGGAGGTCAAAGAGGTAAGGATTGTTTTTTTTTTAATTTGTTAGTTTTAGGTTGTATTTGATATTTATTTTTTGAATTTGTAGATGTTAATCAACCTGGAAACCCTCCTCAAAATCCATAGCAAGAAAAAAATCCTCAACCACAACAACAACCTCCTCCACCAATTCCTCAATACCCTCCTAGCACTCAAAAAAATTTAATGAGTGAAATTAAGAACAATAAAAAACAAATTGAGGATTTAATTGGGAGGTTGAATAATCCAAATGGTTCAACTGCGGAAAGAATGACCCTAGAAACTTCACTACAAGATATGTTAAAAAAATGTAGATTCAATCAGCAAACAATTAACTGGTTGGCAGGATAGGAGGTAGGCGGCTAGAGATTTTTACCAAGATAAATTATTATATAAAGAAGTAAAAGATTTAAAAATTACAAAAGGTGATTTGTGTGCATTATTCATTAACCCATGGTGAAATGGAATTCTCTCCCTCAATGCAAAGAGGTTTCCTATTCATTGGTGCCACCACCAAGAGAATAGGAAATATTTTTGGAATAGGTGGTACATGGTTTTTGATGACCCACCATGCAACAATTGTGAAGTCTCATAATATTTCCTCAAGAAACTATATGTTGAGTTCATCTTGAACAAAATCCCAAATTATTTTGATATGAGGGACTTCCAGGGGAGAGGTGGAGGGTCGACCCAAGATAGACCCGCAGCATAGCCAGATCCTACGTGACAAGCGAGATGACCTCTCCCTAGGCTGCCTCATGAGCACATCCTCATCCTTTTCATCGTGAAGGAGAGTGCCAACATAGAGACTCTGCAGACCATCAGCTCTTTGATGTAGAGTGTCATCCAACATGCTAGTCCTCTTGTACAACACCATCTAGGGGAGTCTCTGACAAGTGGGCTTTGATCCCATGTGTGTCAATCTTGTTGGGTGACTTGTTCATATGACCCCACTAACACTCAGGAGGTTGTTGTGCAGGATCCGTCTGTAGCTATGGAGATGGAGAAGGAAATTGGTATTTTGCATGACGTGTATGGCATTGATACTCAGGTAAAAGTTAGCATGTTCATTGAATTTATTTTATTAAATTTTTATTTTGAAATGCAAGATTAACTAATTTAGTTTTATGATTTTAATAAACTTGCAGGGTCATAGTGTTGATATTGGATACACCAACCCTACACCTAATTATTTCTACAGTACACCTATTAGTGGGGTATGTAACTAGTAAACAATTATAAATTTATTGCATGTTGATAGCATTGTTTTATGAATTGTATTTTAATATGTGATTTTGGATGTTGAATAGGCTAATATTGGAGGTTTTGAGGGAACACCTCCCGGTGCCAGTGGATTTAGTCAAACCTTCACGCAAGTAATAGAAAAAATAGTTTAACTAATGAATTGTACTTAATAGATTTGTGTAGTCTATATTCATATCGTTGATTATGTTGCATTGCACATCATTCAAACTCAAAACATTACTTCACATTCCATAACTAATAACTAGATGTTGATAGGTGAAAAAATTTCAACTACAATATAGTTGTTTAGAAAGTCAACATAAGCACTGATGCAATTACTTCACATAGCATAAGCAATAAGTCTAGGAGCAACTTCCAATTGCATTTGCTTGTCATGGAATTCCTTGAGACCACATTTTACTGAGGCATCTTTTCAAATAGTTCACTACCTTGTCTATGCTCCAAACTAAGCACCCATTATGGCCTGCTCTCACATATCTGAAACTCACTTGCAACTCTTTTAGAAAAATTGTCCCAAATTTGGCTTTTAACGCTGAATTAGGCCACAATTAGGCCTATTTTTCAAAGAGATGCCTCTCCAAACACACAACCAACACTTGAAACCTCCAAATAGTCAAAACATAGCCAAGAAAACCTTGGATTATTCAACTTTTAGGTCTCCTCTCACTCATTTAGACCCTGTTTCATAAAACCCTTGCTTTCCTTACAATCAATTAGGGTTTATTGAAACTCTTATTCCATAACCTCTCACAAGCTTAAAATCACTTCAATCAGGATCATTTATTCCTGTACATGCTCATTCCATCCTCAACTAGTGCTACCCCAAAGATCTACATACACTTCCTTCACAAAATCACTCTTTTTCACTAGTTTTCACCCTCTTTCACCTAGGGTTTCTCACTTATTCACTTCTATAACCACTTACAACCTATCAGATCTTCTAAAAACCCTCCAATCACCTTCTCTCATAGTTTTTAGGGGATTCTATCCACCTCTAAACCCCTATCATCTTTTCACTCACTCTAGCCTTGTTTAAAAGGCACCAAAACTGGTTTTTCACTAGGGTAGCAAGGAGAAATTACACAAGAACTTCACCAAACCAATTCCTTACCTTCTACACATAATCCTACTTCATACCGGTCCATTCCACCAAGAAATAGTTGCTATAGAAAGGTGGAATGGACTTTTTAGTTCATTTGGGCAATCAAACCCTTAGCCCCTGTTTTCTGACCGCCTAGAGAAATCAAGCCACCAAAAGCTTGAAACTCAATATCAAACGCTCAAATTAGTTTTAAATTGATTCCAACACATAACTTATTCAATTTACACACATTACAGATGCACTACCACCTACACAAAACCGTACACTAGCATATGATGGAGGAAAACACAAAAAATAGCACTTAACAGTGATATTTTATTAGTTTTCTCATTCAAAATATTCAACAATAGGTAACAATGATGAATCACATATTTTAAACACTTTCCCAATAATTTCAACTTCCTAAGCACCTAATATTGCCTCTACAACTACCTTGACTTCATATTCCTCTACATGGCACTTTTTTTCATTTTTACAACAATGATTGACAACTTTTGTTAAGATTCTGCAACTTTACAATTTATGCCTAAAATGACTACCAAAGACCATTACAAACTCAAAAATGGCTATTTAAGCCTTATTACATCATAAAAATACCTATACAACCTCAAAATCCTAAATCTTCATCATGGAGGCATGCTCTTGTAAAGGTGCACCTGCACCACTTTTTCAAACAGCTCATTGCCTTTTCTATGCTACCACATTTTCCATACATGTCTACCAAAGAATTTTATCAAACAGTTCATTTCCTCACTTGTATGGCTAAAAGCTTAAAAAAGGTGCTTTCCTTGACAAACTATGGATTCTTGGAAAAAATCTATCAAAGCATAATAGTAAGCAATAGCATAGACAAGGCAGTTAGTAGTTTGAAAAAATGCCTCAAAGAAATGTGGTCTCATGGTGATGGAATGCCATTCCATCACCATGAGATCACATTTCTTCAAGGAATTTCTTCAAAAAACTCACCACCTTTTCTATGATACCACATTTTCCATACATGTGTACCAAATAATTTTATCAAACTACTCACTTCCTTGCTGCTATGGCTAAAAGCCTAAAATATGTGCTTTCCAACAAACTATGGATGCTTGGAAATTTTTCTATCAAAGCATAATAGTAAGCAATAATACCATAGAGAAGGCAATGAACTATCTGAAAAAATGCTTGAAAGAAATGTTGTATTTTGGTGATGGAATGCCATGACGTGCATTTGTTTGTAATGGCATTCCATCACCACGAGACCCCATTTCTTTGAGGCATTTGTTCAAACAGTTCACTGCATCCTCTATGCCACCACAGTTATCGTACATGGCTATGAAATAATTTTATCAAACGATCCAGGGGCTTGTTGCTATGGGTAAAATCCTAAAAACACGCGCTTTCAAACAATATATGGATAGGGAAAATAGTAAGCATGATAGCCAGAAATATATAGTTTAATAAGTACTCAAAATTTGGTTCATTATCTCATACATTATAAGTCATGACATGGATCACTATTGTAGTTTTTGTGATTGAATAATTTGTTGTTTAACTTTCAGATGTTGCAAGCAGAAACACCTCCAAATGTGACGAGGGTAATGGAGATTGGTGTTTCATCTTTTATAGAATCCTCGATGGCTCTAACAGGGGAGGTATGAGGAAAATTACTAAATTTTAATTTACATTCATTGTTATAGATGTTAGTGAAAAATCAAACCATTATTGATTCATAATTTAATTTCTATTTGAATGGTTTATACAGGGCTTGAGCATGCCTCAGCAATGGACATGTGAATATTTCTCTCATAGAGAGTGATCATGAGATGGAAGTAAGTGACTATTTTGTTAAATATATCATTTTTTATAATGTAATTTCTATATATTAATGTCTTTACTTCTTATTGTAACAGTTAAAACTTCACCAAGAACTAAACACTAGGAGGAGAAGCAAGAGCACTTCTTGAGTGCAGCACAAATGAGTGATAGACCTATTGCCATCTGATCGACAAGCAAAGGGAAAAAAATTATTTTCAGAGCATAGAGAGCAATGACTTTTGATTCCAGAGCCCTTTGTTGTATTGCCTACATGGCAGTTTTGTACATATTTTGTATTGGATATATTTGACATTGTATGCCTATATGGCATTCTTGTAAGCCTATATGGCTATTTTGTACCTATATTTTATACTTATATCGACATATATTGATGTATGCATACATGGCTATTTGGTTAATACAAATCTTTTTTATCGATGGTGTCCATATTTGTATTATAAATTCATGGTTCAATAGATATAAGTTGTGTATTCAAGTGTATACTTTACAACTTAAGTGTATACTTTGTGACTTATGTGTGTTCCAATGTATACTTTGTGACTTACGTGTTTTCATGTGTATACCTTGTATTCGTGCATATACTTTGTATTAATTTGTGTATACTATGTAT
>VDFB02271358.1:1201394931-1201499736 GCA_007258455.2 Sequoia sempervirens | reverse complement strand
GGGAGAGAGATAGAGGGAGTTAGTGAAAGAGAGTGAGGGAGTCAGAGAGAGATAGAGGGTAGAGGGGAGAGAGATAAGAGTGATGGAGTGAGAGACTTGGGAGAGAGAGATGGAGAGAGAGAGGAAAAGAGATAATATTTAAATATTTTATATATTAGTAATATATAAATATATATTTAAATATTATACATAATAATATAATATATTATATATTAAATACATAATTTGGTAAGATATTATCATAAATTGTATATTACATATTACATTATAAAATATATTGTATATTATATATTAAATTATAAACTTTATTGCATTTTTAAAATAATATATTATAAATTGTATAACATTTTTTAAACTCTATATAAAACATATCAGATATCAGATATCCAATTTGAATCGGATATTCGATGTGTCTGACACAAAATTTAATGCTTAGGGATTAGCCTCAGGCTTTCTTTTGATTTTGGTTTGGACCTACCAATCCTAAGAAGTCAACACAAAAAACATGTTTAACAACTTACCTTGCTTTTCCAGACTTCGCCCATGTGGCAGGCGATTTCTTTTTTACCCAAAATTGATGAAACGAAAAGGGTTTGTAAAGGAGCTTCTCATATTTCTACCAATATAAATTATACTTTAGCTTGAATCTAATAAATAATTATTATTCATTTTCTTTTAGAATTACGACTAAAGTCCTGATTGATAGCTTGATTGAAAAACATCTATATCTTTCAAATGGTATCACATTTTTTGAATCCAAAACATGTGTCACATTCTATGCTTCACATACTATAGGATTAAAAAAAATGAATTTGATGACGTTTTGACCAAGTTAAGGTGGTCAAACATACAGGGTTTTTATATTTTTTAAAAGTTGTAATAAAAAATCATAATTAATTATTTACTTGGAAAAAAATACAAAAAATATGCATCACATCCGGACATGAGTCCTCTACTTATATCTAAAATATTATAAAAAATATTATCATTTTATTATGGTTAGGATGGTCAGAAGACACCTACTTCTTATTTTTTTCCGAAATTTAAGTACTCTTGCATTGAAATTTCAATTTTTCACCAAATAGATTTTTTTAGAAAAATAAACCTAGTAGTTTAGAAACTACATTCAATTTTCCACAGATTCTATTCTTACATATTTTTGAAATAATATAGATAAATTATTCAAATTTTTACGTCAAGTTGCCTAACTCTGATTTTTCTAAATTTTCATTGCCACTTAAGGGCCTGCTTTTTCCATGATGATCCTGCACATACCCATATGCAGCCTAGAAGCATGAATTAGGATTAGAATATCACATAACATCATATAAACAACAAAATGACCATAAAATTGAATGTCATTTAAAACATGCATGATAAATATTCATCATTGAAACTTGAATTGTGCTAGCTTGATATACACATTCTATTGATGCCATGGTTCAATTTGTATGATTTTGAAAAGAGAAGCCAACTGAGTAGAGTTATCAACATTCTTCAGAAACCATAAGAATTTGTTTAGTACACTAGCCATTTTGATGTCTTCTTGCAATCTCAACCATTATTTTGTATCATTGTTACATTGGTCTTGAGAGTGGTAGCTTAATATAGCTCCACAATACAAAATTTGGTTTACCTATGCAGTGTAACAGTGACATAGGCAGATTTTTCTTTGAAAGAACCAAAGGTTGACTGCATAATTGAAGTGTATAAACACATATCTTTTTGTAATATCAAGGATACTTTTTGAAATATTTTTATGAATCATTTCATAGAATACCAATTGAAAATGTGTTTTTTGCTTTTAGATAAAGTTGATTAGCATTAATCAATTAATATTCAAGACAAACCATGAAGGAAAACAATGATAAATGCTAGGGCTAACCAATTAATAAGTATACACATGAATAAGTCAAGCATGTGCATGTGAATAAAGGAAGCACAAGTACTCAAAAACATGCAAGCCTTGAAGTATACACATGAATACATAGTATACACAAATTAATACAAAGTATATGCACGAATACAGGTATACACATGAAAACATGTAAGTCACAAAGTATACATTGGAACACACATAAGTCACAAAGTATACATGTAAGTTGTAAAGTATACACTTGAATACACATAACTTATATCTATTGAACCATGAATTTATAATGCAAATATGGACACCATCGATAAAAAAGATTTGTATTAACCAAATAGCCATGTATGCATACATCAATAAATGTCGATATAAGTATAAAATATAGGTACAAAATAGCCATATAGGCTTACAAGAATGCCATATAGGCATACAATGTCAAATATATCCAATACAAAATATGTACAAAACTGCCATGTAGGCAATACAACAAAGGGCTCTGGAATCAAAAGTCATTGCTCTCTATGCTCTGAAAATAATTTTTTTCCCTTTGCTTGTCGATCGGATGGCGATAGGTCTATCACTCATTTGTGCTGCACTCAAGAAGTGCTCTTGCTTCTCCTCCTAGTGTTTAGTTCTTGGTGAAGTTTTAACTATTACAATAAGAAGTAAAGACATTAATATATAGCAATTACATTATAAAAAATGATATATTTAACAAAATAATCACTTACTTCCATCTCATGATCACCCTCCATGAGAGAAATATTCACACGTCCATTGCTGAGGCATGCTCAAGCCCTGTATAAACCATTCAAATAGAAATTAAATTACGAATCAATAATGGTTTGATTTTTCACTGACTAACATCTATAACAATGAATGTAAATTGAAATTTAGAAATTTTCCTCATACCTCCCCTGCCAGAGCCATCGAGGATTCTATAAAAGATGAAACACCAATCTCCATTACCCTCATCACATTTGGAGGTGTTTCTGCTTGCAACATCTGAAAATTAAACAACAAATTATTCAATCACAAAAACTACAATAGTGATCCATGTCACATGACTTATAATGTATGAGATAATGAACAAAATTTTGAGTACTTATTAAACTATATATTTCTGGCTATCATGCTTACTATTTTCCCTATCCATATATTGTTTGAAAGCGTGTGTTTTTAGGATTTTACCCATAGCAACAAGCCGCTGGATCGTTTGATAAAATTCTTTCGTAGCCATGTACGATAACTGTGGTGGCATAGAGAATGCAGTGAACTGTTTGAACAAATGCCTCAAAGAAATGGGGTCTCGTGGTGATGGAATGCCATTACAAACAAATGCATGTCATGGCATTCCATCACCAAAAGACAACATTTCTTTCAGGCATTTTTTCAGATAGTTCATTGCCTTCTCTATGGTATTATTGCTTACTATTATGCTTTGATAGAAATTTTTCCAAGCATCCATAGTTTGTTGGAAAGCACATATTTTAGGCTTTTAGCCATAGCAACAAGGAAGTGAGTAGTTTGATAAAATTATTTGGTACACATGTATGGAAAATGTGGTATCATAGAAAAGGTGGTGAGTTTTTTGAAGAAATTCCTTGAAGAAATGTGATCTCATGGTGATGGAATGGCATTCCATCACCATGAGACCACATTTCTTTGAGGCATTTTTTCAAACTACTAATTGCCTTGTCTATGCTATTGCTTACTATTATGCTTTGATAGATTTTTTCCAAGAATCCATAGTTTGTCAAGGAAAGCACCTTTTTTAAGCTTTTAGCCATACAAGTGAGGAAATGAACTGTTTGATAAAATTCTTTGGTAGACATGTATGGAAAATGTGGTAGCATAGAAAAGGCAATGAGCTGTTTGAAAAAGTGGTGCAAGTGCACCTTTACAAGAGCATGCCTCCATGAGGAAAATTTAGGATTTTGAGGTTGTATAGGTATTTTTATGATGTAATAAGGCTTAAATAGCCATTTTTGAGTTTGTAATGGTCTTTGGTAGTCATTTTAGGCATAAATTGTAAAGTTGCAAAATCTTAACAAAAGTTGTCAATCATTGTTGTAAAAATGAAAAAAAGTGCCATGTAGAGGAATATGAAGTCAAGGTAGTTGTAGAGGCAATCTTAGGCGCTTAGGAAGTTGAAATTATTGGGAAAGTGTTTAAAAGATGTGATTCATCATTGTTAGCTATTGTTGAATATTTTGAAGGAGAAAACTAATAAAATATCACTGTTAAGTGCTATTTTTTGTGTTTTCCTCCATCATATGCTAGTGTACGGTTTTGTGTAGGTGGTAGTGCATCTGTAATGTGTGTAAATTGAATAAGTTATGTGTTGGAATCAATTTAAAACTAATTTGAGCATTTTATATTGAGTTTGACGCTTTTGGTGGCTTGATTTCTCTAGGTGGTCAGAAAACAGGGGCTAAGGGTTTGATTGCCCAAATGAACTAAAAAGTCCATTCCACCTTTCTATAGCAACTATTTCTTGGTGGAATGGACTGGTATGAAGTAGGATTAGGTGTAGAAGGTAAGGAATTGGTTTGGTGAAGTTCTTGTGTGAGTTCTCGTTGCTACCCTAGTGAAAAACCAGTTTTGGTGCCTTTTAAACAAGGCTAGAGTGAGTGAAAAGATGATAGGGGTTTAGAGGTGGATAGAATCCCATGAAAACTATGAGAGAAGGTAATTGTAGGGTGTTTAGAATATCTGATAGGTTGTAAGTGGTTAGAGAATTGAATAAGTGAGAAACCCTAGGTGAAAGAGGGTGAAAACTAGTGAAAAAGAGTGATTTTGTGAAGGAAGTGTATGTAGATCTTTGGGGTAGCACTATTTGAGGATGGAATGAGCATGTACATGAATAAATAATCCTGATTGAAGTGATTATAAGCTTGTGAGAGGTTATGGCATAAGAGTTTCAATAAACCCTAATTGATTGTAAGGAAAACGAGGGTTTTATGAAACGAGGTCTAAATGAGTGAGAGGAGACCTAAAAGTTGAATAATCCAAGGTTTTCTTGGCTATGTTTTGACTATTTGGAGGTTTCAAGTGTTGGTTGTGTGTTTGGAGAGGCATCTCTTTAAAAAATAGGCCTAATTGTGGCCTAATTTAGCGTTAAAAGCCAAATTTGGGACAATTTCTCTAAAAGAGTTGCAAGTGAGTTTCAGATATGTGAGAACGGGCCATAATGGGTGCTTAGTTTGGAGCATAGACAAGGTAGTGAACTATTTGAAAAGATGCCTCAGTAAAATGTGGTCTCAAGGAATGCCATGACAAGCAAATGCAATTGGAAGTTGCTCCTAGACTTATTACTTATGCTATGTGAAGTAATTGCATCAGTGCTTATGTTGACTTTCTAAACAACTATATTGTAGCTGAAATTTTTTCATCTATCAACATCTAGTTATTAGTTATGGAATGTGAAGTAATGTTTTGAGTTTGAATGATGTGCAATGCAACATAATCAACGATATGAATATAGACTACACAAATCTATTAAGTACAATTCATTAGTTAAACTCTTTGTTCTATTACTTGCGTGAAGGTTTGACTAAATCCACTGGCGCCGGGAGGTGTTCCCTCAACACCTCCAATATTAGCCTATTCAACATCCAAAATCACATATTAAAATACAATTCATAAAACAATGCTATCAACATGTAATAAATTTATAATTGTTTACTAGTTACATACCCCACTGATAGGTGTACTATAGAAATATTAGGTGTAGGGCTGGTGTATCCAATATCAACACTATGACCCTGCAAGTTTATTAAAATCATAAAACTAAATTAGTTAATCTTGCATTTCAAAATAAAAATGTAATAAATTAAATTCAATGAACATGCTAACTTTTACCTGAGTATCAATGCCATACATGTCATGCAAAATACCAATTGCCCTCTCCATCTCCATAGCTACAGACGGATCCTGCACAACAACCTCCTGAGTGTTAGTGGGGTCATATGAACAAGTCACCCAACAAGATTGACACACATGGGATCAAAGCCCACTTGTTAGAGACTCCCCTGGATGGTGCTGTACAAGAGGACTAGCATGTTGGATGACACTCTACATCAAAGAGCTGATGGTCTGCAGAGTCTCTATGTTGACACTCTCCTTCGCGATGAAAAGGATGAGGATGTGCTCATGAGGCGGCCTAGGGAGAGGTCATCTCGCTTGTCGCATAGGATCCATCTATGCAACAGGTCTATCTTGGGTTGACCCTCCACCTCTCCCCTGGAAGTCCCTCATATCAAAATAATTTGGGATTTTGTTCAAGATGAACTCAACATATAGTTTCTTGAGGAAATATTGTGAGACTTCACAATTGTTACATGGTGGGTCATCAAAAACCATGTACCACCTATCCCAAAATATTTCCTAATCTCTTGGTGGTGGCACAAATGAATAGGAAACCTCTTTGCATTGAGGGAGAGAATTCCATTTCACCATGGGTTAATGAATAATGCGCACAAATCACCTTTTGTAATTTTTAAATCTTTTACTTCTTTATATAATAATTTATCTTGGTAAAAATCTCTAGCCGCCTGCCTCCTATCTTGCCAACCAGTTAATTGTTTGCTGATTGAATCTACATTTTTTAACATATCTTCTAGTGAAGTTTCTAGGGTCATTCTTTCTACAGTTGAACCATTTGGATTATTCAACCTCCCAATTAAATCCTCAATTTGTTTTTTATTGTTCTTAATTTCACTCATTAATTTTTCTGAGTGCTAGGAGGGTATTGAGGAATTGGTGGAGGAGGTTGTTGTTGTGGTTGAGGATTTTGTTCTTGCTATGGATT
Source organism: Sequoia sempervirens (assembly GCA_007258455.2). NCBI lineage: Eukaryota > Viridiplantae > Streptophyta > Pinopsida > Cupressales > Cupressaceae > Sequoia > Sequoia sempervirens. The sequence goes on along the minus strand of VDFB02271358.1, from coordinate 1,201,493,053 downwards.
TTGAGGAGGGTTTCCAGGTTGATTAACATCTACAAATTCAAAAAATAAATATCAAATACAACCTAAAACTAACAAATTAAAAAAAAAAGAATCCTTACCTCTTTGACCTCCTCGTTGACGTGGCGACATCCTGGCGATGAATCAACAACCATTGATGAAGATTTTTGCAAAAAATCTCCTCCTAGAATGTGAGCACAAAATTCTCCAGGGTTTTTGGCCGCGAGCAACAAGAAAAACATAGTCAGAAATGAAAATGAATCCGACCTCTTTTTTTTGCTCTTTTGACATGTCATAACGAGAGCACGTTATAACACACTCACGTTATGTGCTTGTGGTGGATGAGCCTCAGGATTGGCACACCAAGCCATAACACGAGTACATTCTAACACGCTCGCGTTATGAGTTTTCATTTTTTTTTTTTAAAGTGGCCACAAAATTGCTTCCCATCTTCATGCACCCACCCCTTAGAGGCCCTGAAATAGCTTGAAAAGTGGACAAACCAATCTCTGATGGATTTGACATTATAGATCTCTTCGAGAACTTTCCAACGATATGTTATAATAGAAAATCAGACACCTAAATCAAAAGTTATAGCCCTGCGAAGTTTGCCCTCTAAAAAGTGAATTTCATCAAAATATCTTCCTAGGCTAGAAATCAAACAACGAGACTTTTGGTGCCAAAACAAAAGGGAAAATCACACTTTCTAGAACATTCTAGGGCAGTTATTGGGAAAAAAAAGGGATAAGTGGGGGGTTACATAGAAGGTGGCTCCATTAGTACAAATTATGGCTCCGAATAATATATTTTATTTTCAAAGTTGATTTTGTTGTAATGAATCAAGCCAATATGGTTGTAGTATTGTAAGTTTTGAAGCTATAATTTCATTTTCTGAAAATAATTAAAAGTGAGTTTTTTATTGTCTGACATCTTCTGTGTTGGTATCTATTATTGTGATTTGTGTGGGTTTTGGGCAGTGTGGCCCTCATCACAAGTATAAATCACTAAAATGAGGGTTTGATATGGTAATGGTTCACAACTCCAAAAGATATCAAACAAAGGCTTGGATTCATAAAGAGGTGATGGGAAACAAATGGAATGGGAAATTGACTCCATGGTGACTTAATGAAAATGAAATTCCAGGATGGATAAGGTCTAAAAATGTGATACATATGAAGGTGGTTTGATGGTGTATTTGAGAAAAACTAAACTGTGGGAATAACAACACACTAAGGAAAAGGATTCAACAATATAAATTGGGAGATGGAAAAATGAATTGAAAATATACTTGAAGTGAATGGATATGGCTTGGAGGTGTGTGGGGGAAAGGTATGAAGAGTATCCTATAGAAAAATTAGAGAAATAAACTCATTTCAAACTAAAATGGTAAAAGGAAATGGTCACCCTATTGAAACCTTTAGAAATTCGATGTCTATTATCAAAGATCTAGTTGTAATATTGTCTAATGAAAAATAAAAATTTTCTAAGACTTTGGGGATGAAGACATTTGCATCTCTTTGCTTTTATGATTGAGTCAAATACTGACCAGGAAAATCTAGTTACTTATGATTTTATCATTTTAGCAAGGTTATAATTTAACTCAACACAAAATAGGCTTATTTTCTTTCTTTAAGCCCTTATTTCTTTTGTAATATTTTATAAATCTAATTAGAGTAATATTAGTTTAAGGATAAAAGCTTGCAATTTATTGTTATAAGGTTGAAATTTTTGTATTACAAGTTTGTTTTCATTGTTTATTAACAAACTTAAAGTGGTAATTAAATGCAATAAATATTTTGAATTAGTTTGTAGATGCATGTTAAATCTAAGAATACTAATTTGTTGATATATTTTAGCAAAAAAAAATAATTAAATTGAAATTGAACTAGGAAAGAGCCCTTGAAATGAAATAGTTCACAATGGTCACTAAATTATCCTTCATGTCCATGACCTAGTTACACAAAGCTTGGAGTAGTTGATATTCCCTTAAGAGAAGATTTCCTTTCAAGAAAGATGAAGCACACTTAGTGCTTTACTTGAGTTGATGAATGTGCCAAATCACCCATCAATAGTACCCCTTCAACTAACTTGCAACTTTTAGCTTTTTTTTTTCTTTTTCAACCATTCAACCATGTCTCCAACTTTCCCTTCTAGGTCTTTGAATCCCCTCTAAAGCCCTTCCAAAACAAGGCCCTCCCTTCTTTACTCTACTTGATTTTATGACTATATCCCATGGAATTTCAATTTTTCATTTTACAACCCTTTAACTTTGTTGTTAGCCCCCCTTTCCAAAGCTTATACATTTCTTGATATGATATCTCATCACATTTAGATTTCATTCACCTATCTTCTCATGTAGGTTTCATTCACCTATTTTCCAATAGATCCCAATAGTGATTGGATCTTTGACACTATCAACCCACCTGCCAACTCTATGCTCGATGTCTCTACTTGATTGTGCATCCATATTATGCTACTCTTTTGCACATTGTTCTTTAATACGCTCATTATTGTCTTTCCTCATGTTCTCCATATGCACTTGCACCGAATCATCCATGCTCCTTCCTCAAAGCATCCTTTTTCTCCTCTCATGCTTCTTTTGTGACTAAAAAAAATAGCATCACCATACAAATTTCACCATTACAAAACTATCTTTAATATTTTTCACTCCAACCATAAACCATCACTCCAACCATAAACCACTCGTGTCAAGGATCATGTGATACACGTGTGAAACAAACGTCGAAAATTATGAGTTCCCAACTCAACATTTTCTCTTGGTAGCAACCCTATCCTCGTAAGAAAATCCCTCAAATCTGGGGCCAACTAAATTAGCACTAAGTTTGAATGCTTGCCTGGTGAGCTTACCTTTGTCAAAAAATATTGCAGCTAACATGGAATTTTAGATTAACAAAAGAACAGATCTAAAGAATGCAGAAACATTCAACACACAGAGAAAACAGGAATTACGTGGTTCGGCAATATGCCTAGGTCCACGGGAAAGCAGGAGGAAATCTTCTTATTAATCACAGCACCCTTACAACAAACTTTGTATTACAAGCAGTCCAATTTATAATGGACTCTACAGCAGGAATTAACCGAGTGATTAGCTGGTGCACAGAAGGAGAATCGTCCATTTTTAGGGACATTGAAACTGTTTAACAACGAATGGACTGCAATAGAAATTGGTTCGGGGAATCACCAGAATGTGGAAACGGTGGAACTGCATTTGTTATCATTCAAACAGTTCATGAGAAAATCACGGGACTTCACATCCCAACAACCTTGTGATACACGTGTGAAAAGAATAATTAGATGCATGAATCCAATCCACTGCACCAGACAAATGCTAGACGATCAAATGTTTGCCACCTTGATTTCAAGTAAAATCTCAATCCCCCATTATTCTCTATTGTCGTCTCTGCTCGCATATTTTATGACCATTTCATCTCGTCACCCATTCAGTCCTGCACAAGCCAATCATGACTGTTGATCCATTATATTATGCCGATTGAATCATATTTTCTTTTATAGTCGAAAGTCTTCGTTCAATAACCAACTTAACCATGTCTGAGGCGCCTCCTCCATCACCACGAACCGACCTTTCCTCTGCAAAGGGAAACAACGATGGATTCAGAGATTATTTGGAGAAATTGGGGAGATCGCTGAGTGGTATAAAGTTGGGTTTGCCCTCCAAGAAGAGGAATTCTAAGGACTGCAAAATTCCTTTGATCGACATGATGGGAGAAAGGGATCAGGTGGTGAAGAAGTTAGCAGAGGCGGCTGCAGAGTTGGGGTGTTTTCAGGTGGTAAATCATGGGGTCTCTTTACAGACTGTGGCCAGAGCAGAGGAGGAAAGCAATCGGTTGTTTCAGCTGCCCCTTCAGAAAAAGGAGGAAATATCTGGGGGCCTTGGATCTCCTTTTGGCTTTGGTGATGATGGCAGCAACGACTGTTCGAATGAATGTTTTTTTCTGCAGACAGACGGGCACCATGTTCAAGACTTTCTCCGAGATATCTGGCCCGAAGGCTGTGTCGACTTCAGGTAAAGTCTTTTTGGAAACAAAAATATGGGTTGAGAAGTAAAATTACATTTGATTAGAACAATTCTTGTGAATTTCAGTTACGCGGTGGGAGAGTACTGTGATGCGTTGCAGAAAGTAGCAGGGGAGATCCTGGAGCTTTTACTGGAGGGGTTGGGGGGTAAGTGGGGGAAGGATGAGCGTGCCCATTTCTTAGCGGAGGTCGAATCAAACGATTCATCACTACTATGCCTTACTAATCACAGGGCATTCTGCCATTTGGAAGATCATGATCAAATCAGACATGGGATTCCCTTCATCCTCTGTTTGCAGTACCCAATGAGCGCCTCCTTTGTTTCCCAACTCTTCCTCCACAACACCTGGGTTCCAGTCTTTCCACAACCTGGCGCCCTCTTTGTCTTTGTGGGTGACATTCTTCATGTACGGTTAGACTTAGACAGCATATTTTAAGTTTTGATTTGTTAAGTGATTTATTTGAAATCATACTAATAGGTGGATCTTGTTGAAGAAGCTAGTGTAATTTCATTATATGGTTAGACTTAAGTAACACACTCTAAGTTTTGATTTGATTAAATAATTTGTTTGAAATCACACTAATAATCGGATCTTATTGAAGAAGCTAGTGTAATTTCATTATACTTGAACTATAAATCATTTAAACAAGTCAAAGCTTAGAATGTAGTGTTTAAACCAAACCATTATATACACTCATATATTCAAACAAACCCATATGACATTTAAATTGGCAGCAACCTTCAGATTAAGCATAGGCCTGTTTGCAGTCAGGCACTGCAAACATACAATGATGCTTAAGCTGAACGTTCTGAATCTACCATAGCCTGTAATCAATTCATTATTACTGTTGTGGGTTGTAATGCAGGTATGGAGTAATGGAGAATACAAGAGTGCGGTTGTAAGGCCAATGGCAGGGCGCGAGGAAGGGGCTTGTACGGTAATGGCACTTATACGCTCGCCATCCACAGATATGAGCATTAGCCCATTAATGGAAGCTTTGGATTCTGATAAGAAGAAGCCTGTGTATAGCTCCATTGAATTGAAGGAATATGTCTCTCGCATGCTTCGCCAGAGATTTGTGTTTGAAGACCCTCTTAAACGCTACAGAATTGATTGAGGTCGGGGTCATCGTAGATTGTAATCTGCTGGTAAAAACTATGCATTGCAGAAGGGTCAGTGTCTGTCGTTTGCCGAGGGTGGACAGTGATGCGACGTGATTTGCTTGCTTTTGTCATTTATCTGCCGCGATGGGCATAAAATCCAAGACATTCAACAAGAAAATGTCTACCACTCAATTACTGTAGAAATTATATCATTTGTTTTATCTGTCCGTCCAACAATTGCATCTCTCCTTGCCATAAACGAAAAATTGAAAACATACGGTATGCATTATTTCTAAAAGAGGGGTAAAAACATACTGTATGCATTAGTTTTCATCATTGTATCAGGATTTTGGTTAAATTATATGTTTGACTATTGGATGATAGTGAAAGGATTGTAGTTCAATTGGTCGAGCATAATTAGTGAGGAGGATGGTGTGTTCATTGATTATTCCATCCACTTTAAATCCGAGAGGTGCAATTGGACTAGGTTTAATCCTTGGCTGTCTTTGATGGTCGGGATCCCCCTATTTACAGCTGCTTAGTCAAAGGATAAATTCTAGTATGCTTACTCAACATGTTGTAGTTCACTTGTTGAAAAAGAGTAGAGCTGTTGATATCTATGCAGTCCAATTGTTTCCATGTGTGTGTATCAAAGTATCTTGTTTTAAATACACGTATTTTACAAAAACTTCTTTGTTTTTGATGAAAAAATAAATATTAGTATTGATTGATTCATAATGAATTAATGTTTGTTCTTTTATACAACAACTTAGTATATGCTTTGAATGTTTTTATTCTTAAGTTATTAATAACTATTAGTTGGTAAGGGGTCAATTTGGGCTCAAGAATCATTTTGAATTTAGAAATTAAGAGGAGAAGGCTATTTTTGTGTTGTATTCTTATCTAAGTTCAATTCTACCCTATTGATTTCACTAAGGATAATGAACTAGAAAATGTAGATTGGATACAGATCCTTGGAATGCATGATGATAGGTTTAGGTATCAACTTTCACACAAAACATGTCATTTTGTACACTATTTATTGCACTCAAGATAAATAAGGAAAAGTGTCATGTGTACAATTTTCAACCTTACAATAACATACAATGTATATGCATGACTAATTAATATATCATTTTATAATATTCTAAAGGAAAATGACCTTTTCTTAAACTAAATGTGTTATTTAGACCAATGAATTAATGAATGCAATAAATAAATTGAATTTAAACATATTTTCTAAAGGATAATAGAGTTATGGGCATAGATATTAGAAAATTGAAACATTGAAAGTTAATTAGAAAGTCAATGCAATGAAGGTTGATAACCCTTCACTCTAGGAGGGATAAATATTGATAGTGTCTACTAATGCACTAAAATCTAGTTGTCTTAGGGTTAGAAATAGAAGATATCTATCTATGATTCACATTAGGATATGAACAATCAATCAATTTTGTGAGGGGTCAAATATGCAAGACTAGGCCATTTTAGTTATGGATTTGATCTCTACTTATGAAATGATTTAGTTGACCATGCATTCCTATTTCCTATTTCCTATTTCCTATTTCACTAATTTTGTTGTTCTTTGCCTTGCTAGATTTGGAATTGCGGTATTCAAAAATTCCTTAAGAGAGCTATTGAATTCATACAAGTTCTCCTAGGTCAATCGCTAGAAAAAGGTTAGCTAAATATAGTTCTACCAATGATCAAAGACAACACTCCTCAATCATGCAAAATGTTCAAGGATGATTATACAAATTATGATTTTTTGTGTGCTCCAATTGAAATGTTCCTTGAATTATATGTCAATATTTTCTTATAATGATTAAAAGATGAGGAAATTCCAAATGAATGAAATTCAAAGCCTTTAAATATATAGGTACATAAAAATAAATCATATAAACTTGTGTTTGGTTGAATCTAAGTGGACAAGGTGTAAGTGAAAGTCACCCAAATTTTTGAATTTTAATTTTAATGGGTTAGATTCATGGGTGCATGATCAATCCCAATTATGTGAAAATGACCCAAGCTATGGGAATGGTAAAATCAAGGTGGATAATAAATGTATAAGGATTGGTACATGTATAGGTGTAATAGGTGCATATAATGGGTGAATATAATATAATGCATGTTTATATGGATAGGGTACAAGATAAATGTTATAAATGAAAGCATGGAGGTAAAACCCAACTTCACACATGATTGCACCATTTTTGGATATGTAAATGCATTAATTCATTCTCTCAAAACATGTACAAAACTAAATGGGAAATGACATGGGTATCCAAATTTCACCATTATAGTTTATCCCTATATTGAGGTGAATATGAATCCTCAAATGATCATATATCTCAAATTTTATATACTTGCAAACATACATTTAAGAGGGTAGATCATGAATTCATATAAATTAATTGACCCTACTAAAAAAATTGTTGTGCAAATCTATCCTTTAACATGCATACTCCATGGGAACCTAAAAAATAGAGGAAGAAATTTAATGAGAAACTTCTATCACACAATTAAAACTTAAGAGAACTACAATCTAAACAGTTATTATCATCGATCATGAAAGCAAGAGGAGAGAATAGGTTTTGAAAATTTCCACCTATATAGAAAGTGGTATTCATCCTCCCAACTCAATGTTCATGGGATGACAAGTCACATTTTGTGTTGATGTGTCATGTGGTAATAATATGTTAGTTTATGTATTTGGTGATGAGTCTATGTGTAGGCACTTGTAATGTTTCCAACCTTAGCATGAGAGTGTTAACAAAAAAATATTCCCCTTCAAGTGGTTGCATGGACATTAGATGTAAAGAATTGGACAAGGGAAAAAATACATGAAATATAAATGTAAAGTAAGCATGTAAGCATATTTCATACAAAAAGTGATAAATGTAATAAATACATTGTGTAAAAAGTTACTAGTAAAGCATCTTGAAAGATAGGCATGGGAAGCATGTGGGCTAGATATATCATCAAGGAAAAAGGTTGTTCCCAACATTGGAAATAAAATGGTGATGTGGTCCTCAATTTCCAAAAACACTTGTGTAATCATGTATAAGACACTAGAAAAGGCACATGCCCTTGATATGGCAATATGGGCACACAATGGTTAAGGTAAGGCAATAGGACCCTAGTGGTGATAAAGAGATCCATACATGAAATAACATGTATTTGATTGCATGGGGAAGGTTATGATGTACCTAATGGTAATAAAGGCCTTGATGCATGCAATAGCATAATTAATAGTGCATGAAAATTTATGGTATGTGCCAAATGTATCTCTTAAAACATGGCCAGGTCATACAAGCACATAATGTAAAATGTGACAGTGAATGCATGCCAAGTTAATTCCCCCCACATCGGTGAGATAATATACTAAGGAAATAATGGTGTAAGACCTCAAGAATCATGAACAATGCGTAATAATTAGATTATAAAGTAATGGTCTTGATTGACCTGATAAAGATCATTTAGTACAAGTGATTATGTCTATAGGTAGGTATGTAATTATAAATATAAAGTGATGTAATCATGAAGAATATGCAAACCTGTGTTTGGTTATGTCAAGTTTTCACACTTAATGTTTATGATTTTTCTTGTAATAAATGTTCTTGGTACATGTTATGGATTAAAAAAAGTGAAAATTGACAAATGTGTCATCCTAAAATGTTTTGTGTAGTTCTAGAGTGTGATGAATCAATATGGTTTTATGTAGGTGTCATAGATGAAATGGGTATCAATATAAAATAAGTGTAGTAATAAATGCTCAACATGTGAAAAATGGGACGAAGTATGAGAAGGTAATGTGTGAACAATTGTTAATGTTTGTCAACATTCATAATATTGATTTGGATCAAGAACAAAGCTCATATAAAACATTATTAGAAAGTTATAAATTTTTACAAGTAGTTATATATAAGGGGGTGAATAATGAAAATTCACTTTCATGTGTGCACATACAATATCAAAATATTTAGTGTTTGTTAGATCTCAATAGTTTTTTATAAATTGATCAGGATGGTATAGAGGAGTATCCGTACACCTATTCAACAAGATCAATTTTATATCAATATTAATAGCATGTCATCCCTAGATGAAATTTTATCTTTTTCCCTATTTTTTTAATATTTTTTCTCAATTTTTATTTGGTAAACTTAGGCTTTTAGTCTAGTTCAAGCCAAAAGAGACCACTTATGTGGGATCTCTTCCCAATGTATATACCAAGACCACCACTAAGGGGGGCTTAGTCCTAATATAATCATCACCTTGTATAATCCCATAAGCTCAATGGACCAATGAAGGTCCATAAACTATGAACACAACAACCTAGCAAAGACACACATCTCATGAGCATGTTAGCCCAATGGAGGAAAATTACATGAAATCACTGGCATAGTTGAGGTTTGAACCTTGGTGGCCACCACAATAATATTGTGATTTTCCCACTACATTGCACATTTATTAATTTTTGTCAACTTTTTAATTTTATGACTATTTATTTCTTTTATAAAATGCACAATGAATTATTTTTGGGATTCTAGTGACCCACGTTTATGAATCAATAGGTCATCCTTAAGTGTAAGGTTCATCCAAAACTTTGATTCAAATCATAGAATCAACACTTGTTAACTAGTCTTTATGTGTCAAATTGATTTCCATCACTTATATTGATTTTTGATATACACATGTACTAATAACAATTTTTATTTGTGTTTATGTATGTAAAATGAGTTGGAGATCTATGAGTGACCATAAAAACCAAAGGTAGTTAACACAAGATCATTGAAGCCCATAAATGTGGATTGGGAATTGTCAGAGGCCATGGGAATGAGGTACATGACCTTGCACAACTAACCTTCCATTATGATATGAATATACTCAAAAGAATCATGAAGAAAGGGGAATTTGATATGAGTGCATTCCATTTACCTATGGTTGAGATGGTGACACTCTAGGATATCAATTATATGTCATGTCTCCTAGTTATGGGTTAGTGAGTACAACCTCACCACACTATACCTCTGGAGGATAAAGAGTTATGCTATTTGTGTTTAGTGCACCCTAGTTTAGACAAGTTGGTGTGCCCTATAGGGAGGTTGTACTATGAGATGTTTCTCAAGAGTGAAAGTTGGTGCTACTTATTGTGGGTATTTTATCTTTATAGATTTAAAGGGGTCCTCTATATCTTATGTTCTTATTTATTTATGTAGAGAGGTAGAGGATAACTAGAGGGTGTTCACATGGGGATATTGTATGCTATTTTAATTATATGATGATCACCATATATTTTTAAATGATTGAGGTGTGACACTCTTGGAAGAATCCCTTCTATAGAAATGGGTGTATGATAATATTCATGTTCCATGCCCTCTAGGTCTTCCCTCTATAACAACACCAACCAACATAGTGCTAGGAAATTAGTGAAATGGAAATATATAAACCATTTAATTTATTAGGATACATTATTTTCAATTATTTATCTTCAATTTACACTAGTGAACTAATATAAAATAATTTACTTAAAATAAAGAAAACTTATAAATAACTATTTACTAACTAAATTTTGAATTATTTTTCCTTTTTTTTATCAAATATAACTTGGTTTAGGTACAAGAACCAAAAAATAGAAACCAATGTCTAGGCCAAGCTAAAAAAATAAAACAATAGAGAGGAAGCCTCCCAAACATTAGCACTATGACTCAAATGAAGGATAGACAAACCCAAAGACAAGAGAGATAACAAAAGAAAAGAGAAATGAAAGAAAGTGAGGAGGCCAATAGCCCAACTATGGGGAAAGTCATGAAAGAAACCAAAAGCAACCAACTAGAGAGAGAACAAAAACCACCAATCCAACCACAACAATGCCAACCACAAAAAAAGCCATGGAGAATAAGGCACCACAACAATAGGAGGAGGAACTAAAAATGCCTAATGTCCTTCAAAGTATTTTTTGAATAAGGGAAATGGCCTCAGAAGGGAATTTTTCCATCAAAAAGTTGGAAAAATTCCTTGGCATTTGAAGAGATCCACAACTTGGTTAGCCACCTAGTCCCTATGTGGAAGATATTAATATTGTCGAACCACTTTCAATCAGTGATAACTTCTAAGAGGATGGGATTAAGTCTCCAATTTTAAAAATGACCTCCTTTCATATCTTTGACCACTAATTTAGAATCAACTTCAATCTATATTTTTCTCCACCCTTTGTCTCTAGCAATAATCATGCCCCACAACAAAGCCTTGGCCTCAACCAAACTATTGAAATATTTTCCTAAATAATAAGAAAAAATGTTGAGATGTGAACTAGAACTATTCATGAAGACTCCTCCACCACTGGCTTCATTGGGATTCCTTTTAGAAACTATGTTAAAATTCAACTTGATCCATCCCTCCTTAGGGAAACACTGTCTATCTAGAGGACACTTAGGGGAATTAAGTGCTTTCCCTTCATCAAACCATCTAAATTTGGGTGAAAAATCAGCTTGCCTGACCTCCTCTGGTTAGAGGATCAAAGACTTATCCTTGTGTATCTCTCCAAGCTCATAGATAGTGGATTCAATTTTTTCCAAAAGTAGTTCAATTGATAATTTTTTATCCACAAAGATTCTTCTATTATATTCTAACCATATATTCTAGATAGCTAAGGGAAGTAGTCCAAAATAAGTTTGAGGTGACTAGTTTTGATTCTCAACACCTAGTTGGCCAAAAGAATTGGGACATGAAGAGGTGTGACCCAACATAAACCCCAATGCTTCAAAAACCACTGCCAAAGCACAATAGAATATTCATAATGTAAAACTATGTGGGTCATTACATTCCTAGCTATTATCACAAATGACACACATACAGGGTCCAATTTTCCCCAAGTTTAGAGCCTATCTTAAGTATAGCCTTGGGGATACCTTTGGATAACCAAATATTATGGTGAAAAAAGTATGATGGAGGCACAACCTAGCCAAAATAATTATGAAATGCATAATTAACAATGACTCTACCAATTGAGTGCCCACCCCAAACTATTTGGTCCTCTTTCATAATATAAGGGAAAGGCCAATTCAAGAGCTTCAATGATAGTAAATCACAAGCTTCCTTGAGCTCAAGCACTGGGGAAATAGAGGCTTCCACTTAGGAGGATAGTATCTTTTATCAACATAATTTTCAACCATAATTTAGACAATGTCCTCAAAATGAGTAGCAAGAGGTTTGAATTATTTAATATTAACCAAGGAATTGTACTCCAACCATGTTTCCTACTAAAACTAAACTTTATCTTCTTTTCCTAGCTTCCAATTAATATCCTTGGCAACCATTTCATTTGCATGTTCTTAAAAAAATTCAAATGCTAGAGCCTAAAGGAAGACTCTCCATGCATTCAAGAAGGAAATCCACACCATTATAAAGGTATTTAGATTAAATAAGTTTGCTCCAGAGCCTATCCTTTTCCTCATATATTCTCCAAAAAAGTCTATCATCGAGGGTTTTGTTGATCTTTCAACATTGTCTAAAGCTAGGCCCCCCTTTGTTCCTTACCTTGCACACCTCATCCCACTTAATCAAGCTATATTTATGAGAATTTTTCATACCAAACCAAAGAGAGTTACTTTTCATATCCTCCAAAAATTTAGCAACCTTACTAGGAATTTCAAATACCATGAAAAAGACTAGGATGAAATCCAACAAAGCCTTGATCAACGTAAACTTTTCAACCAATGATAGCCAAATCCCTTTCCATGAGGGAAATCTACTATGCACTCTATCAATCACCCCTTTTAATTCAACCTTATAAGTTCTCCTATCCATCCAAAAATAATTTCTTGAGAGCTTGTCAAATTCATACCCTAGAATCCTTTGAATTTCTAAATTCTATTGGCATGGATCTATGTGGATAAAGATTCTAGATTTAATTAAACTAGCCTTCATACCAGTAGTACCCTTGGATTCTGTGAGGATATTCTCAAAGGTATAATATTCTTTAGAAATGACCTCACCAAATAAGAGAATTATATCTACAAACTATAAGTGGGTGATATTATTGATTTTGAAAGAAACTTGTAATCCTTAGAGATTCCCACTTTTTCCTCCTTGTAGAGAGAATGGCCTAGCACCTCAACCATACTCATTAAATAAAAAAGGTGAAATAAAATCCTCTTGATGAAGACCACGCTTGGTTTGGAAGAAGGTCGTGGGAGATAAATTAATGAGTAAAGCATAAAACACTAAAGAAATGCAACTATAAACCCATCATCAATAGTATTCACAAAAAACTAGATTTCCTCATGACTTGGATAAGAAAATTCCATGGAATATATATCATAAGCTTTACTCGGGTCTAATTTTATGATCATTCCTTCCTTCTTCGTCAATTTTATTGGGTAAATGGTATCATGGGTTGTAATGATTCCATCAAGATTTTTTTATGCCCTTAACAAACCACTTTGTTCCTCCAAGGTGATGCCCTCCGATAAATTTTTGAGTGTAATAACCATAGCCTTTGACATAATTTTGTAGATAGTATTGCAAAGCACAATCAATTTGAATTCATCAAAGAACTTTGGGGATTTAACCTTGGGAATGTGCACTAGAAGGGTTGTATTCCAATACTTGAGGATGGATCTTATAGTCTTGCATTAATTATTTAGTTTCCTTCCAAACATCCTTAGCCATGATATCCCAATTTTTTTGAAAGAACTCAACTTGAAAATTGTCTAGTCCAGTAGCATTCCTACCACCCAAGGAAAACATAGCATAGTGGATCTCCTCCATAGAGAAATTTTTGAGAAGAAAATCATTCTTCTCATCAATTATAATGGTGGTGATGTTACGAAGAAAAGACCCTTGTGCATTTGGATCCTCTTGAGGGGTGAAGTTGAGTAAATCTTTGAAGAATTTAACCCCCTCCTGACGAATAACCTCCACATAATTCATAATTTTTTTGGAAGGTAATTATATTCTCACAATATTATCAGATTATCTCTTGATATCAATAGAAAAATGGAAGAAAATTATGTTTCCATCACCATCCTTAAGTCATTTCACTCTTAATTTCTAGTGCCAAAATAATTTTCATTTATAGCAACCTATGCATATTTCCCATTAAAGAAATATTTAAGTTCCTTAGTTCATCATTAAGACCATTGCTACAGATAGTCACCTCAATTCTCTTACAAATCATATTCCACTTTTCTCTTTTGTTCAAAATGATTACCCATGACTTATTTATTCCATTTTAATGCTTTTTTTCACTTAAGATAACTTGTTTTGAATAATGAATCTCTTACATCCCTTCACGACAACCTTCCACTATTTGGTAAGGTCTAGTTCAAATTTTTCATATTCATACTAGAATGATTCCATCTTGAAAGGAAACCCATGTGGTCTTTTACCATTATTCAAGATCAACTCCATCGATCAGTGATCAAAATTTCCAAAAGGGATGACCCTAAAAAAAGAAAAGAATAGGGGAGAGAAAACAACTAGAGGACACCAAGAACCTATCTAATTTTCATAACATAATGTCCTCCTCCTTTTATTTGTTACTCCAGGTGAACCAACTTGATTTGGGAGCAATATTTTGTAGGGCCACATCACTACAAAATTCTTGAAATCCAAAGAACTAATAGAGAACAAGTTCCTACCACCATATTTTTCTTCAAGACATAGGATAACATTAAAATTTCCTCCTAGCATCTAATTGACATTAGGGTACAAACGCCTAAAATATTTCAACTATTCCCACAACTTAGCCTATCCCTAGGTGAGTTAGGTCCATACATGTTGGTAAGAAGAAAGGAACTTTTTCTAACCATATCCATAATACTGACAACAACAAATGAGAAAAATTGAGCCACTATAGAGCCAACTTGATTTGACATAATTTCTAAACCCCCAATCATACCAACTACATCAACCATAAAATCTTCTTCATTCCTTAAAACACTGGGGATGAGTTCCTTGATCATACCTCTTCTCAGTTTAGATTCTTGAATTAAAAGAATGTATGAAATCTCCTTTTCAATAAATCTCTTAAGCAAACAACATTTTTTGGGCCATTTAGAACACATAAGTTCCAACCTATTTTCTTCATGCTCTTCTTGCTCCAAGGGGGTTCTTGCCTCCAATTGCAACAAAGCTCCACAAAGAAGCTTGGATGTTTTTCTCCAACTCCTCCAAATCCTTCATTTTGACCTTACTTTCATCTGTTTTCCTCCCCTTAAGGTTGCAACCACTAGTGTCCAGTAGGGGGAAGTTATTTTATTTTCTTCTACCATTGTGTGTAACTATAATCTTTAGTTTTGTGCTTGTTCTCTAAATTCTATTTTCTTATTTTTTCATCATTTCCAAGATTCTCTGGGTTCTTTGTGATATTGAGATTATTATTGATATGGAATGAAGGTATTATTTCCCCTTGTTCCAAACTTTCAAGAGTTAAGGTGTTCAATTCTCTCTCCTTGAGATTATTATAGATTGGAGAGTCCACTCTTGTAGGGAGCTGACTTGCTACCACGAGGCTATCATTTTATGAGGAATTTTTTTTTATTGGTCTCACCTCCCTTCTTTTATATAGCTTTAGCTTTTTCAAATCTCCCTTCCTTCCTTTCCTTGCAATTCCTTGCTAAATGACCTTTCTTTTTGCATTTGAAACATCTTAGTGGAAAATATTCATAATCAATTTATTGGTGTGTCCCCAAGGATAGAGGATTGAAACATAAATTTATTGATTGATTTTCTAAGGTCAATTTTGACATATAATCTTACAAAAGAGATGAACTATTTACTGCTAGGTAAAAATGAATAGGACACAAATCCCCTAAGGGTATCACCTACAATAAGCTTGAACACCTCTTTCGATCATAACTCTTGAGAAGATTTATAAATCGTGACCCAGAGAGGGACATTTTGAATGAGCTCACTATGTGAATTAAAACCTATCGACCCCACCCTAATGTAGAGACCAATGCTACCCATTAACCATGGCTTGTCATTAGCACAACATCTCTATTAGAATCAGATTGAAAAACCATCTAGATGAAACCAAGAGCCCAAAAGTTGACCTCAAGGTTAAGGTAGTGTCACCTTTAGTTGATCCATGCTTTTATTTTCTCCCCCACCAGCCAAATTCCAATGAAATTCATAATCACCATTTTCTTCTTGAGTTTTTCCAGCTTGGAATAAAAAAAATGCAAAATATTGATCTAAGAGTTTTTTTCATTGATTTTAATATTGAAATTGAAATTTTTGAGTCCTAACTTCCTTCCCTTGCCAACAACATTTTCGTCATCTAGGTTGAAAGAAGAATAATCCCATTGTGCTCAATCCATCCTTGTCACGACCACCTTGGCTAGGGGAAATTTTTTGGAAACTTGAGTGTTGTGAATGCTTTTCTCATTATCTTTGCCCTTGAAAAAAGCTCTGTTCACAGCCAAATTGCTATTTTCATAGATTTTGGAATTTTTCACGCACTTTACATTAAAAATAGAAGATTCATAACTTATTTTTACCTCCCTTAGAATAATAAGGTGTCTTGTTTAAATTAGATTCCTAATCCAAATAGAAAACAATTTCGGAACTAGATTTATGTTTATTGATGTAATGAGTGTTACCTAATTGTGCTTTTCAACCCAATCAGGTTAGGTTGTGACAACACTGATGTTTTCTACTTTGAATAAGGAGAAAGGTATACAAAATATTCTGCTAAAGTTACTCATGATCATACAAATAGTGCCATGAAATGAATTTTCAGTTTTCATTTGCAATTGCTTTATAGAAAAGATGAATAGTACACAAAAATTTGCATAAAGTAGTTGTTTAAATTCATTATAAGAAATATGCTTATAAGTTTCCCACACAAGCCATGGGAATTATTGAATAAGATGCAATAAAAGAAAAGTTGTACATCTGGAGGTAAAGAGGACATGTAAGATAAAAGGGATCCATCATTGCCTGAATGATGAACCCCATTGTTGATTAGTTGCATCTTCAACTCCTTTATTGATAGCTCCAGAGGTGTCTACAAGGGACAAAGAAAATGATGTTAGAGCTTAGGATTCCATGTCTCTTATATGTTAAACCAATAGATATACAACCTATCTCTTATTAAGCATCAATTCAGAGAGCTGCAGGTGTCTCAAGATCAGATACACATATATCATGAAGATCCAATAAAGTAAAGATCATCTGATCATCATGAGAAGCTCTAGGATTCTTAGTTTTCTTAACTTATTTGTTGACTATGCAGGTACAAGTATAATTTTAGAGCCGCCTCATCAACAAGGAAAATAGTGCAAGGAAATCATGGATCAATTCATAGATAATGAGTAGATTTTTCAAGAACAAGCAAAAGATAGAGCAATAGAGAAGGGACTATCATGAAGTTTCAAGAAGGGAAATCTTAATATGTCAATGCTAGAGGTTTCATTGGATAGTGAAAACAGAGCTATGAAGTACCTTAGAAGAATAATGAACAACCATTTAGTGACAAGAGTAGCCCGTGCATAAGGAAGAGAAGATTCTTGAAATTGTGGGCAGCCATTTATGGAAAACAAAAGACAACAATAAGGAATAAGGACAATCACCATGGCACTGAGGTCTAAAGAAGAAAAGGAACCCATAACACAATCATAATGAATATGAGGCACCAACAGATTTGAACAGCTGAATGCAAACAAGGAAACCAATTAGAAGGACAATCCTTTCACTTTGCAATGGGAAGATATAATGAAGGATGTAAATGGTTACAGAGGGACAGTCTTTGAGCCACCATACCAAGGATAGTTTGCAAAGATAGGGGTAGAATTTATGAAGATAAGATAGTCTTTATACCTAAATGACAATCATTTGTAAATTGTAGACCTTAATTGAGATGATAGTCACCTTGAGTCAAAGAATGTAGTTCACAAGGGAAAAGGTAGTTTCAAAACTATGAGAGTGCATAATAAAGAGCCCATTGTCAAATGGTGAGAGAAACATAAAGGGCAGGTTCAAGATAGAAAGGACAGTCTTCTTCCTTTTTTTTGATGAGAGGTATGAGTTCCACTTTAAGATGACAGTCATGAAGGACACAAGGGGCAATAATTTTAAGTGCTAAGGGAGCAACTGCAAAGACACGGAGTCAGTCACCCTATCATAAGGGTTTTAAGGGGGCAGTCACTTTGGAAGGTAAAGTGTTAAGAGGATAGCTAGAACATAAAGAGCAACATTTGATTTTCAAGACCACTATCAAAGAAAATCTACATGACAATTGATAGAGGCTAAAGAAAGAAAGAACAGTGGTTCTCATACCTATAATGACCACCATGCATAGATTCAAAAGGGTTTCAAAGTTTACAAAGTGCAATTTTAAGTCATGAGTGTTGTCATGAATATCAGGTCAAGAGAAAATTTCACAAATTTCATTAGATGCACAATCACAATGGAATGCTAGTGCACTATCATCCATCAAAAGAGAATGAGCTATGAATAGTCAAAACTACAACAATGGATCAAAGGTTAGATAGTAGCCTTCAAGATTAAGAAAACCATGTATGAAAACTCAAGGATCCATATATCAACACCATGACTGTGATCATTAAAACCCTAATGCACGGTTTTAAGTAATGGAAAGGTTTTAGATTTGTCATGGGGATTCAAAGAAAGGACAATCCCTGCCAAAGAAAAGCATAGCCATTCTAGTTCAAGGGTAGTCATTTCAAATCAATACAACCAGATACATAGAGAACAGTCCAACACTAATTGTGGAAGTTAGCAAAAAAATGAAAATAGAAGGAGTGGAATTGAGGTGTAACAGGGTCTCAAGAAGGAGCATTTAAGAGCATTTAAATGAAAAGTAGTGACAGTGAACTTAGCATCAAATGAATTTTTTTTGCATAGACTCTTCCAGCATAGTCAAAGGAGACAATCATCATGTTTTCCTACAAAAGAAACCTAGTGAAAATCAAGAAACTAAAAGTAATTTGGCTACTATTATACATGTAGTACCAATGCTTACAAGAAGCCATGAATAGAGGGTTGAGTTCCTTCAAACCCTAGTAGACAAAGTATGTGTTTTTTCAATGAGCATTCACCATAAATACTATAGGGGCACTCAAGGGTTAGATGCATGATTATTGTAATGATGCCTTGGTTCAAATAGATGGTAGTGAATATTTATTTAGCATTATATAGGATACACTTGGCCGACTATTCTTCTTCATGTCTCATATTTAAAAAAATATATAACGACCCATTTGACCTTGTAGGGTAAAAGTTAAGAATAAGAGAGGATACTCATGCTTTGTCTCTTATAGCACATGAAAAGAAGTTAAGAAAATCACATGAAGAAAATAAAGTATCTAGGGCACGCACAGCTCTAGAATTTTAGAGGGGAATTTCATCATATTATAGATGGAGGAATGCCCCATTGTTTTATAGGTTGTGATGAAAAAAAGTAGCAAATCTCATGCATTCTATAGACCGTGATAGGTCAACTGCACCAAATACATCGGGGTTTTCTTATGTCTATCTAATTCTATGATCGACAACAATGATGATTCTAAAGATTTCAATGAAAATTTGGAGCTTCCAGAGTTTAAAAGAGTTCGAGGTAGTATTACAGATTTCCATAAGAATGAAGGGGTTTTTAGAAACCAAAAATGCCTTAGTGGAAAAGCCATTGCAAAAAATTTTAGATTATGGAGTCAATATGCACTATTTTAGAAATGAAAGTCATTATGCAGAGAAAGATATTAGCAAAGTTTGAACAAAGAAACCATGTTGAAAGTGTTTTATTTCAGAGAAAATACCATAGAAAATACTCAAATTTCATCATCTTTTTGTTACAACCAGAGCACTTCTTTCACAGGTATGAAAAAGTCTCAGCACTTTCATTCATAGAAAATGGCTTACCAATAGTGAAGAATGGTTCCACCATTGCAGAAAACACTCAGGTTCATCAAACCCTAGTGAAACTTCATGGTGGTGGCGCAACAGATGAAAACTTTATAGGAGGAAACAAATGGAAAGTGAGCTTGTGTTAGGGTTAAACACTTTTTCTTGTGTTTCAAAATGAAGCTCTGACTTTGGCCAACCAAAATAGGTTATTTTTCACCTTTAATTCATAAATTGCATGATGACTAATACCTAGGCCTTGGTCAAGACCTTCTTGACATTTTCTTAGTGAGAAATGTGGAGTCCACAGGAGTTAGGAGATAAATAGATTAAATTTTCCCCTTGTATTTTTGCATGAGATTAACACAAAAATAAATATGTAAACAAATATTAAAGGGTGATATTTTATAAATTACCTTGATATTTTTCATGTAATACAAGAATAAACAATTACATAACACTTATTAAAGTAAATCATAACTAATTGTCTTTAATATTTGTTCAAATAGTTTATTCTTGTCCCAAAATCATGCAAAAATAGGAGTGGAACTAAGGTGTTCATGTTTGACTTCAAGTCAAACTAAGTTATTTTTGGAGTTCCCTTTGATCAAGCAGCTTGAGAGGGGGAGTTTGGAGCTAAATTAGCTCAAATTGGAGAAATTTTGAGCGCTCTTTTTGGGGCTTTTCAATTTTGCTTGTGCAACATCTTGGTATGGATATTTTGGAGTGCAGTTGACTATAGTTGACTTCTTCTTCTCACTTTCGGATTGATTTTATATTATAGAAGGGAAAACTTATGTTTTCCTCAGTTCTTGCTTTTTGTCCTCTCTTGCACATTGCAGAGAGATTTAGAGTTTTGTAGCTCAACATATTTTGACATTTTTGATACAACAACAATTATTTTAGCTTATTTTTCTAGTTATTATAGAGATTCCTTTTGTTACTCAATAAAAATCAAGTGTTTACCTTCTCTATTTTAGGTGTTGTGCCTCTTACAAATGATTTTGATGTAAATTTGATGTGTTTAAAGTATAAAAAGCCTTTAAATTTTTGTCTCATTCATAGTTTCATGTATACAATAACAGTTAATCATCATAGGTCATAGGTTGTGCATTGATTTGTCTTATCTTCCAAGTTGTGAAAACGTTGTTTTCCTTCAAAGAAGATAGATTTCAAGCCTTTTTATGAAGCATTTATGTGATTATATTTCCCAAACTAATCTGTGTAAACATATCTTTTGAGAAATAGTTGTGTATCAAGCTATAGGTTAGTTACATTTTGGTGCATCACCTCCTAGAATTAGCTTTTCCCATTTATCAGCTATCCTTCTTCCTTTTTCCCACAAAAATTCATTAGTTTCTAGGAGATCTAAATGGGAACCAACCCATAATCTGGAGATTCATCTTCATCTTGAGCAACTCATAGGCTCGAAGATGTTTCCATGTTTCATGGGATTGCTGAGCCTCCAAGCTTAGCATCTAGGTGCAATCCTTCGTGACAACAATGAGATTCAATGGAAATTAGAGGGGTGAAAGAATTTAGATGGATAATATGTATGAGAAAATTTATAAGCTATTTAAGTGATTGTCAAGAAAAATATTGGAAAATTCTAGTGATATGATAGTAGTGTGATTGTGTCTATGTCTTATACATAGAGACTAAAAAGGTAATAGAGTAGGTCTTAGAAATTAGGATATTAGGTTATTAATCATCACAAATAAAATACAAGATAAATTAAATAATAATTACAATGTATATATGGGGAAAACCCTTTCAAGTGAAAAAAAACTGTAAAGCATCACTTGATTATAAAATACTTATAAAATTATCTATAAAATTGTAGACATAATCTAGGGATGTCACTTCTCCTCACTTCCATTTGACCAACAATGCATCTTGTGCATAGTAATATAGTTCACTATAAATATATAGATTCACACATGATTTCAGTGAGAGAGAACCTTCTCAAAATATAGAAGGTGTGGAAACATAATTGAAGGCTTATCAATCACACGTATTCAAACTACCATTTATAAATAATTAATAGTCTAATAGTCTTTTAGACTGTTAATTATTTAAATCGTATATGTATTATAAAGCATATAATATGCATAAGCTTTTATAACCTTTTATTAGAATAATATATAAATGTTATAAGGGTACAAACCCTACTAAAATTATGTTCTAACACTCATCCTTAGTGTTAATAGGGAGAATTATATGTCAATTTCTATAAAGTAAAAAATGAAGGGTCCTAGTAATGCGGGTCTTCTTTGACAATGATAAATAGTGACACAAATATATGGAAAATAAAGACCATGCATTTTAAATTACATGGAATTCATTTTGTCATAATTTATAATCCTAGGGTTTAAAAAAAGGATATTTTTTAAGTCTTCTAAATTTTTTATTGGAGCCCAAGATTCCTCAAACTAACCTCCCTTAGGTTCATTACATTATTTTTATGTGGAAGAATTACAAAGATATATTTTTACAATATTCCAAAGGACATACATATAATTATTAGAGGTCTTATATTATTCTTTTAAGTCTTAGATCTAAAATTTATCCACTAGGTGTTATTGACATGCACACTTTCGTTTAATGACATCATCTTAGGACAATCATTGATTTTAATTTGGAGAATTTGGTATTGCATAAAGGTTTAACACATGATTGTTGAGATTTCAACATATTCTTCTTGATCATTGTACATCTTCTACTTGATAATTAGATGAATAAAATTAGAGATAAATTTTATGATAAAATAATATCCCTTGAGTGAAGTGCTCATGATCTTCATTGTGCTTTTATCTCTATCTTTTTTTTGGAAATATGAGCATTTGGTAAGAGTAAAATAGATTGATTATCATAGAATTAGTTCAAAAATTCAGTTTAGGGGATTTGTGAAATTCTTGATGTGGGAAAGTGATCCTTACTATCCAATGAGGCATCTTTTTTTCAAATCATTTATATTGATGCATATTGATGAAAATAATACAAGAGGATATTTATTAAGTAAAATTTTTTTTTTTTTGAAAGGAGAGGGAGGGAGGGAGGGAGAGGGGGAGAGGGAGAGGGAAAGGGAGAGGGTGAGGGTGAGAGAGGGAGAGAGGTAGGGAGGGATGGATGTGTGTGTGTGTGTGTGTCTAAAGAGGGACAAAGAGAATGGAAGGAGGAAGGGAGGGAAAGGTAGAGAGATAAGTGTAGAGCTTGAGGGAGAGATAAAGTGAGATAGAGATCAAGATAGAGATAGAGATGGAGATAGAGAGATATAGAGAGATACAGAGAGATATATAGAGAGAGATACAAAGAGGGAAGGATGGAGGGAGAGAGTATGAAGAAGGGAGGGAGAGTTATAGAGATAGGTTTAGAGATCGAGGGATATATATATATAGGCAGAGAGAGATGAGATAAATAGAATTAGAGAGAGAATGAGGGAGGGAGGGAGAGGTAGAAATATATGACTAGAGAGGGGGAGAGATAGAAAGAGAGGTGACATATATAGAAGTAGGGGGTGAAGGAGGCAAGGCGAGGTGAGATAGATCTAGAAAGGGAGAGAGGGCAAGGGAGAGATCATTTTTTCTACACACAAATATGAGTGTGTTATAATGTTCTTGCATTATTATCTGCTTTGGGTATTTCCAACCCTTATGGTTGGATTTTCCTTGGGAACCTAATCAAAATGGTTGGAATTACATGTCAATACCCATAAACATGTTTTTTGAAAATTCTAAAATATGATACAATCTCGAGTGTTCTCTCCAGTAGGTTTGCACATATTTTAATGTCTATTTGAAAATGCCATAGTAACATTGAGCTCTCTCTTAGCTTTCTAAACATGTAATTTTTTCTATGTTTCAAATATGTTAATATTTTGATATTTACTTTCTTTTGCTAGTGTAGGTATGGTATTTTTGGTTTCATTTTTTATGCATTCATTAAATTTTGATTTTTTTTTTCTTTTACAAACTAGACTCTATTCTTTATACATTCAAAAAATTGATTACTTTTCCAAAAAATTAGGGGGGCGAATGCTCAATTTTTTCTTTTTAAAAATGTGTCGACTTTGAAAATTAGTATAAAATCATATATTCATTAAATAATTAGCAAAAAAATAAGGCATAAACTACATGGTGTTAGCTATTTTTTCATCGAAGAGATTTTTGAATACTATTTTTTTTTAACATTTTAGTGGGGTCATGTTGGTTGAAAATTCTATAATCTCTTAATATATTACAAAACTTGAATTTCAACCACAGTTATATGAGATAAAATCTCTCCTCTCGAAAAGGGGATACTTCCATTTGGAAAAGGCTCACTTCCATTTTGAGTAATACTAATGAATGGTTGCAAAGGAAATGAATTAATTGAAGTCTTTCAAGAAAAATTCTAAGAGTGAAGTATCTGAAGGAGAAGCCTGTAGGCAACAAGAACTTAGGAATAAGAATAAGGAAAGTTTTGTTCCTTCTTCCTCACACAAATGGCCTAGATTAAATTCACTTGTGGAAAGGGTACAGTGCCAACAACTGAAGAAGAACAACCAGAAAGGGAAGAGCAACCTGAAGATGAAGAATTGAATGAGGAAGAAGATGAGAATGAAGAGGATGAAGAGGATGAGAAATTAGAGGGAGAACAAGAAGATGAGAAAGATGAACATGAAGAATATAGGAAAGATGAAGGAATGCAAACATCTCCATAAGAAAATGTCATTCGATATTCTTTGCATACATCATCGCCTATTGCTGCTACAACACCTCATACTCCTATTCCTACCTCTCCTCCACCTCCTCTTCCAACTTCACCACCACCTTCCACAGTTCTACATGCACTCAAGGTGTCAATACCCCCTATGGTGCATTCAATTCATTCTACTTCTTCCATAGGATCAGTTTTGCAAAGTATTGATGTTACCTTTGGTTCACCATCATCTATTCCAAGTTTTTCATCTCCATAATTTGATATATCTTCACCAGCTGAATTTGATCAATTCATGAATGAATCACTGCCAGATACATCAAATTTGTAGCTTCCAAGTGTCGTAATGACTGATACAATGCCTATTGTAACTACCACATTTGTTCCCACTATACTGGTGTGACTCAGGAATTAAGAGTAGGGCCGAAGGTGATGTTTCTTTCCTTCCTCCATAGTTTGCTTCATAGGAATCCAAATGCAAAAAGAAAGTGGTCTCTCTCAATGAGTTGGATCTTGAAGAGTTGGCTCCACAAAAGCCAAAGGGGAAAAAGAAACCAAAAGTTCACTCAAGGTTGCATATAGACAAATCCGGGTACAAGTATGTGGACATAGAAACACCACCTCAAGGTAGAAGCCGTGAAGAAATCAACATGGGGGACTACACCATCACAAGGATTGAGCTTGGGAAGATCACACATGCAAGTGCCAAGGATGATGCTCAAGCATATTTGACTACTTTGATGGAAAGTCTGATAAAATTAAAGAAACCAAGGACATGTACAAAGTGAAAGCTGAGCACTATGCTTCTGTATTGAGGAGAATCACAAAATCTTTAGAGAATGTGCAACTTGTTGCAATGAGAATTGAGGAACCCATGGTTCAAAAAGTGGGAAAAAAATATTACTCTAAAGGAAAGATCATATATGAATTTGTTGATAGAATAATTGAACAAGGTTCACAATACATAACTGTTGCAGTGGAGAGGATTTCCTAGATATCCAAGATAAATCTAGAGCTGGACAAGACATTGAGTACATTTTATATTGAGCAAAAGGAAATGGAGAAAAATCTTGAGTCATGGATTTAGTTGAAGAGAGAGAAGCTAAGCAAGTTAGTGTGAGGGGATTATTCTCGACAAGGAAAATTATGTGGAAATTAAAGAATCTATCAAAAATCACATACAAGTCATCAAGAATCTAATCAAAGATGTACAACAGGTGAAAGAGGATGTTGAAGGACATCATGTTGTCATGGTGAATAGAATTGAAGAGTTGCTGAGGAGACTTCTTGATGACGACCACACATTTCTTTCGGCAAGTGAGATTGTCCAAGTTTTCAAGGAAGCTATTCAAAAACAAGTGGAAGATGAAGCATTCTCATTGGCTTCAATGAATACTTTGTGCGATGTATAGTTAACCTGGGAAAAACTCAAAACACATCTGGATAGATGTAGGTTTTTTCTGCTGTAAAGAAGCCTGTCATAGAGGTCTACACTATTATTGATTGCACTTCTAGATTGAATGAGACAGTAATGTAGGGAATTTTAAAGAAGTTGAAGCTTTCTAAGCACAAATCAAGGAACCATAAATATTTTTACATTTCTAGAGATAGTTAGATTTCATGCTTTTATCATGCTTTATGTAAATAGGTGTTGGAATTTTTACATGTCTCATGCAATCACATTTAAAAACGAAGATGTATTCCTACAATCATGGACATCATGTTTGAATAAGTCAAAGTTAGGGTTTTTCCTAGAATAGCTCATAGCTCTCACCTATAAATAAAAGAGAGTTGTATTGTATTATTGATATTTTATCTATTGTAATAAATTTTTTCTCATTTGTAAAGTGATTTTGAGACTTAGAGTTCATGTTGTGATACTATTTTCAATCAATACAAAAGGCTAAATTGCATACCAAACTTTATGTTGAATCAATTTCAACGAATGTGAATGTTCTTATGTATTTCACATTAGTTTATCTTATTATTTGATTAAATTAGTAGTATTTTGTTAATTGAGATTGGAGAGCTTTCAAGATGATTTGTGTTAGACTTTGTGCTATACCCTTTGCTTGGAATTGTGTAATTGCTGATAATATTGGTGAATGATCTTCAAGAATTTGTGCTTGAAATTACTTATTGATATGTGGATATTTGTGTCACATGGATTAGATGAATTTGTGCTCCAATCTAAATCACTGATATTGTGGAACTCATCTTTGAAGACTCCAAAATGACTTTGTGCCTCCGTAAGCCTTCCTATTATGTATATTTTATTATACTGGTACTCCTAGATTATTCTTTGAGAGGATAGGAGTATTGGAAATTACTGCTTAGGTTTTATTTAAATTTGTAAAGCATCAAGAAATAAAAATTGTGAAACATTGTAAACATATTCTCTGAAAGAAGAGAGAATCATGAATGTAACACACACCCATGATTAGAATAAGTGAAAATATTGTTAAATTTAAAATAGTTTACTTTCATTCATGGAAGAAGTAAGAAGGGAGCCTCCCCTTTTTGAGAGGAGATATTTTATCTCGCATAACTGTGGCTGAAATTCAAGTTTTGTAATCTATAAAGAGATTACAAAATTTTTACCCAACAAGTCACACCAAATTTGCTATGTTATATTTTTTGATTAAAACATGAGCAATTTATGTGGACCCCCTATTTGAACCCCTTAATCTCCACAATTTTTAAAAAATGTAGTTTAGAAAGTATATTTAGAGCACTATGACTCTTGTTCTTATTGCATCTTCAAATTTTCATGCAAGATCAATTTTTCCTTATTTAAAAAAAAAAGTGGCCACTTACGACTCCCCCTTTTGGTCTCCCATTTCCATGCACATATCCTTGGGTGAAGATACGATATATCTTGTTCTTGGACATTATTTATTGAGATAGTTACTCTTTGATGAGGTTTCAATAGGAAGACTAATCCTACAACTATATTGAATGTGAGGTCAAAATAGAGCTATTGAGGATATTCTTCTTGGAGAGAGTCAGGGTGGCTTGGTTATCTAAGAGAAAAAATATAATTACCACTCTTGGTCCTCTTTATGGTAAACCATCTAATAGGTATTTTTGACCTTATTTTTAGATGTATTTTATTTCATGATTTGCTTTATCATGGGAATGAGTCCTAAACAATGGATATTGGTTCTAAAGGGCTTATTTGAGGATTGATTAGCATGAAGTTTTTTTTTTCCTTTTTCTTCTCGTGGGAATTAATCTTTGACATATGGATGTTATTTCTTGAGAGATTATTTGAGGATGTTAGTTATATGTTTATTCACCCGGTTTTAGGACTAGATGTTTTAGTTTGATCTTTATTTGATTTGAGAAGCCTGCTTCTTGGATTGGTTGGATGCTGATAATATTTTTCTCTTCGGAATTTTGTGAAGCAGATACTACATTTTCGTATATTGATAATTTAGAGGTGTTTGTAGAAGTACATGTTATATGTTTTCATTTGCACAGGTTCTCTCTCTTTGGCCTTGTGTTTCTTCTTTGATGTTTGTGTTCACATAAAATGGGAGTTGAGTTTTGTGTGAATATATTGATATCACTATATTTTTGGTCTTGTGTTTTTATTGTAATTCAATTTTTTAGTTGCAACACAGAGGCTCTTTTATCCCTTTGATTTTTTGAGTATGGAACTTGGGAGAGGTATAGAGACTAGTGGTGAGAGTTGTGTTATAACAATTCCATTTATAAGTTTACACATGATTGGGGATGTTCCTTGGTACTAAATAATATTGGTTTCAATTTCCATATGATTACTATTGGTGGATCCATGGATGCATTGATCATTTTCGTATTTAAAATTACCCATGTAGGGTGAGTTCTATGATAGTGGACCTATGGTTGTTGATTGGATTGGATATGTTGATGGCGTGAGATTTACTTGTTATCTTGAGTATACCTTAGTTTTTAGGTATGGTTAGTTGCATGTGTTAGAAAATATTTTTAGTTTATATTGCAACTATGGTGATTATTTCCTAATAGCTACTAATGGATATTTGGTATAATTGGATTTAGTATTTTTGTTTAGATATTAATTTGGTGTAGGATTTATTATATATTATGTGATATTTTGATATCTCTTTGAATTGTATCTTATCTTTTAAACATGTGTATGATGAAAAGTATGAGTATTCATGTTTGAGATGATTTTCACTATGGTTATTGATATAGGTTTCTTGATGGAGCACATGGAGCAATTGGATGTCTTGATGGTACATGTTGGATAAAGGGGTTGTTCCCTTGATATTTATATTTACATATAATACCTTATGTAATGTATACAAGTAGGAGAATGTTAGAGAAAGGTGTGTTGTTCACCTTACATAATTTTATAATGTGAAAAATAATATTATTTATGGTGCACTTAGGGGATCTATGGATGCATGAATCACATGGGTTAGATATTTTTGGTACCATTTTGTATGTTGTGTGTAATATTGGTATAAATATTTATGTAGGTTTGTATAATGGGAAAACATTTATGTAAGAAAATAGTACAAAAAAAGTAAAAGAGGGAGAATAGTTGTGTAAGCTCATGATTTATGTGATAAGTACTTGGTATTTTGTGCAAGTTTATTTCTATAAAATCAATAACATGAGTAGTTGTTGATGTTGGGTAATAAACTTTGGATTTTTGTATACTTGGTTTATTGAGAATATCTTGAAGAATTCATATGTGAGGAGAGGAAGCATGGATTTGGATGTGTGGTTACATAATTCTCATTTGCTTGTTCACATGGAGAGCAATTAGGGAGCTTGATGTTTCTTAAGTATTGGTGGACTCTATAAGTTTATTTTAATATTTATTCATGAGATAATATAGTGACTGTGTGAATATTTTTGAATGATAGGTTTTTCCCTTATAATGGATTTCTAGGCTACATCTTGTATCATCTTGATGGTATGCTTGTCTATTATTTTACATTGTGTATTTTGAATACTTGTTTGAATATTTCTCTCATAGGATTATTTGGAAATAGTTCATTCTGACTATAATTTTCTTATAAAAAATGACTTCCACTCACTAGGATTACCCCCTTAAGAGTAAGGTTGATTGGGAGTTACAAATCCTCAATCAATAAAACCATTAACTAATTTCTTTCACATAAATGCATGATGAAAATTAATGTGTCTCAAAATTTTCAAATCCATATAATTATTTATTTATTCTTTGGAATTTCCCATAATTAATTAGAAATTATAATATTTTATAATTATTTTAATTAGCTTCACATGAAAATGAGGCATGGTATTATAAGGTGGCATAGTTTACAAGAGTTAATTCCTTGGAATGGATTTTGTAAGATTTCATTAAGGTGGCTATTTATAGCAGATTTGGAGTGCCCTATTTAGAGGGAATCTATGATGCAAAATAACCTATATGAGGGAGGTAACTTTGGAATCTTGAACAAATTTATGATAGGTTATTACACTTGTCATGAAACTCTATTTTGGGTAGTGGTAGTTACAAACTTGGATGCCCATGTTGGGTGAGTGATTATGAAACACTATGCTAATCATAAAAGATATATTATTTTACTATTTTTTGTAAATTTTAGAACCTTCCTAGGTCCAGGAAATATAGTTGGGGACCTACTTGGCTCCCATACCACTATGAGGATTTAACATAGTATTTTATAAAACCATTGATGGTTTCTTGGCTCCTCATTACTTATAAATTTGGTGATGAATTTTTATTTTGATATGAGAGTTTGTAAGTACATAGGTGTTGACAAAAATGATTATAAAATTCTCTATATTTGAATCTTGGTGAATTACTCCAATAAATAATTACATTAAAAGTATGTTGTAATATTATTTTAGATTTGATAATAAATTATGTAGGTTTTGGAGTGATGAAGGGTACTCCCTTTTCCGTATCAAACTCACAAATGAAACACATAAAGAAAAGATATTTTACTATTTTGGAATACAAAAAAAAATTACAAAATTACATGGGCTTTGATTACAAAATCATTAGTTTGACATGTAGATCAACCTTCAACTCTAATCATGATCTCCTAACCAACATTCTATTCCACCACCTCTATCTCTCTATTTGTATATGTTGGTCTCTCCCTATATATCTCTCTATCTAATCATGCCTTACTATATCTCTGTCATTTTATTTATACTCCTCCTTCAGGTTGGCTTGTCTTGTTGGTTGTCTTAGTACCACCATAGTAATCTAATGAAATTGTGCATTCGTGCCATGAAATCCACCTTCAAATCTATGCCTTATCATCGCTAGGCCGACGCCAATCATTGACCATGTTGATTCACACTGGAGATGTGAAATCAATGGATTAAAACATGTGTCACCACCTCATTGATTTCCTATCACCTATCAGGTCCCACAAAATTCATCTCCATTAGCCATATGTCAACCTTGATACAGTTATCACTTCATCAAAGAGATTCCCAAATGACTCTCTCTGATATAGTGAAGTCTTTCCGAAGAAGTTCCCATTGGAATGTCGAAGGGACGCAATAACAACTCCCACAAAAATGAGAATGTATCGTCAACATTTCTTGTAGCCTTGAACGAGTGGTCCCACTTCCTACATGTCATCCCTTAAATTATCATACAACTAATGTCACCAGTACACCTTGGTATATCGACCAATCGCTCACCGCCACATGTCTTGTTGATGTCATCATTCTCCTTTATCACACTCTGTCAGGTCTCATGTTTTCAACATGTCAAAGGGACTCATTTTGATGTTCCACCAAAATGGGTCTATCTCTCTAATGAAAGGATTATCAAAATTTCAAAGAGACTTAATTTGTTTCCCATTGGAAATGATATATGTCTCTTTGATATGACACACCAACAACACCTTTTTGGAGTTTTCAAGGGACTCAATACTTCATCTTTTCAAAATCCACCTGTCAACCCAATGACAAACCTTTGACCAATGCCAACTCTTGTTACCTCCTATCATCTATTGCCATCGCTATGTTGAAGGGACATGAAACAAGTTCCCTCTAAAACTTCATGTCACACTGATGAATTCATTGACCAATGCCAGATGACATAGGTTTTTCATGTCACTTACTCCTAAGCCCAAACTATTGTTGACCACCATACTTAGCGAATTCAAACCAATTCATCCCTTATTTGAAAATAAATAACACATATTTTTTTGTTGATGCAAGATTTCTTGTACACCATGGATGTTGTTGCATCAGACACCCGAGGTAATTTGAAAGTTTCATGAGTTGAACTCATAAAAATTTGTAGATCTTGTGCTTATCTATGACCCATCTATCTACCTTATTTTTCTTAACATCTTTCAGAGCATGCCTTTGCAATTTGATGTCCCTTCCATCCTTCATTCTTCCCCTCTTCCTTCGTCTTTTCAAAAATTCCAATTCCCACCAATTTGCACTATGAAATGTTGGAAAATCATAATCATCAATTTTATCTTCTTCATCAAAATAAGGAAACTCATGCATTACCCCTTCTATTGCAACAATCATTTCATTTTCAATCTCCATTTGTTCCATGTGTTCCTCCTTTCCTATATCTCTTGAAAATAAATTCTCAACTAAAAATTCAATGTCAGTATCACAATCAAAATACTCATACTATCCATCTCTCTCTTTTCTATCCTTATCAATTTCAATAACACAATCAAAATATTCTTCCTTTTCATCCTATAATAAACTATCATCGACTGATGTAAACAAAAGCTCACCATAAAAATCAACATGTGCTTTCTCACCTTCTTCCTTACTTACAACTGTAGTACCTTCATTCATCAATGTAATCACTATTTTAATACTTTTGTCTACACTAATCTCATCATGCTCATGTAAATCAGAAAAAAAAATTCACAAAAAATAGATTTTACCTCCTCTTCCTCCACCAAAATTTCCATTCTACCCCTTCTAAATGCAATCAACATAGCTGCAACTTGCATTACCAAATATTAATCTTTATCCTCATCCTCTTTAACTAATTGTCTAACTACATTAACCAATCATTTTATAGTGTTATTACATACCTTTCATTCTTCTTTATTTAAAGGTTTCAATTTGTGCTTGACTCCATTCTTTATCAAGAAGTAGGTATTGGCATACCCATCATGCATTGCTCTCTTATAAAACTGCCAATGTCCTCCCAATAACAAGTGACAAACATCCATAGGAATAACATCACACAAAAATTCATCATGATAATCACCTATCTTAAACCTTACGATCATTATGCAACCAAGCAATTTTCTATGGATGTGGGTGCCTTCTCCTTTCCAGTAGCAACTTAGTGACCATTTCTTTAGAAATAAGATTGCTAGTAATACACCATCAATGATAACATTACAGTAATGATGGAAAAAGGTCCCCCCTAACATGGCCTTGATTTAGTGTTGTAATATGTCTAACATATTCACATTAGGTCTTGGGCCCTTGTGAACTAAATGGGCTTATTGGTGCCTTATTTGGAGTGTTGTAAAGTGTTGCAAGGTACACTTTCACACTTTTCTAGGGTTTTATTAAATAATTAAGCTTCTTTATGCTTTAATTGGCCTTATTTTGCATCAACAAGCATCATTTAATGCATCTTTTCAAGGATAATCCCGACAAAAATCAATATCCAATCATAATTTAGGTGTTTTCAGATTGTATGGCCTAGATTTAGTGATCTGGGACTCATTCACCACCTTGGACGAATGAGTCCCACCTAGGTTTTTAGGTCCCAAACCTGGTTTTACACATTTCTAAGCATTTTTTAAAATGTTCCCATAAATTATACCTAATGAGACTCATTCGCCACCTTGGGTGAATGAGTCCTGTGTGCCCCAGAATCAAAATTAATTAAATTTTTTTGTGGGATTTTATCCTCCTAGATTTGATGTCGGTTTGTCGTGTTGTAATTTTGGGAATTCTTGCATAATTAAGTATAAATACAAGTTTCTTTCACTCATTTTCACCCCAAGCATTCAAGTATTCATGCATATAGCAAGTTTGAGTTCACAAGAGCATTCAAGGGTACATTATCAAGCATTTTAGAGCATTCTTCAAGTATCAAGTGTCATGTCAAATACTTCATGCATCATGTTTATTTTTGAGCTAACAATTGTGATGTAGGGTTTTATGATTCAAGCTAGAATTTCATTCAAGACCTATCACATTCAAGCAAGAGTCAAGATCTACATCCATTGGATCCATCTCATACATGTTTGTAACCTTTTATTTCTAGGGTTTGGTGAGTTGCAACATCATATTTTGTTCATTTATCATTCTCCATTCCTATTTCATTTTATTTCAATGTTTGATTACCAAAATAGGGTTTGACCAAGGCAAACCCCTTTCCACTAACAATTCCCCCCCTTCTTTAGTGTGTGATTTGTAGGTTTAAAGTGCCTAAAAGTTGTCAAAGTTGTCATCAATCATTGGAGAACATTGGAGAACACCTATAGGTTAATTTACAAAAAATTAGATCCAAAAACCTGAAGAAGCAGATTGAGAAGACTAAGAAGAGAAGATTAAGATCCTGGGGTTTTAGAAAACCCTAACTGGACTGGTTCGCCACTTCTAGCAAACGAGTCCCATTTTTTGTCAAAATTCAAATTTTTGCAGATTGAAATACCCATTTTCCAAATTCATATTCCTGAATAGAAACCTAGATTTTGGATCAATTCACCTAGCTTGGAGTATGAGTCCCACTCAGCATTGAAATCAATTTTTTTAGCATTTTAGACCTCCTGATAGTTATCTCTAGATTCCCAAGTGCACACATTTCATCTTGCAACTTTTTGTCTTGTTTTGCATACTTTTCTAGGTCAGTTTGTAAATCATTGCATCATATTAGGTTTTAGTGTTACATATTGCATTTCATTTGTCTTTCCAAGTATTAACTTGGTGGTGAATCCCTTATTAGTTTACAATCAGCCCCTAGGACAACCCTATTGCAAGATCTCTTTCTCCTTTGCATTGAGACCTCTAGGGTTATCCTTGAATGAAGTTGTAAAGTGGGTGTGCTCTATGTCCTAAACCATATGATAGAACCTCTAACCCATTTTATTATGTTTCATTTTGGTGAACCTACATTTAGAACATTATAATTCTGATTTCAAGTGCATTATCATCCTAGATCTTGCTTGCATCAAGATTTGAATTAGTTAATTAGCATTCTAGGGTTTCTATTTTTTTGTATTAGTGAAAGTGCATATAGCTTTCATTTTTGCATCTTATATCATTTAAAATCATATAAAATCTATATTTTCACTTAAGTTACACATCATACAAACTAAAAGGCATAAAAACCACTTAAAATTTACTAAAAATTGTGCAAAAATCCCTCATTGGGACTCATACGCACCTTTGGGCGAATCAGTCCCAATGTACATTTGAAACTACCTTTTACAGCCTTGAAAACCTTGTTTTTACACTTCTTTTTGCTACCATTGGTTATCTATTTTAGTGGGTTGACTTTTAGTTTCATGCATTTTACTAAATCTAGCTTAAATTGGTCCATTTCATGCATTGCTTAATTCCAAATTTTGATTACAACATTTAATTTTCAGATTATTGTATAGTGTAATCAATAAATTACCTTGTTTGAAATTTAAAAATTGCATTTCATTTTAGGTCTTTACATTGCATTTTAAGTTTGCATAGATTACTTTGCACAAATATTAGCTTCAGTCTTTTCTAAGTTTTGAAAGAAAAAGTTAGCCAATAAGCATGTTATTCATTCATTCAATACATTCCCTAGTTATGAGAGTCTCTTACTACAAGAGAGTGAAAATGTTGACGCTTGCCTTAAACCTACACCCCCTCTTATCTCTCCTATTTGTGGGAATGATGTGACAAAAGAAGATAAAAATATAGACAATCCTAATGATCATAGTTGCTCTTCTCCAAATACCTCTCCTACATTTGATGAAGGTATTTTGGTGTTAGAAGATGCACTCATTGAGAATCGTGACATTGTTGAAAGCTCATCTTCTATAAACTCTCCTACATTGGAAGATATTATAGCACAAGAGAATTCCATCATAGAAACATTTCTAAACATCACCTTACCTAATTCCCATTCTCCCTTTGCTAGTGAGAATGTTTTAGTAGAAGAGGATGAGATTGTAAATGATGAGGATATGTTGGTGTTAGATGATTAAATATTTAAGGTCTATAACAACCCTCTTTATGATCCTTCCCCTACCTATCCTACTTTGGAAGACATTAGGGAACAAAGGAATGAAATCATAAATGATCATGAAAATCATACTTGTCCCTCTCCTAGTATCTCTCTTAGTTGTGAAGAAGATACTTTGATCGGTGAAAGCCATGAGAATCTTAGTTGTCCCTCTTCACCTAGGGAAACCCTTATTGAACAAGACAATTCAACCATTGATCATCCCCCTACTTGTGATGTCAATTTGGAAGAACCAATCCTTGATTGTCAAGAATATTTGGTTTGTAGTTCTCCTAACAACTCTCATCCTAGGGAGGATATCATGGTGCAAGAAAATGAAAACAGCAGTAATGTGGCTTCCTTAGGTGATGGTAAAAAGGTGATTATAGATTTCCCTTTATTAGAAATACATCAAACCAAGACCGTTGAGGTCATGAATGCACAAGTGTGAATTAGACCCCCCTTGACTATTGGACCTCCTACATACCCTATGGGACATCCTTTAAACACTCTAATCCTTTACCCACCTTCACACAAACCTAAAACTCAAAACAAACCTGAACATATCCTTTACCCACCTAAGAAATTTTTTTTGTAGTAGTTGAGTCATAATACCATTTCTCATACATATAACACTAGAAACAATACAAAACCAAGAAAAATACCTCCAACATCTCTCCCATTACCTAGCCCCATGTTACTGGGTCCTCCCCATTTATCTCCACAAAGTGGAAAGGAGTACAATCTTGTTGAACAACTAAAGAATACTCTTGTTAAGATATCATTATAGGATCTTATTCAAGCATCCCCTCATTATCATAAAATGATTCAAAACTATTTACAAAAAGTTCCTATCCCTTCTAATGTGAAACTGAATGACATAGCAGCCATGATTCAAGGAATAAATGCTAACATTGTTTTCCACCAAAGTGAGCTCCCTCCTTTGGAAGTGAAAAAAAAAATGATGCTTTCATGGTATTAGTTCAATATAAAAGAACATGGATAAAGTGAACCCTTGTTGATAATGGCTCCTCCCTTAATGTGTGTAGTGTAAACCTTTTGGATAGGTTTGGTGTGGATGAATAAAAAATTCAACCTGAATCCTTATCTGTTAAAGGATTTGACAATGTAAGAAAACAACCGCTCGGTGTGATCACTTTTCCTATTACAGCTGGAAAGGCCATGTATTAGAAACACCGATCCATGTTATGCCTCATGATCTTTCATATAATCTCCTTTTAGGAAAACTGTGGATTCATGCAATGAATGGGGTGCCTTCTACTCTTCACTGTAAAATTAAGTATATTTACAACAACAAATTGTACACACTTGAAGCTGACCTTGACCCAAATAGTTGTTTGAACATTGATAAAAACAAGGAGAATCCCTTAAAAACATTAATACAAACTACAAAATTAGAACCCATGCAACAAAAAGACAAAGAAAAACACATTGAAGAAGTCACGAAGCTATTAGAAGATGATTGGAGCTCCTTAGATTTCACACCAACATTCATGGGAGAATAAAGATCACTTAAAAAGACTCTGAAAAGGGGGGAAAAAAGCGGTAATGTCAACACAATACTCAGAAAACCTTTTGAAAGCATACACCTCAACCACTTCAGAAGAAAAGAAAACATACACAACAAAATTTGACGAAACTAACTACCAACAACCACCGAATCCAAGAGAGATGAAGAATCCTTATGGAAAGGGTTATGAAATGATGAAACAACTCAGTTATAATGGAGAAGGATGTGGTGCTAATGAACAAGGTATATGTGTCCCCATAGAGCCTAACACACAAGAAAAAACTCATGGTCTTGGTTATTGTCCTTTGATAGAAATCAAACCATCAAACAAACCTTCACTTAATAGAAAAAATATTACAAAAGATTCCTCTAAGTCGACTTTAACAGTAGTGCATCCTAAATAAATAAACACTAGTGGTCTTGACTGTTATCCTTTGAAAGAAATAGAGAAGTCATCGCTTAACATTAATGTCATCATACAAAACACTTATGATTCAAATTTGATAGATTTTTCACCCTCCTGTAAAGGAGAGAACAAAATCTTGCAATCTAAAGAGTCTTGTGTAAGTATGACATCCTATACTAAGAAAGAGATATCTTGGTCACAAACATCTTCTACTTTGGATTGAGAAAGTATCTTGTTGAGACTCCTCCAAGATCATTTGATATCCCTTCCTCCAAGAACACGAAATAAATTGTAATACAAACATTAATTTTGTACATATCATAGAGTTCATCGCCATTCTACTAACGAATGTAAGGCTTTGAGTAACGAAATTCAACATATTAAGGATAGTGGTGCTCTTCCATGTGTTGAAGCACCTATTTCCTCTAATTGATACTTAATTTCATCCTATTTGGCTCATCCTTGTCCTATAGTAAGTGGGGAAAAGGGGTTAGGTAGCCTTGTCCTCGTATGTCACTTGTCATTGTCTCTTTTGGCTAGGTGATCACCTTTCATGTACATATAAGAGAAAGCTTGGGATGTGGATGACATGCCTTAAGTTTACTCACATATGACATACTTATTCATGATGTAGTTTGATTTAGAAACATATGACTTGGAATAGGGATTTTTGAATAACCTCTCATGTCTTCTTCTACCTTAAAGAAATTTCTCACAATAATGGTGTTAGCAACTACTTTAAAGTGGGGGCATACATCGACACTCATGTTTCATTGTGCTATTTTTGTCTTCTCATGATGTTTCCTTTTCTTGGTGGTGTCATTGGGTTTGATTTCCTCCAAGAGTGATATTTCTTTGACTTGTACTCTCTTGGATACATTAGGCATGATGTTCCTAATTAAAAAGATACCTTGCATGAATTAACCAAAATCCCTTTGAACACACTACCTATATATGGCCACCTTGCATAACACACTTTGCATTCCGATGTAGCCATCTTGTTTGTTTATGAGTTCCAAGCATACAAAGTTTTTCTTTCCTCATGAAGCTCGAAGTTCATTGTTTGTTCATGAGATCCAAGCATACGAAGTTTTATTTGTCTCATGAAGCCCAAAATTCATTTTTGCGTGGTGCTTTATTAAATTTATCAGGAGGTATAACTTTGCTATGGTTTGATGGGAATCCAAATGAGGGAATGAATTTACCTTAGCCACTCACATGTGTGTGAGAGCACATATCGGTTGTATGTGTCTCATCTTCTTGATTTCTCACCCAACGAACAACCTAGAGCTTTGTTTCCTCAGAGTGAGTGTGCATTTCTTTCAGAAAAATAGCCTAGATCTGATCCACATCATGTTGGACAAATGGTCAAAGCTTGATCCACCCCTTCCTTTAATTTGTCTCCTCTCCATGTCTTTGGCATTGTATGCTTGTACATTGTTTCTCTTTATATCATTTTCATGTGTGTTGTTTTGTACATATGTTGGTTTTCCATAGGACCTTGGTCCTGGGGGCTTGCAAAACCCTCTTGATCATAGTCGTCCTATCTTACCAACATTGGTGCATTTGAACCCCTCTTGATCATGTGTGTCCTATCATACTAGCATTGGTCTATTTGGTCTACTTTAGTGTGAGTTGGAAGAAATTTCCTTCTCTCACTAAAGTGGGGGCTAGATGTAATGACGAAAAAAGGCCCCCCTAGCAATTTCCTATCTCTCTTGAAAAGTAAATCTCTATCAGCAAGCCTCAAGAGATAACCCCAAGGTCTCTAATGTCAGGTCTTCACAATGCATAAACAACTTAGTGATAAATGTGAAAATGCTGGTAATCACAATGGGACCTTACTGCAAGCAAAATATTGAACCTTAGTTTACCAGATCTAGCAATATAATGATACTTCAATCCTAAATTTAACCCGATAATCAAATAAATAACAAAAGATAAGGGTTTCAAGGAGATATCTAAACTTAGTACTACTCCTAAGATTAACAATGCAAATGACAAACACTGAAATGGACCAATCTCTCAAAACTGATTTCCACTCGGCCCAGATGGATCTGCAATCTCAGAGAAAATAGTGCAATCTTCTATGGTGCTAAGATTTTCAAATCATGAAAATTCATTCAAACAACCCTATTGCAATTGGAATGAACAAATCCTCACAATCAAACTAAGCACAATGAATATGAAGTCCACGCTAACTTTGCAAAGCAACCAACAATCAGTTGGTTGCAAAAAGTATGGACAGAGGGATTGCTGCAACATTCAAGTATCAAATCACAAACATTATTGAATTAAATCTAATCTAAATATTAACCCACTCAAAGAAATTTTAAAGATAGAATAACAAGAACCATACAAGACAAGATAATACAAGTGTGGCACCAAATCACAACGTCATTTCTTGCATTCAAATTTTCCACTGTAGCAACAATCCCAACTTTCTATTACAATATTTGCTTAAGAATGCCTACTCACTATCTTGCCCTACTTAATTCGCTTCTAACTATTTTGGCTCTATTCTACTTATATGTTCTAACTCTCTCCAAATGAGGCAAAAATGCCCAATATATAGAATTACCCCCTTAAAAAAAAACATGTTGGCCTGGATAAGTTTTATAATAGCAACAAGGCACGACAAGCATGTCAGGAGAAATTTGAAATAGAATAAAGTATGCATTGAATGCATGCATTCCACCCCAGTCGGCGTGGGATCCCAATGCAGCTTGGACAAAAGCATGGCAGCATAATGGGGAAGCACAAATCTCGATGTAGCCTGCATTAACTCCGTTCTTCCTTATCTTTATTTCGATCCAGCATTTCATGAACTTTCAAAAGCGTCCTATCCAAGTCAACTATTGGTGGCAAAGGAAAAACCCAAAGTCAATTTTCAATGGATGCAATTTCTTCTCTTGACCGATTGATCGACTTATCCCAATCCACCTTGTATGTTAGGTACTTGTCAATGACGACAATGTATGTGGCCGTATCATCAAACTGATGCTCAGAAACAAAATCATCATTATCTGGGGTATAAACATCATGCCACCACTTCCTCAACTGTTCCAGACTCAAATATTTGGGAGCAATCTTCCTTCTTCATGTCATGATCTCAAAAAATGCAATAGAGCCATTATATACACCACTGAGGGTATCATCAATTTTCCTTCTTTGTTGGTAAATATTCTTCAACAATTTTTGCCTAATCTGCAGTGCCTCAAATCATTCCCAAGGTTTAGTAGCTTTAGAGAAGGGAAGGATCTTGTCACT
The DNA here is from genome assembly GCA_007258455.2 of Sequoia sempervirens. Taxonomy (NCBI): domain Eukaryota; kingdom Viridiplantae; phylum Streptophyta; class Pinopsida; order Cupressales; family Cupressaceae; genus Sequoia; species Sequoia sempervirens. Next base: position 1,201,451,946 of record VDFB02271358.1, on the reverse strand, counting down.
TACTAGCTTATCCTTGGTGTATTCCATGACTATCTTGGTTTTTTGCAGTAATAGGTCTGTATCCTCCTTGTTTTGTGCTAACACCTGCTTCAACCAATCCATCATCCTTGCATCATCCTTTCCCATTGACATGATGTCCTTAATAGCTTCATCACCCTTTATTTGTACCCCTTTTAACCAATTCATAGTGGCAAGAGTGGAGGCCTTCATCTTCTCAAGCTCAGTGATGGTCTCTTGAGGTATAGGATTTGCAGTAGAGGAAGAAGGGTTAATGGACTGCAGTGGTTTCATTAAATCCTCCAAGCACTTCCTAAGATTCTCATTTTCCTTCTTTAAATCTTGCTTGGTCCTTATCTCCTTACTTAGTTTGTCCAAGATGACCTCACTAGAACCTTCATAATATTCAATGTCCTGCTCAACGAATGTAGGTCCTAGATTGAAAGTTTGAATGTTGTAATCCCTTTCGACCACATCATCCCTGTTTTTATCTGGAGTAGGGGTAGCAATATGAACAACTCTATTATGAGCTTCATCTCTTTCAATTCTTGAGATCACTCTGGATTTCTTTTTACCTTTATCCTTGCCAAGATTTGCTAGCAATTCATCCCAATTGGGTGGTGTGTCCTCCACTACAACTTGTTTTCTCTTAATTTATCTTTCTAACCACTCTGAAACAGTAGGGTCCAATTGCACTTGACTTTGTCCTATTCCTTCTTGTTGACCTTCTGATATCTCTTCTTCCAAATTCTGTTTCTCAGGAGTCTCATCTATCTTGCCTTCCTCTTAATTATGTTCTTCTTCATGTCCAAGGGAAGGAATCCTTTCTGCCTCTTCCTCCCTTGGAGGAGACTCAACCTCCTTATTTGTAACCGGTGACTCTGCATATGCAACTAAGGGAGATTGCATTACCTTTCTAATCTTGGCCCCTGCATAGTAAAGTTCTCCTTCACTATTCGGATGATCCTCAACATTTTGTGCCTCACTCGGTTCACTTTGAGTTTCATGAGTGGAAGGAACATCATCTTGTTGCTTCTCTTGAGAAATGACAGGAGGAGGTTCTGCTTTGGGTACACTGTCCTTAGGAGAAGGAGTCCTAGATCTCCTAGTATACACCTTCGCCTTCTCCCCTGAACTTTCTACTTCTACGACAGGCGGGGCAATACTTTCTTATTCTTTGGAACTTCCTTTCTCTTCCAACTTTATAATTCTTCTTCTCTTAAGTACGGGAACACTAGCCTCAGGACTTTGTTCCATTTCTTTCTATTCAGACATTTTAGTCCTTGTCCTTTTTTTAGCCTTCGATCTCCTCTGCTTTTCTATTTTTCAAACTTCTTCTTCTTGAACACCTTTTATCTTAATCTTGGATGGAGAGTTCAACTTACCTTTACCTTTAGGATCCTATTCATTTGATTCCTCAAATGTGGAGTGAGGATCTAAACCTCCATCAGGCTGTATTTACATTTGACTCCTTCATTCTCCAATCCCCATATCGCATGCTTGAGCCACATCTTGGTAACTCTGATAATGGGATCCATAAACTTTTTCAGTTTTGTTTTCTCCTCCTCTAACCAATCGACATCACCAATTGGTTTGTCTTTTATTGCCTCATAAGCATGATCCTGGATCAAGTTTCCATCGTCTTCCAATTGATTAGGAATTGCCTTTACATTATACAATTGAATTGACTCAACTGGAAGCCAGGAGAAGTTCTTCTTTTTGACCTCAAATTCATCACTGCAATTGGCCTAGTAGTCCTCCAAGTTCACCTTATGGCTATACTCTTTTCTGGCCTTCTTTTGAGCTTCTCCTGTAATATCAAATCTGGACCTCTTAGAGTGGAAAGAGAAGCTAAGAGTACTCATTTCTTCTTCTGAAGCTTGAGCAGAACCAATGGAAGGACATGCTTCTCCACTACCAATCCTTAGTGGAAAATCTCCACCAAATCTTGTCTTGTGTTTGTATTTGTTGACAATAGCATCAAAGTCACAAATCTGTCTAGTTACTTCCAACAATATGATATGATTAGTGGAATACATTGGAAGTCTGTATGGGGCCCTTTGGCAGCCATGAATTCGAATGTAGGAGAAGGTTGGGAATTGTATAAACCAAGCTCCATACTTCTTGATGAGCTCCTTGGCTTGATCTAAAATTCTGACATGTTGAAGCATTCTGGTGATATACATGGTAAATGCATCATTTTCCCTCCTATAGTTTGAACTTCCCAAATGCAATTGAGGGAAAACTTCATAAATAACATCCTACCCAAAAATTCCCTTTGTATCCAATCCTTTGTAGGGGTGGAATCTTGCAAGCACATAGACCAGATATGAAGTCATTGTGAAAGTATTGGTCTGCAACACATTGGATAATTGTTCAGGGAGTACTCTACTAATCAAACCAACCCAATGATAATCCATCAATTCTTGCTCCATCCTCACAATGGCATGGCACATCTAATTCTCAAACACCTTTGCATCCCTCAATCCAACTTACCCTACTAAGTAATGTAATAGTATCATAGTACTCCTTCTTGAATTTTGCCTTAAATGGTTGTTTGGGTAGTTTAGAGTAGTGAGACTCAGTCTCTCCAACCAAGAGTTGATGAATTGTTGAGATTTAATAGTTTTCTCTTCGTAGAATTCCTTGGTGGACCCCATTTAGAATGCCACCACGTGAGATCTATCTGGCATATCAAAAGTTTGAGCAATGGAGACAGGGTTGAGGTTTGTAATCACTCTTCCCTGAGGACTGATAACCTTTTGTGTACCCTGGTTGTAATGTCTGGCACACTCAAGAATGAGCTCATAACACTGCACCGTTGAAGGGAAACCAACAACATGTGCCAAACCTGACTCCTTCATCCTTCTGGCCACCAAAGGAAGATCTTTAACTGCCATTCTTTCTTTGAATTCTTCATAATCCCATGATCTAAAATTTGTATCAGTCACCTCCGACCACACTGAAGTGATTTTACTCTTAGGGATCTTCCTTTTGATGTCCATTTTAATCTATTTTTCTTTCGAAACTGAAGATCCCTCTGCTACCTTGCTAGATTCAGCCTGCACTCACCAAGAAAGCAAAGTAAAATTACATGAAAGAAATGTCTATCCATGAACACACCATTAGAATGCATCTCCTATAGTCAAGGTGTCATTAAATCTCACATAAAATGATCACAATAAATTTCGGGTGTCAAGACCATCCGTGGAATCGAGCCAGAGAGGAATTTTGGTAAATTCTAGACTAATCAGATTCCAACAGAATAACCAAGAAATACCTACTTAACCATCAAACTTGATCATAGTCAATCCATAAACTATAGGGGAAATCCAAATATGACATGAAATAATCATTAAATGCATCATAAACCATAAACAAATCCAATTGTCCCATGTTCCTTTACATTTCATTAGAGTTCAGAAAAATCCATGAGGGACAGATTCTCATGAGGAATGAGCCAGATTACAGGTTTTAGAAAATTCAAGAGATAACGGACTTCAAAGAAATCCAGGCTCGACGGAAATCCATGGGTAAGGTGAAACTCCAAACCGATCGGCACAGGAGCATGTACCTCGGCCAAACAAATTTCATTCGGAATGAGGTCACACTGAGTGGGGCATGTCTTGCCGACCAACGATGGGGATACACATGTCGATGAGAGGCTTTCTCTTCGGGGTGAGGTCATGGCTAATCCTTTTGGTCTCACCAACTATCGGGGTTCAGGGAATGGTTCAGCCAAACTAAAGTTTCTCGATAGGAGGTATCATCAAACTTGCAGTGTCTTGCTGAACATCGATGTAACAAACATATTGATATGACTAGCGGGTGGTCTCAGAAAATGTTCTTTCTCTCACCGACTAGTGAGGATTTCAGCTAGAAACAAGGTTTTTGATATAGGTCTTGGTGAATTCATTTTGTCTCACCGACTATCGGGGATTTCAGCCAGACACAAGGTTTCGATATAGGTCCTGGCGAATTTGTTTTGTTTCACTGACTGAATACAAAAGACTTTTCGGTGTGAGAATTACATTGTCCCGGCGATCAAATATAAACTTACGAAGGGCTTCGGCGTGATGTGTCACCGACGAGGGGGAGTTTCATTGGAGCAAATGGATGTTTCAATGATGGGTTTTGAATTTGGCTAGAGGTCCTAGCGACTGCGTAATGTTATGCCGACATGGAGTCTCATTAGTATAACCTTTGGCCAACAACACGTGATCTCCCCGAAAGAAAGTCTAAGCTCGCCAAGAAAGAAAGGCTTTGTCATGAAGCCTCGGCGACCGTTGGTAGTCTTGCCAAAAGTGAAGGTCTCGGCAAGAGTTGTGAGCTCACCAAAAGGCTTCACCGAGGGATGGAAGTCTCAGCGATAGAAAAGAATATTGGTATGACCAATGGAGTCCACTATGACCTCCTGCTGATGGATGTTTGTCTTGCCGATAGTGTAAATGATAGGGATAAATTTATTGCACCTCACCAGATTTCAAGAAAATCCACCAGAGATGGGTTATCCTGAAGGAATGAGAAATCTTGGACTGAGGCCAAAAGCCGAATTGCGACATGAAATCGCAATTTCACACAGAGCATCCCATTAATCATGAATTTAAATGATTTAAACTTAGGGAGAGCTATGCATGGATCTTCAAAATATTTTCTTTGCATTCTAGGCCCGTTTGAGAGCAAACTAAAGATGAATGGTGATGCCCTAGGTTTAAACCCTATACATCTGCCATTAACATACAGGAAAACCTATGACTCATGTAATTCAAATTCCAACACCATACTAGGGGAGAAAATCGTGATTCACAAGTAAGTTCACCGAAATACAAACAGACCAACAAACTCAGAAATTACTTGGGAGATCATAAATTAACCAATGCTATGTAACCCTAGTCATGAAGCGATCAAATACTCAGGAATTCAAGTCCCAGAACCTCTTATAACAACGACGCGCTATCCATAATCATCAATTCAAAGTAAAGCAATCAAACACCTACCATTATAAAGTGGAAGTTGATCCCAAAATTAGTAAATGCGAAGAGAATGGTGTCCACGAAGAATAGGGGCAAGAATGTACAAGAAATCACCACTAAATTGATCAAGTCAAACCCAAATGCCCCTAAAACCCAACCAATCAATCACAAGAAAACACTCTTCAACTCAAATGATTGCAAATAATAAGCATGATAGCACAAAAAACCTCAAAAAATCAAGTTAAACACATCCTCCAAAGCACACACGAAGTCATTAATGCAATTGATAAGAGGGTCAGAAAACTCGGGAATCTGACGACAGGGCAGAATCTGGGAGAATTCGGCCCACGTGGAAATTAGCGAATACCGAAAATCACCGAACAATAGGGTCCAGCCGGAGTCCAAGCGGGATCTAGGAAATCCAACCAGGGTGGAAAATCTTGAATCTGGGTAAAAGCCCAAAATTTATCCAGAACTTAGGATTTTCAATGAATAACCCGGGGAAATCATTAAGGCCAATAAAGTGAACATTTAAGCATATGCCAAAATGAGACAAAACCTCAAAATGAAAGGGCCAAGACACCAAACCCAAAGTGAAAGAGGGTCACTACCTTCGGCGAGGCATGTGTGCAAAAATTGCACAACAAATGACAATTTCTGCTAGGAAAATGCTCCATAGCATTTTGATGATGAAAAGGAATCGAGAACTCAGAATTTCTAGTTTCAGTCTCACTACCAAAGAAACAAATCAGAATGAAAAGATTTAAGAAATCAAAACCAAAGGATAGAAGAAATCTTCCATAAACTGAGAATCCAAGAGTGTGCATATGAGTTCATTTCCCTCGTTAAGCTACTACAGAGACAAAGCTTCGTTAAGTCAGGTTATGTAAGGATTTTAACTTCAAAAGCAACTTGGATAGAGCCTCGCTGCCAATCATGCATCCATAGCCCCGATGAGGTTATTGTTGTGACTCTCCTGAACATAGCTCTACAACTAGCTAGACGTCTATAGCCCTGGTAGAGATGTTTAGATACCCCTGATAAGTTGAATTTATTCTTTGTTGATTTTCAATATTTCACTCTTCTTTATGTGTCACTTTCTCATTTCAACCTGTGAACAATGAAGTTCACACTCAGGGCTGAGAACCATAGTGGTGCTGAAGCATAAATAAGATTTTTCACCTGACAAAACTTCACAAGGATTCCTATTGTAACATCAAGATTCTGAAGATATATGAGAGATATAAGATTTTCAGAATACTTCAAATTCAAATCAAAACTAGTGACCTATCTTCTATAAATTTGACATTAAGACTATTGATGATAGCAAAGACTTCAATCATCCTTTCAAGATACAAGACTTCAGTCCACCAACAAAATACTTAGAACAATTCCAGATAATGATATATTTTCCATGCAGGTGCAACACATCCTGGCGAAAACAGAGAAACCCCTCGAAGCAAGAGTCAAGAAAAAACAAACCAAACCCAGAAGCAACCTACATTAACCAAAACAAACAAAAGAAAAGCAGAAAGGAAAACCTAATATAACTATATACAATACCAAAGCTGAAAATAGCTCGAGACTGGAAATAATGCTTTAGATACTGCCCATTGACAGGCAGTGGGATATCCTCTCCAGTGAGAGTTTCCAAACAGAAAGCATTATCTCCCAGAATTTCTGAAATCTGGTAAGGGCCAAGCCAAAGTTTATCAAATTTTCCATGCTCCCCCTTACGATCGTGGGCTTTATCCCAGTACAGAACCAAGTCGAAAATCCTAAAAGCTTTTACCTTGGCTCTTTTATCAAACCATCTCTTGACTACCCCCTGTTGTTTAGCGAAGCTTTCTAGGGCTTCATCTCTTTTTTCTTCAAGATGTAACAACTCAGCAAGCCTGGCCTCACGTTTATCTCCCTCATCATAAAATGCATTAATGAACTGTAAGGTAAGGATTTTTAACTGGATGGGAAACACAGGTTCTAGACCATACACAAGGTGATACGAGGAAGTTCCTATGGATGTCTTATGTCTTGTACAATCTACCCAAAGGGAAAATATAAGCTGAGTGTGCCAATCCCTAGGATTTCTCTCTAATAGCCTATGGATAACTGTCAGAAGATTCTTGTTAGAAGACTCAGCCAACCCATTACCCTGTGGGTAGTAATTGGATGCAAATTTTATGATGATCCCATGATCAAAGGCCCAGTTGGAAAACTTCAATGACGTAAAGGCAGGACCATTATCACCAACTAAAGATAAAGGGCATCCAAAACGATTTATAATACCTGATTCAAGGAATTCAATTACTACCTCAGAAGTACACTATTTGCATGCAAGAGCTTTAGTCCATCTTGTAAAATAATCAGTAATGGTGAGAATATTCCTATGGCCAACGGATGAGGGTGGGTTGATTGGACCTATGAAGTCCATTCCCCATTGTGTGAAAGGTTTTGCCTCGAAGATAGGTTGGAGTGGGAGTGTTGCATGTTTCTCTCTAGTTGCTTTTGTTTGACATACGTGACAAGTTCTGACATGCCTGTGTTTGTCCTTGAACAATGTAGGCCAGTAGTAACCTTCTCTTAAAATTTGGTTTGCAGTAGAATGTGCAGAACCATGGCCGGTACCATATCTTTCATGAAGTTCTAACATCACTCTTTTTGACTCTGCCCTTCCTAAGCACCTCAAATAAACACCTTCATGATTCTTCTTGTATAGGACAACTCCTTTCAGCATGAAACTATCACCTTTTAAGCTTAATGCTCTTCTTTGTACTGCATTAAGATGATCAAGGAATTTTCGAGTTGAGAGATAATGGAAAATGTCATCATACCATTCACCAGGGGAAACATCTTCTAAATTATAAGCCTGAGCTATAAGATTAGGGCTTGTCTCTACCTTTGTCTTTGTAAGCCCTTTCCCTCTGACCAGCTTCATGGGCTGAATCTCCATGTCATATTCTTGTAACATGGTCACCCACTTAGCTCTACGCTCTCCTAACTCATTTTGCATTAACAACAGTTTAACTGTAGAATCAGGGACTACAGCAAGGATTTTATTTTTGAGGATGTAATGCCTGAACTTTTTTACTACCCTTACTAAGGCATAAGCCTACTTCTACACATTTGGGTATCTCAGCTCTGCATCCTTCAATGGTGTGCTCATGAAAGCTATGGGATGTCCATTACCTTGATCCGATTTCTGAGTTAATATAGTAGCACAAGAGTGGTCAGAAGCAAATGAATATATGTAGAATGGTCTATCATAGTCTGGACTTACCAAAACTAGAGCTTCAACAATAGCCTTCTTTATCTCCAGAAATGCTTCTTTTGCTTCTACATTCTATTCAACCTTAGCCTCTTGCTTCAACATTGCATTCAATGGTTTAACTATCTCTACGAACCTAGTGATGAACTCCCTTACAAAATTGATTTTACCAAAGAATGATTTCATTTCTTTCTTACTAGTAGGTGGTGGAATCTTAAGAATAGCCTCTATGTGTTCCGGATCAATGGCGATTCCTTTCTCTGATATAACATGTCCCAACAATTTACCTTCTGTAACTCCAAAGATGCATTTCTTGGGGTTGAGTGATATACCAAACTCTCTGCACTTTTGGAAAACTTTGCACAGATCTGAGATATGATCACCTCTTTTCTTTGAAAATACTGTCAGATCATCTATATATATAATTATGCACTTCCCAATTATATCTTTAAAGGCTATGTCCATTGCTCTCTGGAATGTAGCTCCAAAATTAATCAAGCCAAAAGGAATCCTCCTATAACCAAAAGTGCCCCACTTGGTAGTAAAAGAAATTTTATGCCTATCCTCATATTGCACCATGACCTGGTTGTACCTTGAATAACCATAAAGGAAGGACATCATCTGAGATCTATTTACAATCTGAAGCACCTCATCCAGTGAGGCAACCTGATAAATTTTTTTTTGATGCCCTGTTAAGGTTCCTGAAATCTACACATAACCTGATTTCACCATTTTTTCCTGACAAGAACCATATTTGCAACCAAGTAGAATGTCTGACTGGAAATACGATTCTTGCAGACAACAATTTCTGCACTTCCTTTTGTATTATGGGTTCCAGTAGAGCATTGATAGGCCTTTGCCTCTGTCTGAAAGGTTTCACTCCTGGATTGAGAGGGATAGTATGAGTTATGATTGATGTATCATAAGTCTTCAAGTCTTCATAACTCCAGGCTATCACATCTGGGTATCTATGTAGTGCATCAATGATCCCTTTTCTTTCTTCTGGAGTGCATACTTTACCAATAAAGATATTTTTGACATCATCTTGAGATCCCATATTATATTTGTCACATTGTACATTGATGGACTCTTTCCTAGTATCCTGTTCTTGATCCCTAACCTTATCCAGATCAAAAATTCTCTCTAATTGCACCATTCCTCTGGGAATTGTATTGGTCTTCAAATTGATTACCCCTTCCAAATCCATCTCTGCTTCTTGAAGTTCTGTTTCATCAATAATTTGAGAAGTAAAGACTTCAGTATTGGTGATAAAATCTAAGATATGCTTGTCATTTTCAAAAACTTGGAAGTTGGTGACATTATCAGGTACTGAGGGTATAGGGGCCAGCTCCACAATAAATTTCTTTAATCCAGAGAGAGATAAAAGCTGTAAAGTGCTAGATGCCTGAGCAAGAGAGTCATTTGTCTAGTTCTTACTCTGTGGAATCAATTGAATATTGAAGGCATCAAATCCTTTGATGAGGTCCCATACTCTATGTCTATAATTGGTCATTCTCCTATCATAAAAAGAGTATTGTCTCCTAACTTGCTTGATTACTAATTCAGAATCTCCAAATACTTGTAAAAATTTAACCTTCTTCTTCAATGCTATTAACAGTCCATGAACCAAAGCCTCATATTCTGCTACATTATTCGTACAATGAAATTGAAGTCGATGAGCAGCAAAAAATGTCTTACCTTTTGGATTGATTAGCTCGAGACCTGCCCCAGCTCCTTTGATTTGGACCCATTGAATCTTAAGGTCCAACAATCAGTATCTGCAGATTTTTGTGCCTTTTCTTTCGTACTATTGCTGCTGGATGGTTCTTCAAAGGGCATCACTTCTTTTCCTTTGGGATCTTCCTGGGCATTCTGAATATCAATTTCGACTGCCGGAATGGGGTTGATATGTTTCTATATTTGTTCTATTGCATCCTGGCATAGGCAACAATCCAGTTCTGAATGGGAGGCATTATGCACCCTACACCAATTAGGCAAAAGTAGTTCTCTGAAATTCATTTGTCTACCTAACTGAACCTGATTCTCAGTACATTTCTGAATGAACTCTTGAAAATTATCTAACAAAGCCAATTGATTATCCACTGAATCATAGTCATTCTTAGCTGGTTCCACTAAGGCTTCAGTACCATTAGACCCTATTGTAGAGTCAGCAGACATTGTATGCAACATGAAGACTTCTTATGCATCTGACTCTACAAAGGGGGCTACAAACACATAGTTTCCCATACTTACATCTGATAGCAGAATTTCAGTTGAAGTATTCTGATACTCTGTAATCATGTACTTCATCCTGGGCTCTCATTCAATTCTAATCTGGTTTGACACCCCCTTCCAAGGAAGCCACATATGAGAATGATCAGTCAAAACATAACCATTCAAAGCTTTGGTGAAATCTCTTCCCAGAATTAATCCATAAGCATCAGGTATGTTAGCTACCTGTATGTTGATAACCTATTGGATCCTAGGATCAAAAGCAATTTTCATATGAATCATATTTAATTCCCCTACCACATTTACTTCAGTCCTATCTAATTGTGTAACTTTCTTTTGTGAGTTAGCAGGGGTAATGCCCATATCCCTACAGACACCGAGGGGCATAACATTGGTTGAAGCACCATGATCCAAAAGACAATTATGCAAATTTTTACCAAATATGTGAACAGAGATTAGGAATGGGGGAGTATCGGTCTTTCCCTGAAACAAAGTTAAGGGAGTATCCACTTGAGCGACCTGAGTCTTATCTTTATCTTTTCCCTTCTCCCCAGGAGGCATATGAACCTGATTATGACTGATTTTTCCTTCCCACTGATTGAGAGCTAGATGCTCTATTGGCATTTTCGCTAATTGATTTATTTTTTGACAGGGGACCTGCATTATAAGCCCCTAAGATGACATTCCTAATGGTTGGAACTCTCAATAACTCAAATGCAGATAGGCTTACCTTTAATTTTTTGAGTTCTTCAGCAACATATAGGGCCAATTGTTCTTTGCTTAGATCAGCAGAGGTCTCCCTTGGGTATTTTATCACCCTATCCTTGTTTTCTTCAGCACCTCTCCCCTTTGGCACCTCATTATGTCCTTGATCTTGAGATAAATATTATTTGGACACCTGGGGCAGTGGTGGGTTATTGTTGGCATTATAATTTGGAGGTGTATTGAAATTGTTAGGTGGAATGGAGGTGGTGAAGGGACCTCCAGTCGGTGGGCGCCTATGTGGTAATTCCCTCAAGTCATACTTCTTGGCCAGCCTTTGGAAAGTTTGCACTTCTTCAACATAAGCCTCTTCATCCCTAGGACCATTATCATTTATTGGATTCTCATCAAATAATTGTATCATTTCATCTCCATTGCATACCTGGTCTACCTCTTCTATTAACTGATCAATTTCTTCCTCAGGTACATTCTCCTTACTTTGAGGAAAAGGAGCATGATACAGCACCAACACTGGTGAATCATAAGGATCAAATGGTACTATTTTCTGATTAGTTGCATTGTTCTCCACTTCATACTAGAAAATTGAGGCTGCAGTTTGGAATTCCTGGCAATCTAACTCAGAATGTTGACTCGTTTTGTGGAGCCTACACCATCCTGATAAAGCAACTTCAGCTAGATATACGCTGCTCGGAGGCTTTTCTTGATTAACTGGCTAACTGACAAGCTGATTAGCTGGTTGATCCAGTGGGGTGGGAACTCCTCCGTTGTTAGGCCCCATATTCCAAGTCCTACTCTGCCCTGAAGGTTGTCTCCTCTCAAATCCTTGTCCACCACCTTGCCCTCTGTCAAATTTTTGACCTCTATCAAAGTTTTGGCCTGAGGACTGTCCTTTATCATAGTTATATCTCCTATCATTATTAAATCCCATGTCGTTGTTGCAACCTCTATCTTGGTTATGTCCTCTTTCATTATTGTATCCTTGATCATGACGTTGCCCTCTATCAAAGTGTTGTCCTTGTGGATTCTCTTTGTTCTGATTAGACTGCATATTTCTCTGAGCAGCTTGCAACTGACTGTTTTGGTTCCTCAAGTAATTCACCTCCATATTTAGCTTCTTTATTTATTCAGACAATTCATCGAGTCTCTCCTTGTTAGGATTGCTTTATGATAACTGATTCACATTATTCTTGGAATATCCTATTGCAGCATTGGCATTTAGTGATTGATTCAAAACTTCAGAATTGTGTAGGTAGGGAGGATAGTTGGCCTGAGGCTATATATGTAGAGGTTGATTCACATTTTGTTGAGGGTAACCAATTGTGGAAGAAACTTGTCCCACAGGAGGTCCTGGGTGAAGGACTAGAGGCAACTGAGGTACTGGATTCACGATTGGAGTATGGTTCGCCAGAGCCTGACTAAGAGCTGGGACTTGTCCAGGGTGAGCAATAGGTCCTAATGAGGGTAGAGGCCTAGATAGATGTTTCCTTAGATTAGTGCTAACTTTCACAACCTCTGCATATGCATCAAGTAGACTAGCAGGAGGATTATTACTCCACTTCATAAAGGTAGCTGTCAAACTATCAAGTCCCTCATAATAAACTTCTAAGGCAGTAGGTTCATCAATAGCATAAGGAGCCTGCAATCTGGTATAAGCACGGTGAAATATATCATTGAAGGATGTTATAGGTTCATTGACTTCTCTTTTAACATTAGTGAACTGACGGTAGAGCTCATTGGAACTAACAGGAATTTGAAATTTCTACAAGAATGCGGTCTCTAGTTCAGTCCAATGCTCAGTGGACCCAACAGGTAAATGATTATACCAATAGAAGGCATCCTCCCCCAATGAATAAGAAAAGAGCCTACATGCTACATTCCCATGGTTTATCCCCCTATCCTTAAGGCCAGTCTGAAAGATCTTGATGTGTTCCTCAGCAGTCCTATTGGGGTCATTGATGTGGAATTTTGAACAAAGTGTTAAGGGTTTTTTGGCATGACATTGTAAACGGAAAAAATCAATGGAGATGGGTTGGTTTCTAGGAAAGCCTTTGGTGGAGATGGGGGTGGTAATGGATGATTTATGGCTGGCTAAGGTTGTGGGATAGGAATGCCCTCAGACTTAGGTGAACCTGATGAAGATGGGGATGATGATTCTCCCCTTTTGTTGGTCCTTCTTGACCTAGTAAGGTCTGGTAACTCTTGAAATTCCTCTTCCTCTCCTAGAGCAAATCTGGTCCTTCTAAATCTTTCAGGGGACATTGCGTTCAAAAACCGATCCAGCTTGCTTGTTCAGGCCCTCCTTCTAGCGCCAATCCTGTTGATGGTGTTTTCTGCACAACAACTCAGACAAGATGTAATGTCCTATCTCTCTTGAAAAGTAAATCTCTATCAGCAAGCCTCAAGAGATAACCCAAAGGTCTCTAATGTCAGGTCTTGACAATGCATAAACAACTCAGTGATAAATGTGAAAATGTTGGTAATCACAATGGGACCTTACTACAAGCAAAATACTGAACCTTAGTTTACCAGATCTAGCAATATAATGATACTTCAATCCTAAATTTAACTTGATAATCAAAGAAATAACAAAAGATAAGGGTTTCAAGGAGATCTCTAAACTTAGTACTACTCCTAAGATTAACAATGCAAATGACAAACACTGAAATGGACCAATCTCTCAAAACTAATTTCCACTCGACCCAGATGGATCTGCAATCTCAGAGAAAATAGTGTAATCTTCTACGGTGTTAAGATTTTAAAATCATGAACATTCATTCAAACAACCCTATCACAATTGGAATGAACAAATCCTCACAATCGAACTAAGCACAATGAATATGAAGTCCACGCTAACTTTGCAAAGCAACCAACAATCAGTTGGTTGCAGAAAGTGTGGACGAAGGGATTGCTGCAACATTTAAGTATCAAATCACAAAAATTATTGAATCAAATCTAATCTAAATATTAACCAACTCAAAGAAATTTTAAAGATAGAATAACAAGAACCATACAAGACAAGAGAATACAAGTGTGGTGCCAAATCATAATGTCATTTCTTGCATTCAAATTGTCCACTGTAGTAACAATCCCAACTTTCTGTTACAATATTTGCTTAAGAATTTCTACTCACTATCTTGCCCTACTTAATTCGCTTCTAACTATTTTGGCTCTATTCTACTTCTATCTTCTAACTCTCTCCAAATGAAGTGAAAATGCCCAATATATAGAATTACCCCCTTAAAAAAAAATACATGTTGGCCTGGATAAGTTTTATAATAGCAGCAAGGCATGACAAGCCTGCTAGGAGAAATTCGAAATAGAATAAAGTATGCATTGAATGAATGCGTTCCACCCTAGTCAACGTGGGATCCTAATGCAGCTTAGACCAAAGCATGGTAACATAATGGGGAAGCACAAATCTTGATGTAGCCTGCATTAAATCCCTTCTTCCTTATCTTTATTCTGATCCAACATTTCATGAACTTTCAAAAGTGTCCTATCCAAGTTAGCTATTGGTGGCAAAGGCAAAACCCTAAGTCAATTTTCAATGGATGCAATTTCTTCTCTTGACTCCTTAATCAACTTATCCCAATCCACCTTGTATGTTAGGTATTTGTCAATGACGACAATGTATGTGGCTGCATCATCCAGTTGATGCTCAGAAATGAAATCATCATTAGCTAGGGTATAAACATCATGCCACCACTTCCTCAACTGTTCCAGACTCAAATATTTGGGAGAAATATTCCTTCTTCCTGTCATGATCTCAAAAAATGCAATAGAGCCATTATATACACCACTTAGGGTATCATCAATCTACCTTCTTTGTTGGTAAATCTTCTTCAACACTTTTTGCCTAATCTAGAGTGCCTCAAACCATTCCCAAGGTTTAGTAGCTTTAGAGAGGGGAAGGATCTTGTCACTTACTAGCTTATCCTTGGTGTATTCCGTGACTGTCTTGGTTTTCTGCAGCAATAGGTCCATATCCTCCTTGTCTTGTGCTAACACCTGCTTCAACCAATCTGCCATCCTTTCCCATTGACATGATGTCCTTAATAGCTTCATCACCCTTTATTTGTACCCCTTTTAACCAATTCACAATGGCAAGAGTGGAGGCCTTTATCTTCTCAAGCTCAGTGATGGTCTCTTGAGGTAGAGGATTTGCAGCAGAGGAAGAAGGGTTAATGGACTGCAGTGGTTTCATTAAATCCTCCAAGCACTTCCTAAGATTCTCATTTTCCTTCTTTAAATCCTACTTGGTCCTTATCTCCTTCCTTAGTTTGTCCAAGATGACCACACTAGAACCTTCATAATATTCAATGTCCTGCTCAACAAATGTAGGTCCTAGATTGAAAGTTTGAATGTTGTAATCCCTTCCAACCACATCATCCCTGTTCTTATCTAGATTAGGGGTAGCAATATGAACAACTCTATTATGAGCTTCATCTCTTTCAATTCTTGAGATCACTCTGGCTTTCTTTTTACCTTTATCCTTGCCAATCTTTGCTAGTAATTCATCCCAATTAGGTGGTGTGTCCTCTACTACAACTTGTTTTCTCTTAATTTCTCTGTCTAACCACTCAGGAACAGTAGGGTCCAATTGCACTTGACTCTGTCCTATTCCTTCTTGTTGACCTTCTGATATCTCTTCTTCCAAATTCTATTTCTCAAGAGTCTCATCTGTCTTTCCTTCCTCTCCAATATGTTCTTCTTCATGTCTAGGGGAAGGAATCCTTTCTGCCTCTTCCTCCCTTGGAGGAGACTCAACCTCCTTATTTGTAACCGGTGACTCTGCATATGCAACTAAGGGAGATTGCATTACCTTTCCAATCTCAACCTCTACACTCTAAATTTCTCCTTCAGTATCCGAATGATCCGCAACATTTTTCGCCTCACCCGATTCACTTTGAGTTTCATGAGTGGAAGGAACATCATCTTGTTGCTTCTCTTGAGAAACAACAAGAGAAGGATCTATTTTGGGTACACTGCCCTTAGGAGAAGGAGTCCTAGATCTCCTAGTATACACCTTCGCCTTCTCCCCTAAACTTTCTACTTCTACCACAGGCGGGGCAATACTTTCTTGTTCTTTGGAACTTCCTTTCTCTTCCAACTTTATAATTCTTCTTCTCTTAAGTACAGGAGCACCATCCTCAGGATTTTGTTCTTCCATTTCTTTTCATTCAGACATTTTAGTCCTTGTCCTTTTGTTAGCCTTCATCCTCCTCTGCTTTTCTATTTTTTGGACTTCTTCTTCTTGAACACTTTTTATCTTAATCTTGGATGGAGAGTTCAACTTACCTTTACCTTTAGGATCCTGTTCATTTGATTCCTCAGATGTGGAGTGAGGATCTAAATCTTCCATCAGGCTGTATGTACATTTGACTCCTTCATTGTCCAATCCCCATATCGTATACTTGAGCCACATCTTGGTAACTTTGATAACGAGATCCATCAACTGTTTCAGTTCTATTTTCTCCTCCTCTAACCAATTGACATCACCAATTGGTTTGTCTTTTATTGCCTCATAAGCATGATCCTGGATCAAGTTTCCATCATCTTCCAATTGATCAAGAACTGCCTTTACATTATACAATTGAACTGACTCAACTAGAAGCCAAGAGAATTTCTTCTTTTTGACCTCAAATTCATCACTGCAATTGGCCCAGTAGTCCTCCAAGTTCACCTTATGGCTATACTCTTTGCTGGAATTCTTCTGAGCTTCTCTTGTAATATCAAATCTAGACCTCTTGGAGTGGAAAGACAAGCCAAGAGTACTCATTTTTTCTTGTGAAGCTTGAGTAGAACCAATGGAAGGACATGCTTCTCCAGTGCCAATCCTTAGGGGAAAATCTCCACCAAATCCTGTCTTGTGTTTGTCTTTCTTGACAATAGCATCAAAGTCACAAATCTGTCTAGTTACTTCCAACAATATGATATGATTAGTAAGATACCTTGAAAGTTTGTATGGGGCCCTTTGGTGGCTATCAATCTGAATATAGGAGAAGGTTGTGAATTGTATAAACCAAGCTCCGTACTTCTTGATGAGCTCCTTGGCTTGATCTAAAATTCTGACATGCTCTGCTTCCTGAAGCATTCTGGTGATATACATGGTAAATGCATCATTTTCCCTCCTATAGTTTGAACTTCCCAAATGCAATTGAGAGAAAACTTCATAAATAACATCCTGCCTAAAAATCCATTTGTATCCAATCCTTTGTAGGGGTGGAATCTTGCAAGCACATAGACTAGATATGAATTCATTGTGAAAATATTGGTCTGCAATGCATTGGATAACTGTTCATGGAGTACTCTACTAATCAAACCAGCCCAATGATAATCAATCAATTCTTGCTCCATCCTCACAATGGCATGGCACATCCAATTCTCAAACACCCCTGCATCCCTCAATCCAACTACCTTGTTGAGTAATGTAATAGCATCATAATACTCCTTCTTGAATTTTTCCCTGAATAGTTGTTTGGGTGGTTTAGATTAGTGAGACTTAGGCTTCTCCAGCCAAGAGTTGATGAATTTCTGAGGTTTAACATTTTTCTCTTCGTAGAATTCCTTGGCGGACCGCATTTTGAATGCCGCCATGTGAGATCTGTCTGGCATATCAAAATTGTGATCAATGGAGA
This sequence comes from Sequoia sempervirens, assembly GCA_007258455.2. NCBI lineage: Eukaryota > Viridiplantae > Streptophyta > Pinopsida > Cupressales > Cupressaceae > Sequoia > Sequoia sempervirens. The sequence continues at coordinate 1,201,434,118 of VDFB02271358.1, read as the reverse complement.
TAGGGTTGAGGTTTTCAATCACTCTCCCTTGAGGATTGATAACCTCTTGTATACCCTGGTCATAATGTCTGGCACACTCAAGAACGAACTCATAACACTGCACTGTTTAAGGGAAACTAGCCACATGTGCCAAACCTGACTCCTTCATCCTTCTGGCCACCAAAGGAAGATCTTTAACCGCCATTCTTTCTTTGAATTCTTCATAATCCCATGATTTGACATTTGTATCAATCACCTCCAACCACATTGAAGTGATTTTACTCTTAGGGATATTGCTTTTGATGTCCTTTTTAATCTGTTCTGCTTCCGAAACTGAAGATCCCTCTGCTACCTTGCTAGATTCAACCTGCACTCACCGAGAAAGAAAATTAAAATTACATGAAAGAAATGTATATCCATGAACACACCATTAGAATGCATCTCCTATAGTCAAGGTGTCATTAAATCTCACATAAAATGATCACAATAAATTTTGGGTTTCAAGACCATCCACGGAATCTGAGCTAGAGAGGAATTTCGGGAAATTCCAGACTGATCAGATTCCAACGAAATAACCAAGAAATACCTACTTAACCATCAAGCCTTATCATAGTCAATCCATAAACCATAGGGGAAATCCAAATATGACATGAAATAATCATTAAATGCATCATAAACCATAAACAAATCCAATTGTCCCATGTTCCTTTACATTTCATCAGAGTTCAGAAAAATCCGTGACGAACGGATTCCCGCAAGGAACTAGCCAGATTGCAGGCTTCGAAAAATCCGAGAGATAACGGACTTAAGAGAAATCCAGGCTCGACGGAAATCCACATGTAAGGTGAAACTCCAAACCTTTCGGCGTAGGAGCATGTACCTCGACCAAACAAATTTCATTCGAAATGAGTTAACACTGAGTGGGGCATGTCTTGCCAACCGGCGATGGGGATACACATGTCGATGAGAGGCTTTCTCTTTGGTGTGAGGTCATGGCTAATCCTTTTGGTCTCACAAACTATTGGGGTCTAGGGAATGCTTTAGCTAGACTAAAGTTTCTTGATAGGAGGTCTCAGCGAAATTGCAGTGTCTTGCCAAACGTCGATGTAACAAATATATTGATATGACTAGCGGGTGGTCAAGGTAAGGTCTTGGTGAATGTTCTTTGTCTCACCGACTAGCGAGGATTTCGGCCAGACACAAGGTTTTCGATATAGGTCCTTGCTAATTCATTTTGTCTCACCGACTATCGGGGATTTCGGCCAAACATAAGTTTTCGATATAGGTCCTGGCGAATTTTTTTTGTTTCACCAACTGAATATAAAATACTTTTCGGTGTGAGAATTACATTGTCCCGATGATCAAATATAAACTTACAAAGGGCTTCGGCGAGACGTATCGCCGACGAGGGGGAGTCTCATCAGAGCAAATGGATGTTTTGGCAATGGGTTTTGAATTCTGCCAAGGGTCCTGGTAAATGGGTAATGTTATGCCGACATGGAGTCTCATCAGTATAACCTCTGGCCGACAACACGTGATCTCCCCAAAAGAAAGTCTAAGCTCGCCAAGAAAGAAAGGCTTTGTCATGAAGCCTCGACGACTATTGGTAGTCTTGCCAAAAGTGAAGGTCTTGGCAAGAGTTGTGAGCTCGCTAAAAGGTCTCGCTGAAGGATGGAAGTCTCGGTGATAGAAAAGAATATCGGTATGACCAATGGAGTCCGCTATGACCTCCTCCCAATGGATGTTTGTCTTTCCGATAGTGTAAATGATAGCGATAAATTTATTGCACCTCACCAGATTTTGAGAAAATCCACCAGAGATGGGTTATCTCGAAGGAATGAGAAATCCTAGACTGGGGCCAAAAGCCAGATTGCGACATGAAATCACAATTTCACACATAGCATCCCATCAATCATGAATTTAATTGATTTAAACTTAGGGAGAGCTATGCATGGATCTTCAAAATATTTTCTATTCGTTTTAGGCCCATTTGAGAGAAAACTAAAGATGAATGGCGATGCCCTAGGTTTAAACCCTATACATCCGCCATTAACATATAGGTGAACCTATGACTCAGGTATTTCAAATTCCAACACCATACTAGGGGAGAAAATCATGATTCACAAGTTCACTGAAATATAAACAGACCAACAAACTCAGAAATTACTTGGGAGATCATAAATTAACCAATGCTACACAACCCTAGTCATGAAGCGATCAATACTCAGGAATTCAAGTCCTAGAAGCTCTTATAATAGCAACGCGCTATCCATAATCATCAATTCAAAGCAAAGCAATCAAACACATACCATTATAAAGCGGAAGTCGATCCCAAAATTAGTAAATGCGAAGAGAATGGTGTCCACGAAGAACAGGGGCAAGAATGCACAAAAAATTGCCACTAAATCGATCAAGTCAAACCCAAATGCCCCAAAAACCCAACCAATCAATCACAAGAAAACACTATTCAACTCAAACGATGGAAAATAATAAGCATGATAACACAAAAAACCTCAAAAAATCAAGTTAAACACATCCTCCAAAGCACGCATGAAGTCATTAATGCAATTGATAGGACTGTCTGAAAACTCGAGAGTCTGACGACAGGACAGAATCCGGGAGAATCTGGCCCACGCAGAAATCTGTGAATATCGAAAATCACCGAACAAAAGGGTCCAGCTGGAGTCCAAGCGGGATCCGGAAAATCTGACCAGGGTGGAAAATCCCGAATCTAGGTAAAAGCCCAAAATTTATCCAGAACTTAGGATTTTCAATGAATAACTTGGGGAAATCATTAAGGCCAATAAAGTGAACATTTAAGCATATGCCAAAATGAGACAAAACCTCAAAATGAAAGGGCCAAGACACCAAACCCAAAGCGAAAGAGGGTCCCTACCTTTGGCGGGGCGTGTGTACAAAAACCGCACAAGTCCCACCTAGGTTTTTGGGTCCTGAACCTAGTTTTATAGGTCTTTCTAAGAATTTTAAAAAATGGTCCCATAAATTATGCCTAATGGGACTTATTTTCCACCTTGGGCGAATGAGTCCAGTGTTGTCCAAAATAAAAATTAACTCAATTTTTTTACAAGATTTTATCCTCCTAGATCTAATGTTGGCTTGTAGTGTTGTAATTTCAGGAATTCTTGCATAATTAAGTATAAATATAAGTTTCTTTCACTCATTTTCACCCCAAGAATTCAAGTATTCATGCATATAGCAAGTTTGAGTTCACAAGAGAATTCAAGTGCCTACAAGAGCATTCAAGGGAAGATTATCAAGCATTTTAGAGCATTCTTCAAGTATCAAGTGTCATGTCAAAGACTTCATGCATCATGTTTTTTTTGAGCTAACAATTGTGATGTATGGTTTTATGATTCGAGCTAGCATTTCATTCAAGACCTATCACATTCAAGAAAGATTCAAGATATACATCCATTGGAGCCATCTCATACATGTTTTTAGCCTTTTATTACTAGGGTTTGGTGTTTTGCAACATCATATTTTGTTCATTCATCATTTTCCATTCCTATTTCATTTTATTTCAATGTTTGATTACCAAAATAGGGTTTGACCAAGGAAAACCCCTTTCCACTAACAAAACAACATTTTCCCCTCTTTTTAGTGTGTGATTTATAGGTTTAGATTGAAGAAACATTTATAGGTTGATTTACAAAAATTTAGATTCAAAAACTTGAAGAAGCAGATCAAGTAGACTGAGAAGAGCAGATTTAGATCCTAGGGTTACAGAAAGCCCTAACTAGAATGATTTGCCAGTTTCTTGTGAATGAGTCACAATTTTTGTCAAAATTCAATTTTTTGTAGATTCAAATACCTATTTGCCAGATTTTTATTCCCGCACAGAAACCTAGATTTCATATTGATTCGTCTAGTTTGGTGAATGAGTCCTACTCAACATTGAAATCATAATTTCTAGCGTTTTAGACCTTCTTCCAGTCATCTCCAGATTCCTAGGTGCACACATTTCATCTTGGAACTATCTATCTTGTTTTGAATACTTTTCTAGGTCATTTTGTAAATCCTTGCATCATATTAGGATCTAGTGTTACATCTTGCATTTCATTTGTATCTCCAATTCTTAAATTGGTGGTGAACCTCTTATTAGCTTACAATCAGCCTCTAGGATATCCCCATTGCAATATCTCTTTCTCCTTTGCATTGAGATCTCTGGGGTTATCCTGGAATGAAATTGGAAAGTGGGTGTGCTCTATGTCCTAAACCATACGATAGCACCTCTAACCCATTTTCTTATATTTCAATTACAAAATTTACCTTCACACTTACATCAAGTGTTAAATAAACTCTTTCTCTAGTTTGGTTCCCTCTCCTCATTTAGTAAGGCTCTTCTGACAACAAGGGACTCACCCCTTTGAACATCTCCAGAATGTGAAGACTGAGAATCTTCATCTACATGGGAGAGTCAAGCATTACCTTCCAATCTTCTATTTGTCCTTCCTTGATGTTGAGGACACTCAAAGGCCCTATGTCCTTTGCATTGAAAATAGGTTCCACAAAATCCTTTTCTTCCAAATTCCCTACCCGATCTTCCTCTTTGAAATTTTTCTCATGAAACTTGTTTGATATTTCACCTCTTTCATCCTTGTTGTCCTTAGTGTCTCTAATGTTTTGCTCATCCTCCTTTTTTTGTACATAATCTCTACCCATTCCTTTTCACTTATTCTCAAATTTCCTATTCAATATTTCTTCTACCTTTAATGCAACTTGATATGCATCCTCAATGGTGTATATTCTTACTAATGTGAACTCTTCTTGTATACTAGGTTTTAGCCCATTAAGATAACAAGGTACTTTCTCCTTATTCGCTTCAAAATGTCCTATTCTATTTAGGATCTTGTTAAATTCCTCTATATATTCCTTCACCATCCTCATTCCTTGTCTCAAATTTTTTATCTTCTTTAATAGCTCCAACTCATAATCTACAAGAATAAATTTCCTTTTCATCTTGGCCACTATTCTATCCCATTTAGAGATTTATCCTTCCCTTTTCTTCCTCTTTCAAGTTGGATCTCTTTCCACCATATACTTGCATGACCTTTTAGCTTTGTCTTTGAAAACCTCACTCATCAAGGGTCTTGAATCTCCTCAAACTCAAATAATTCCTCCATATCATTGATACGATCGATCAACTCTTCAGGATTTGGACTTCCATTAAAAGTCAAAACCTCCATTTTAGGCTTCTTTCTGAGGTTGGATATTGCTCTCAACAATATCATTTCTCTAGGATCCATTTGATCCCGATCTTCCTCTTCCACTTCCTCTTTAGTTTCATCTTCACTATCATCTCTTTCTTGATGCACTTCTCCCCTGCGAGCATCTTCCTGCAAGGTATCCAACTACCTTCTGATGGCTCTAATTTCATCTCCAGGAGGATCTCTTCCTCCACTGACTCTCCATCTACCATGTTGGGAAAGTCTAGGAGGAATTATGATCTCAACCCACACTCACAAGTCCTACTGCAAACTACCTCACATTCGATGATCTCTTTACAGGCTCAAGACAACCTGCTCTAATACCACTTGATGAAGGGTACTCTGCTTGTTGTATCAAACTTACAAATGCAACATAGAAAGAACAACCAATATGTAGGAAGAAAGAAAATATATTTTATTATTCTAGAATGGAAAAAAAATACAAAATTACATGGGCTTTGATTACAAAATCATCGGTCTGATATGTATATAGGCCTTCAAATTTTCTCACGATCTCTCGACCAACATGCTATTCTACCACCCTCTATCTCTCTATATGTATCTATCAGTCTCTCCCCATATATCTCTCTATCAAACCATGTATTACTATATCTTTGTCATTTTATTTATACTCCTCCTTCAGGTCATCTTGTCTTGTTGATTGTCTTAGTACTACCACAATCATCCAATGACATCGTGCGTTCACACCATGAAAACCATGTTCAAATCTAGGCCTTATCATTGTTAGGCCAATGCAAATCACTAACCGCGTTGATTCAAAATGGAGATATGAAATCAATGGATTGGAACACATGTTGCCACCTCATTGATCACCTATTGCCTATAAGGTTCCACAAAATTCATTTCCATTAGCCATGTGTCAACATTGATACACTTATCACTCCGTCAGAGGGACTTCCAAATGACTCTCTCCAATATGCCAAAGTCTCATTGAAGAAGTTCCCATTGAAATGTGGAAGTGACACAATAACAACTCCCATCAAAATGATAATGTCTCATCGATATTACTTGCATCCTTGACCAAGTGGTCCCACTTCCTATTTGTCATCTCTTAAATCATTGTACAACTAATGTTACCGGTATGCCTTAGTATATCAACTAGTTGCTCACTGCCACATGTCTTGCTGACATCATCATTCTTCTTTATCACACTCTGTCTCGGGTCCATCTTATCATCATGTCGAAGGGACTCATTTTGATGTTCCATTGAAATGGATCTACCTCTCTGATGAAAGGCTTATCGAAATGTCGAAGAGACTTGCTTTGTTGTCCCACCAAAAATGACATCTCTCCAATATGAAACACTAATGACACCTTGTCAAAGTTTCGAAGGCACTCAATCCTTTGTCCTGTTGAAATCCACCTGTCAGCCCAATGAAAAACCTTTGAATGATTTTGAATCTTGTTACCTCCTCTCATCTATTGCCATCACTATGTCAAACGGACATGAAACAGGGTCCCTCTGAAATCTTCATGTAATGTCGATGAATCTGTTGACCAATGCTAGATGACGTAGTTTGTTTATGTTGCTTACTCCTAAGCTTGAACTCCTGCTAACCACCATACTTAGTGAATTCAAGCCAATTCAACCCATTTTGGACAATAAATAATACATTTTTGTTGTTGTTGATGAGATTGATTGTATGCCCTAGATTCTCCTGCATCATGGAGTTTGGGGGTTTTTCACTTGAAATGGTTTTCCCCATATAAATCACTATGTTATGATTATATTTTTTATATATTTATGAATGTGTTACTCTATTTTATATAATTATTTTGGATGGAATCAAATTTATTTATACATCAATCCATTCAAGATTAGCATAGCAATTTGCTTCTGCACACCTTTGCATCCTTACAAGTGGTATAAGCTCCTAATCACCTTTAGCTCCAATTGTTGGGTACATAGTTTTTTTGAGTTAATCATATTTGAGTGGGAAATTATAAAAAAGGAGAAGCATGTGATCTCTACTCCAATAAATACAAATGATGAGTACATTAAAATGATTGAGGTGGTGATTAGGTGAAAAATATATGGGGTCCACCAAAATGAATCAACAAGATGATGAACCACTAATTTTTCTAAGACCCTAAACACTACAATTATGTGTATGATAAGATGCAAATAACAAATAAAAAATGATACCTAACTATTATAGCAATAATGATGGAAGTTTTAAGAGCATAAAAAGTTGTGTACCTTGTCAAAAACACATCATTTTTAGGCTACAGAGGACTCATTCACCTTCAGTGGAAAATGGGTCCCTGTTAGGATTTTGAAACTGAGATTAGGGTCCTATTCCTTGATTTATGCACTCTCAAAATATTTTCTCCACTTGATCTTCAACTTGCAAATTTGAAAACACACATTTAAGGGAAGAAAAACTTGTTGTTTGATAGTGAATGAGGGTTTTCCTTGGTCAAACCCCTTGTAGGTAATTAAACCAAATTATGAAATAAAGGAATCGAAGCATGAAACATGAAATATGCAATTGATATCACCTTGGATGATTTCATGAAGAAAATATGCAAACTAGCATGTAGTGGTCATGAAGAATTTAGATCTTGATCCTTGAATATGATGTGTAAAAATGCTTGCAAGTAGATCTTCAATGCTAAACCCACTTTCTTAGCTCAACAACACACATGAATGCATAAAACCCTTGTCATGATGAATTGATCTTGAATTTCTGCAATAAACTCTTGGAATATAACTTGAAATTCCTTTGAAAATGCTCTTGAATTTCTCTATAATGCTCTTTGTAGTATTAGGATGTCTCATGAAATTTCTAGGTGAAATATGTGAATTAACCTCTTATTTATACTAAATTAGGAGATTAACCCTAAAATTTAAACAATTAAGGACAACACCAGATCTGGAAGTTAAAATCATTAAATTCCCACTAGAATTAAATTTAAAAGCGGGTTCCTCATTAAGGGAGGACCCATTCGTCACCTAGCGCGAATGGGATGTGGCCCATTTTTCTAGATTCTAACCCTAGGGGATGGAAAGAGAAATAAAAACCCATTTAGAATCAACTTAGAAAGGGGGTCCTATTAAGGGAGGACCTATTCACCACCTAGAGCAAATGGGTCCTCACACCATTTTCTAGGACCTAATTTTTTCCCAATTAAATTTTTTATTATTTAAATTATGGGTGTTAGGATAGATCTTCAAGAGGTGTCATATATAAGGTTCAAATTTGAATTAAAGGGATTAATTAAATCCAATCAACCACAATTAATTAAGACCACCCTAGATAAATGTGAAAGTTCTTTACAACACTTTAGAACACCTAAATAAGGTACAAATTTAAATATACTTAATTAAGAAGGGGCCCATTAAGCTTAATTAAGTAAATAAATCCTAGAAAAGTGTGAAAGTGTGTTACAAAACTTTGAAACACCTTTGTAAAGGACCAATTAAGGCATATTTTAATCAAATAAAGGTCCTAGAATGATGTGAATATGTACAACACATTACAACACTACTCCAAGACACCATTAATTCAGTTTTAATGTCAATTATTCTGAACCAAGTAAGGGAAAAGGCTATTTTTTCCGTTACTACATTTTTCCCTCCACTTTAGTGAGAGGATGACCCCATGTCAAACTCACACTAATGTAGACATCCAAGACACTTCAGTATGCAACAATAACAAAGATACATAATCATACATTGTCAAATGCCAAGAAAAAGAAAAACGAAAGATCAAGCACAACCATTTTAGTGTGATGTGGAATGGGGTTGTTTGTCCATAACATATGCTACTCACTCTAGGGTAGTGGAACCTCAGTCTTTCCACTAGGTGAGTTGTCCCAATGAAGTGGAAAATGAGAGAATCATATTAGCCTCCCATACCATACCAAATTTATCCTCCTAACAACTTCGATAAGGCACCACAATGTAATGCTTTTGTGAGTGCTTTTTTGAATGTCACACAAAATTTTGTTAAAGGGGATTTTGCTTTGTTCATGTAAAGGTCTTCTTCTTAGGGAGCATTTTTCCTAATGTATCCAAAAGAGGACAAGTCAAAAGTGTAAGATCTTCACCCATGGGATGCCTTTTTTGCATCATGCCATGACAGTAGATCATACACTCTTGGACTAAATCAAACCCAATGGCATCACCAAGAAGAGGACACATCACAAGAAAAAAGAAAAATCATGCCATAATTTTTTCCAAAAGATGTCATTGATGTATGCCCCCACTTTAGAGCGGTTGCTACACCATTTCTATGAGCAATTGCTTTAAAGTACCCAATGTTTTTAGCCTAAGACATGAGATCTTTCCTCAGACAACCCTATTCCAAGTCATATGTTTCTAAAGTAAGTTGCATTATGAAATAGGAAGGAAGGGTTGGCCCCACAAATACATAAGGGATCTATGGATTTGGGGTTAGTATGTCTTTGATACAATGTTGTTATAGAGCATGGAATTGTCATCATTCCCCAAATACTCATAGAACTAGAAGAATGAAACAAAGAGAGTGAAAACAAAGGAAAATCCTTTCAGTTCAACATGGAAGAGACCTAAATGTCTCGACAACTTGCATCATCCCCAAAAGGAAAACACAAGACAAATATAAAAGAAAGCTTACAATATAGAGAAGAATGAAGGTACATATAGAAGAATGCACAAAAGAGAGGTACAACAAACAAAACATTACGGGGGATCACATTACACACATACAATCACATAAAGAAAATAGGAAAATGCAAAAAACTAGTAAGGCACAGGTGATTCAACCTAAATCAGGTCGTTTTCCTCCCAATCTCAATCTGTATAAATAAAAGGAAAGAAACTATCCAAAAGGACAACATCAAGTGTCAATTTTGGACACGCACCAAGTTCAACACTCTTAGTAGGATATTTTTCATCTAAGCTCATATAAGAATAAAACAATGTATTCAACTCATCATGCACAAGTATTCATTAATCTTTTCAATATCAATGTCATCATCTAACTTAATTACAATAGGAGGTCGAATAACAATTTCCATGCAATGTTCTTGTTTATGTTGCGGCGAGGGTAGGGAATCATCATGCATTACTTTAGGTAGATTTTGATTTTGATTTTCTATGTTGTTTTCTTGAGTTTCTAATCTATGAGAAATAACATGTCTTCTACAGCTACACTCTCTAGTACACTTCGATTTTGTTTTAGTCTATTGTCAATTTTCTTTTGTGTAAGAGTGGGTTTGTCAATCATAGGTTCCTTCTCTTCCTAAGAGGAATAGAAGAAACAATAGGAGGTTGCTCAACTTCTTTCTCTTTGACTTTGTAAACTTTTTTGACTTGAGGAGGGACAACAAGATTGCTTGTGCTTTCTCATGGTCTCTTGTAGGAAATTGTAGAAGGTTGTTCTATGGATTTTTCTTGTATGTTTGGAAGCACTTTTGGTTCAATCATTGTTTTTTCAAGGATAGTTGGTTCAATCATAGGTTGTAGCATATTGTGAAGGGATAGTTTTGCTATTTTCTTTGCCTTGAATTTTTTATATGATTTAAAAAATAAATCTTCACGAGTCTTGATAGGTTCCATAGGCTCAGGCCAAAATTAATCTAGTGAAAAATTCACTATGATTCATAGTGAAAATATCATTGTCAAATGAAAACTTTAAACATTTATGCACAACCAAAGGAACAACATTCATGGAGAAAAGCCATGGATAGCCTAGCTTCACATGAAATTGGTTTGATTGTGGGATTCAATGGAAAATGAGACTGTTAATTTTTTTGGTCCAACCTTTAAAGGGAGATCAATCGAGCCTAACGTAGGGTAAGAAAATCCATTATGTGTCTTGATCCATGCTTTCGGGTTATCATATGTTTCTTGATATAGTTCATGCACATATAAGAATTTTTGTGTGATCACATTCTATCCACAGACAGGATCAATCAATACCCCATTAGTGGCTTATCATTAATTCAGACAACTATGTAAAGAGGACCATCAAGTGCACGTTTAAGTATGTCACTTTGTGAGAAAACAATGTCAAGAGGTTGTCTAGTCTATCCCTTACGAGGTCTAGCTTCGATAGATGCTATCACTTCATCTAGGGGATTTTGTTGAAGAATATCCATATTGTCATCATTTGTGTCAACATTCGTCACATCATTCTTTGTTTCACTAGCTTTGACAAATGAAATATCGTGCTTAGGCATGGAATTTGTAAAGATTTGAAAATTTTGATTAGGAGGAGCTATAGACTTATTACCTTGATCATTCACACCTCCAATTTGAAGTTGATTATTGTCAATAAGGTCTTGCAAAATTTTTTTAAAATGCTTACAATATTCTGTACCATGTCCATTTTGTTGATGGTGATGAAAATAAGAATTTTTTCAAAAGCCTTTAGGAAATGGTATGGTAGGGTCACATTCTCTAACAGAAGGTAAGATAAGCATGTTCTTGTCAATAAGCTACAACATGATATTATGAAGAGTATCGGGTAAAGGAGTGAACTCTCTCTCCTATTCTCCGAAAGGAGTTGTTTTCTTTATAGCAGCCACTTGATTATTGTTTTGTTAACTTGTTTAAGGGGGAGTTAGTTGTAAAAATCCCTTATTTTATTTCTTGAAAGGTTGGTAATTGTTTTGAGTCATGGATTTAGAATTTTCAACATGACTAGGGGGATTTTTCACATCATGGTTGCCTGTCGAGTTTTGATGGTCATGAAGGGTTGTACATAACTATGTGAAGGATTGAAATCTCAAAATTTCAAGTTTTCTTTGGATTTTATCTTGTAGGTTGGAAATGAACATTCATTGAAGGTCGACAATAGGAATCTTAATGTTCACTTGTGAATAAAGTGTTTAATATCTTCTTATGAAATAGGTCCTTTCTCATCCTTTTTTTGCTTGCATGTCATTAAATCTATAAGGGTCATCTTGGGACCCATGTGAATATGGAAGTGGTTGTAAAAGGAATCAATCAGTTCATTGAATGAACTAATTGAATTATTCGACAAATAGGAGAACCACTCTAAAGTAGTATCTTTTAAGGATCTAGGGAACAAATTAGCCAAAAGTTTATCCTCAAAGATGTAATCACTACAGAAGGCTGTGAACATGGAAACATGGCTAACATGATCACCTTTCCGACCATATTTCTCAAATTGAGGGATTTCTATACCTTGTGGCATTTGTCCTCTTAATATGTTGAGGGAAAATGGGGTGGACTTGATGTTTTGCAAAGGATGACCATTATTGTTATGTTGTAATGTTGCCACTTGTTATTGAAGGAATTCCATGGTTTACAAAAGTGAATTAATGAGAGGGTCATTTTGGTTATAAGGTTGAGGGGAATAAGTTGGTGTATTGTATGTATGCAGAGGAATAGTGAATTGTAGGTTGGTGAAGGTGGATTGTTGAGGATTTATTGTGTTTGAAGTATTTCCTACTAGAATACCTATGGAAGTGTATATGGTGCTAGTGAGTATGGGTGTTGTAGTTGGTTGAATTGTAGTTGTGGGTTGAAAGGTTGTTGTAGGTTGGAAGGTTTTTGTAGGTTGGAATGTTGTTGTAGGTTGGAATGTTGTTGTAGTTTGTGTACTGGTGTATGCATGGACAAACATTGTTATCATGGAGGAAAAAATTGGAATTCCACCTTGACTTTGAGTAGACCCCAAAATTTGAGTGGAAGTGGTAATGGTAGGGACGGTGTTGGTGACATTAAGGACATTGGTTGTGGGAGGTGAAGTCATGGGAAATGAAGTATGAAAACTATGAACCATGAAGGGTTGATTATCAACACTATCAGGAAGAGAGTTAGAGCACCCAAGATCCACAACGAGTGATAGATTGGGGGATGACATGAGCCTTGAACTACGTCTTACAAGAGTATTGCTAATAGGACACCAAGTTGTAAAGCTCACGCAAGTTTTACAACCCTAGTGTGCAAACTCTAGAATAGCAAAGGGGCGATGCAATAACCTAGAATGAAATGTAATTTTTAGATTCTAAGCAATGCAATTTACTGATTACACAATGCAATAAGCTAAAAATGAAATGTTTGAATGAAATTTTGAATTTTTAACAATGCACTGAAATGAAGCAATTTAAGCTAAATGCAATGAATTTGATGAAATAGAAATTTGAGAAACTAAAAAAAGAAAGTAATAGCACCAAAAAGAAGCTAGAAACTGAGACTTTAATGTCTTGAAAATGTAGATCAGTACTTAACAGGAACTCATTCACTAGTAAGAGTGAATGTGTCTTGATTAGATGTTTCTAAGATGTTTTTATGGATTTCAGGGTGAATTTTGATGATTTTTTAGTTGCCAAAAGGTACAGATAAGACCTGATCAAGGAATCATTCACTAGTAGGGGAAAATGGGTCATGGTTAGATATTTTAAAACTATTTTAAAATGATTTGCAAGCTTTCAGTGATATCTTTTAGTTCCAGGTCTGAGACAGTGAATTTTAGTTTCAGATTTTCTAGAAATGCAATGTAAATATGTAATGAAAAGATGAAATGAAAGGTCTAAATTGAAATGCAATTTTGTTTTTATTTTCAAATGCAATTTTATGGGATCTAAATGAGATACAAAATGACTAATATTCATTTTGTATTTTTCAAATTTAGACAAATGCAAAACAATCCAAGTTTAAAACCTAGATGAGATGCAAGATTTCAATGCAAAACAAGTAATATTAAATGAGATCTTAATTCAATGCTAATCTAAATTAAAATTAATGCAAGATCTAACCTAGGATGCAAAAGAGACTTCAAAAATCAGAAAATTGTAATGCTCAATAAGTTGAGTTCACCATTAATGATTAGGTGAAAAATATGGGGTCCACCAAAATGAATCAACAAGATGATGGAAAACTAATTTTTCTAAGACCCTAAACAATACAATTATGTGTATGATAAGATGCAAATAATAATCAGAAATGATACCTAACTATTATAGCAACTATGAGGGAAGTTTTTAGAGCATAAAAAGTTGTGTACCTTGTCAAAAACTCACCATTTTTAGGCTATAGAGGACTCATTCGACTTCAGTGATGAATGGGTCCCTATAAGGGTTTTTGAAATTGAGATCAGGGTCTTGTTCCTTGATGTATGCACTCTCAAAATCCTGGTTATTAGCTTTTGGAAGCATTTAGATAATTTTGTAGCTTCAAATATTTAATTTTGCACTTTAGATGACAACTTTTGTAACTTTGACAACTTTGCTCCAAATATTTCCTCCACTTGATCTTCAACTTGTAAATTTGCAAACACACATTCAAGGGAATAAAAACTTGTTGTTTGTTAGTGAATGGGGTTTTTCCTTGGTCAAACTCCTTGTAGGTTATTAAACCAAATGATGAAATAAAGGAATTGAAGCATGCAACATGAAATTTCCAATTGATTCAGCTTGGATGATGTCTTATGAAAAAAACTGCAAACTAGCATGTAGTGGCCATGAAGAATGTAGATTTTGATCCTTGAATATGATGTGTAACAATGCTTGCAAGTATATCTTCAATGCTACATCCACTTTCTTGACTCAACAACACACATGAATGCATAAAACCCTTGTCATGATGACTTGATCTTGAATTGTTGCAATAAAATCTTGGAATCTGCCTTGAAATGCCTTTAAAAATGCTCTTGAATTTCTCTATAATTCTCTTTGTAAATTATTAGGATGTCTCATGAAATTTCTAGGTGAAATAATGTGAATTAACCCCTTATTTATACTAAATTAGGAGATCAACCTCAAAATTCAAACAATTAAGACCGACATTAGATCTGGAAGTTAAAATCATTAAATTACTAGAATTAAATTTAAAAAGGGGGTTCTCATTAAGGGAGGACCCTTTCACCACCTAGGGAAAATGGGTCCTATCTTAGTTTTCTAGGACCTAACCCCGAGGGATGGAAAGAGCATTAAAAAACCATTTAGAATTAACTCAGAAAGGGGGGATCCTATTAAGGGAGGAACCATTCACCACCTAGGGTGAATGGGTCTTGACACCATTTTCTAGGACATATTTTTTTTCCAATTAAATGTTTCATTATTTAAATTATGGGTGTTAGGATAGACCTTCGGGAGGTGTAATAAATAAGGTTTAAATTTGAATTAAATGGGTTAATTAACTCCAATTAACCACAATTAATTAATACCACCCTAGATAAATGTGAAAGTGCATTACAACACTTTACAACACCTAAATAAGGTACAAATTTAAATATACTTTATTAAGAAGGGGGCCATTAAGTTTAATTAAGTAATTAAATCCTAGAAAAGTGTGAAAGTGTGTTACAACACTTCACAACACCTTTGTAAAGGACCAATTAAGGAATATTTTAATCAAATAAAGGTCATAGAATGATGTGAATGTGTACAACACATTACAACACTACTCCAAGACACCATTAATTCAATTTTATCGTCAATTATTGAGAACCAAGTAAGGAAAAAGGCTACTTTTTTCTGTTACTATAGGTGGAAAAGTTTGTAAGTATAAATTTTGATGTGTGAAAGTTAAAAGTGGAAGACTTATTAATTGATCATGATATATGGGATTCCATTGATGCAAAAGTATAGGGACCTGTAGATGCTACTTTAGTACCTCAATATGATGTAATATACTAAAAATAAAAGGGTCTAATTATATTTTTCCTTGCATATTTTGTTCTTATTAATGTTTATGAAGAACCCACTATAAAAAATTTATGGATGAAACCTGGAGAAATCTATCAAGCAAATTATTTAGTGAATAAAATTTTATTAAGGAAGAGGCTTTATTCCTTGAGAATGAAAAAAGGTGGATGAATTTCATACCACCTAGAAGTATTTAATATTTAGGTGGCTAAATTAAGCTCTATGGGTGTGAATATGGATGAGGAGGAAATATTTCAAAATTTGTTGTTATTTGTCATACTCATCGGACAATCTAATCATAGCCATATGAAGTGCTTGAATCAATTTGAAGGTGGAAAATGTATATTTTTATAAAGAAATGAAGAGGAAGGTCTCTTTGAATGGAAACGAGACTTTTAGTTTTTGATGAAGACCAAAAGAAAGAGGTAAAAATAACAATAAGTAATGTGAAAAATTTAGATCCAAGTCCAAGGGCATAATTAAAACTCTTAAAAATTCAAATTCCATTTTATAGAATTGTGGCGAGCCTAGTCAATTCCATAAGGAGTGTAAATAAGAAATAAAAAAGAAGAAGAAGATTTGGTTTTGATTCTAAGTCTAAGAAGGAAGATGGTGATTTTTTCATTTTAAATTTGGTCACTTGTACAAGTGAGAATAGATGGTTGATTGACTCAAGTGCACATTTTTACATAACCTCAAATAAAAATTAGTTTTATAAGTAGGAAATATGGAGGTAAGGTGTACTTAGATGATAATTCTTATTTAAATATTGTTGACCATGGTAGAATTTAGATCACATTTTATTAATGGTAGAATTAGGGGGTTTAATGGTGTCTTTCATGTCTCAAGATTAACAATAATCTATGAGAAAACAAATAGATGCAAGTTTACATGTGTTTTCTAAGGAAAGTGTTTAAATGGTGGGAGATGCTATGGAAATTGCTAGAGGTAGTATATTAGGAAGCTCTTTTAATCTTAATGCATTCATGGTTGAGTACAATGGTACTTTTGTAAAGAGAAAATATATAGATACTTCATTGTGAAAAAGATATGGCATCATATTTGATAGATGGTTATAGTTTCTAAGTACCTAAGGGTTCTCTTAATATTGAATCTAAGTTACCTATATAAAAGATAATGTTATGACATGAAAGACTTGGCCACATGAAAGAGAAGGGTCTACAAACCTTGGAAATTAAAATTATTGTTGAAGGGTTAGCTAATTGTAATCTACATTTTTTTTTTATGAGCATTGCATTTATAAAAATATAAAACCATGTTCATTTTTACTTGACTTCTCATAAATTTTGTGAAATTTTAGATTTAGTTAATTCTAATGTGTTTTGTACTATTGGTTTTCCTTTGATTGTGGAATCTATTTATTATGTCGTATGTATGGATTATTATAGCTTAAGGATACATATTTATTTTATGATGTTTAACTATGAATCTCTTATTTGATTTAAAGAAATTTAAGCAATGATAGAATTACAAACTAGAAAGAAAATAAAATTTGTATGAACTAACAATGGAGATGAATATTCATCTACAATTTTTTATAGATTATATAAAGATTGTGATATTCAGAGTCAAAATATAACATTGTATCCTCCATAGAAAAATTAGGTTCTTGAAAGAATGAATAGGACACTAATGCAAAATGCTAGCAATATGCTTAGTGGGTTAGTTTGGAAAAATATTTTGGGAAAATTATGTATCCACCACTTGCTACCTAGCTAGTAGGTCTTCTACATTAGCTATTTTTAATAAAACTCCTATGGAGGCATGATTGGGTCAAAATCCTTCATTGAGAAAAATTAGTTTTTGGTTGTCATGCATATGCACATGTGCCAAGGGAGAAACAAACAGAGTTGGAGGATAAGGTTGTTAAGTGTATATTCATTAGTTAGAACTATTATGTGAAAAGATACAAGCTTTAGGATTGTATTTCACAAAATGTAATATACAATAGAAGTGTGATTTTTAGAGAAACTATGAACTATTTCATTTTTTTGTAACTAGAACAAAGTGAATAAAAAGATGTGATTTACCTTTAGGTTCTATGTCTTATAAATTTGAACTAAGGCCCCAAGTGAGACAAAAAATTGAGGATGGATTATCAAGCTATAAATCGTCAAAAGAGGAGGAAGTCTAACTTCACCTCATATTGCCTACAAGGAATAAACAACCATTGGAAAGGTATTCACCTAATGATTTGAGATGTATATTTTCTTTGAATACTAACATTGATGAGTTAAAATATATGGAATATGCATTGGGTATGAATGATACATGGTCCTATAAATTTGATATGGATGAAGAGATGGAAATCTTAAGAAAGAATGATACATGAGACTTGGTACCTTTTCTTGAAGGATGAAAACCTATTATTTGTAACTTGGGGTCTAAAAAGGAAGAATGGCTCAAATAGTAATATTGAGAAATACACAACATATTTAGTTTATAAAGGTTACTCTTAGGTTGAGGGGGTGGATAATGATGAGATTTTTTCTTCTATTGTAAAAATGGCATCCATTAGATTCTTGATTTCAATTATTGTAGCAAAGAACTTCTTGTGGTTAAATGTAAATGTTTTTTTTTTGTAAATTGAAGAAATCCTTGCATGGATTGAAACAAATTCCTAGGATATGGTACCAAAATTTTGATACATATGTGTTAATTGTTGAATGAAAATATTTGATTTTAGAACTAAAGTATCAACATGTATCTATTTAATATGAAATGAAGAATTAGATGTGGATAAACACATTTTTGGGATGAAAATAAAAAGAGTTAGAGATAAAAAACTATGGGTTGGATAGAGTAAGTATGCCAATTTAGTTTTATAGAGGATTAAAATGCATGATTATATGCCATTACATGTTCCTATGACATCAGGAACAAATATATCTATACCACATTTTCCTAAATCTCTTGAGATGGAAGACATGAGAAAAGTTTCTTAGTAGACTGTGGTTGGAATTTTAATGTATGTTATGATTTATACAAGACTAGACATTACCCCAGTAATGGGAGTTCTCAATAGATTTATATCTAATCCTAGATGGATTTATTGTGATGTTGTTAAGAGATTATTCAAATATTTATGGGGTAACTTAGAGTCTTCATTTCTTATCATGGTAGTTTGGTAGGAGATATAAATTCTCTTAATATTCATTATTTTATGGACTTAGACTCAATAGGTGATGTTAAAAGAAGAAGATCCACAATTGCTTATGTGATTATTCCATTCGGTGGTTTAATAAGTTGTATGATTAAGTAATATGATATGTTTTCTTTATCCACTATAAATGTTAGGTATATGGAAAAATATCATGCTTATAAAAAACCCATTTACCTTAAGAGACAATGTTTAAATATTGGGCTGAAATAAGGAACATTTTCACTTTATTTTGATGCTCAAAATGTTTTTTTTTTGGAAAAGAACCCAACATTTCATGTGACAACCAATCACATAGATGTATAGAATCATTTTGTGAGAAACATGGTTATGTAGGAAACTACACTAGAAACTTAGATGACATGATTTTATTGGTTCCTTTGTCTATACTCTTCATGAAGGATAGGGCCACTTCCAATTGAAAGGTGTGTGGGAGACCATTGGTCTATGGTTGGAGGTAAAGTGCTTGGGTGATGCTCTCCCTCTTGTAGATGATAAAATTGAGGCTTGTCAAACAAAAGTATATTTTTGGATATAGAATACTTGATCTTGTATCATTTAATGTTTAATGTAAACTTGTATACTTGAAATGGTTTTCATGTATGAATTGTAAATAAAATATTATCTTATTTCTCAAGTTGCATTCAATATATTTCAAATTCAAAACTTATAATATTCAATTCATGTTTTGGTCATGTGCAATAAATGATATATGAAAGAGAAAAAAAAATCTATCCTTATTTAAGCATATGTTTATTTACTTCTATAATAAAAATCTAAGCATTTCCAGTATAGTATGAGTGGGTATGTTACATATTTTGTGTTTCTTGGGCTCTATTATAATTTTCCATTTCTCCTTCGTGAGTCAACACTTGCATTATCCATCTCATATTTGTTCTACACATTAGCTTCTCTATCACCAACATCAAAATTAATTATTTCTAATATTTTTGGGGATTTGTCTTTCTAAATTTTAGGTTTATTTGTAGACCTTTTCATTGCTAACCTATTTGTAAGCTAACTTGGTCCTTTTTCGTGTAGGTTAACACTTATTTTGTAGGTCTCGTTACAGTTTTTTAGATCTAACCATAGATCAAGACACTTTTTATTTAATCAATATTTACATTTTTAAGTGGTGTCCATGTTTTGTGATTCGACGCCTCTATATTAGGACCCTAAATTGATAATTTACGTCATTCTAAACCTTATTTTTTTGATATTCTAATTTGTTTATTTCCTAAACTCATTAAGTCACCTTTTCACCATTATTAGCATTTTATAAATTATAAGTATTCATCATTTTATAAGGAATTTTGCTAATCCTTATCATTCTACTATGTAGATTTTTAGCTTGGCACACCCATTTTCTATATTAGCATGGGTAAACCCACAAAACTAGTTTACAATTCCAATGAGGAAACAAAAGTTGCAAAAATGCCCCCATGCAAAAAAAATTGGTTTTTGAGGGTTCAAACGAACATTTGGTTCAAGCAAACGCGAACCCCCCTTTGAGCGAACCCATTAAATGTTGTGTCCCATATTTCTCAAGAAAAAAGAAAAGGAAAGGGTTGTGGAAAGGGAGTTTGCTTGAACCTTGGTTCAAGGAAACCTCCAAGGGGGGTTTGCTCGAACCCCCCTTTTCCCCCCTTCTCCCCATCTGGCACCAAGAAACTCTAGAATTTTTCACTTTGAAGATCGAGTTGAGGATGAAAATGAAGGAGACTTCATAGACACAACTAGATGACGGTAGTCCTTGAAACGAGCTATCCAATGAATATAATTTTAATGTTTTGGTTTTATTATATATTTATTTTTTTAGTTTGATTAAACATAGGTTTTTCATCGAAAATCAAGCTCTCTATTCTACACATGTGGAAAAATAGCAGATTATCAAAAATAAAATTTAAAAAATATCAGTACACTAGATATTGAAGTCCTTGATCCAACAAAAAAAAATTGAATTTTGAACATACAAAAAAGTTATGTTGTATATGGTCCTCCCATGTCTGAATTTGGTTTGAATTTGAAACTTGATTAAGGAAAAAATATTCAATAAAACATTATGAAACCAATTGGAAGCACTAGATATCATAGTTACAAATCTAAATTTGAAAAAAATAGAATTTTATCCTTCATTGAAAAAAAATTATGTTGTATACGGGGAGTGTCACTCCTTAAAAATGGTGTTAACTGAAAAAAAAATCATTTTTGAAGGAGATGGAAACAGAAGTGCAATTTGATTCCAAAAAAATTGAAAAAAATATATTTAGAATCTATAGACAAAATTTCACAAATCACTAGTTTGCATTATCTTAAAATTCCTCATGGTTTAGCCGCTATAGGTGCCAGAAAGTGAAGATTTAGTTAGAAAAAATTAGTTCAGTGTCCAGTTTGGCCAAAAACTGTAAACCAGTATTGTGGGATCACCCACATACACATCTCCATTTTGTGCCTTCATCTTCCTCATTCAAATCTTGAACAAATAAAATTTTAACGACAAAACCTTTAATTTGGAAGTTATTTTTTAGATTGATATTTCTATTATAATATTAACATTTTTATGATGCATCTCCATTTTGTGTCTTTATCTTCATCATTCAAATCTTGAACAAATAAAATTTTAACCATAAAACCTTTAATTTGGAATTTATTTTTTAGATTGATATTTCTATTATAATATCAACATTTTTATGTTTTTATGGTGTATCCATTCTATAAAAAAAAACCTTCTCATTTCCTTTTATTTTTGTGCTAAATTTTTGTGCAACTTATTAGTGTTAACTTGGCTTTGTAACTTATCATTTGTCTAAGAATTTTGATATAAATACTAACACATTTGTAGGTTTGATTTTCAAAGGACTTATCTTGTTACATTATTCTAGTTGCACTTTTATTTTTTAAGGGAAAGAACATTTGTGTGTCATTCTTGTGATGATACTTGGTATGTATGCTCTCTCCTTACATAAAAATAACTATTTTATCCTATTTTTTAGTATATAACCTAAAAGAGAAATCCATGTATGCTCTCTCATGCTACAATGTGATATTCGACATCAAAAGTGATTATTCCTCTTTCCTCTAGTAGGCCTACCTTAGATTTAATCACCAAGGCGATGACGTAAACCCATGTGTTCCAACATGGTATACAAATTTGGGAGAGAATAAAAAGGTTCTACCATTAGGGGACATTTACCATTTAAGGCTAAGATTTTTAAAAAATATACCTTGAAAAGTGGAGGTGAAAAT
This sequence comes from Sequoia sempervirens, assembly GCA_007258455.2. Taxonomy (NCBI): domain Eukaryota; kingdom Viridiplantae; phylum Streptophyta; class Pinopsida; order Cupressales; family Cupressaceae; genus Sequoia; species Sequoia sempervirens. The sequence goes on along the minus strand of VDFB02271358.1, from coordinate 1,201,411,858 downwards.
TGGGTTAGCCTCTCACAACAAGAAATTAGACATATCCCTCATTTCATGAAATATAGCCTCTTGTATGTTCAAGTGTATTAAGAAAATACCATAGAAATATTGTACATTCTCCATAGGACCCATTGGTCATGTTTGGTTGTGAAGAATATCATAAAAACCACCATCAAAATATCAAAATAAAAATCTAAGCTTAAAAAAAAATCAAGATCAAAATCCAAAAGTCAAATTACAAGCTAAAGTTTGACGTTCAAACCAAATTCTAAGCCCTAATCAAATCATTCAAACCCTCATCTTAATCATAATACATAAGCCACATTTTAGACCATCATCCAAATCCATTTACATAAAAAATCCATCTTCCAAATATAAATCAAAATCCTCATCCTAAATCCATAATCCAATCCTAAATCAATCACCCTCTAATCTAGTCCACACAAAAAAATTAAGACCTTAAGATCAAGCATCCAATCCTATTTGATCTTGCTTAAGACCTCAACCAACGCTAAGCTATCTATCCAAACATCCAATCAAAGTCACACTTAAGAAATTTTCTATCTCAAGTATAGTCATCCAAAATATCAAATTAAACTTTCTTATGAACCTAGCCTATCTTAAGAATAGTAATCCAAAGAAATCAAACCAAATATTCCTAAGCTCTTGATTGTTGATCATCCACCCAAAATTACACTCACCCAATTAAAAAAATAAATCACTATCTCGAAGTCAAAATCTAAAAATTATCCAAAATTTGAGCTTTAGTGAATCAAATCCAAATCAAAAGATATTTTGATATTAAAAAAATCTTAAGGTATAATTCTTCCAATGTAAAATAAAATCCAATTAAAAATTTAAAACTAAATCCCAACCCAAACCAAAATCATGAATCCATTATTTTTTGATGAGTCCCCTCATCACATGCAATCTAAAAACCCATTTGATGGTGAGGATTATTATAGATTTTTTATTAAAAATAATATTATCCTTTTGAATACAATGACAATTATGAGAGTCTCATGGATCAAGATAAATTCACTCATAAATCCTTACATATTTTTTCCCTAAGAAACCTTTCCACAAGATCTAGTCATCTAAGCATAAATAATCAAGAACCCATAGACTAAGAATTGACAAGCATACACTATCTTGCCAAACCTAAATGTATATTCACTAGTCATCTTGATGATACCTTTGACAATGAAAACACCTTTGTAGGATAAGGAACTCATCACCCATCTATATCACAAATCCCTACCTCATGTGAGTATGTTATATCCTCCACCTCCTTTGTGAATCCTTCATCCTCAAATCCTTCACAATCCAACCCATACCAATTGAAACACCAATACAATTGTCACATTCATGGATTTTCTTTGACCATATTCAAATAGTCATTAGCCACAGTGAATGAATGTAGTTGTGGAGTTCCACCACATCACTAACCTTATGTCATCTAATTATTTCATCAACAATGTGATAATTAACCTCAAGTTCAACCAATCTATCAACACCAAATCCATAAACATTGAAGATGATTCCCTCATCTATATGTGCAACTCAAATACAATCCCAATAAATTTGACTATGTGAAGAGCTTCTTCCAAAGCATGCTAAACATGTCCCCACCTTAATCAAGATCCAAGCATCCACACTAATCCCTTGCATTATCCTATATCCTCTTAAGATCAAAACATTCATATCAAGTCCATTCCTAAAGCACAATCCTATCACCTCGGTTCCTCCATTTTTATTTTATCTAGTGTTCTTGTTGTTGAGGAAACTATAACCATCACCACTTCTAACCCATCTAAAAATATTGCTTGCATCTTTTTTTTTAAGTAATAAACGGGTATGTGTAGGATCATGATGGGCTAAAAAGTGGTAATGGGGAAAAAATTACGTTTTTCATTGACCCAAAAATGCGAAAAATGTCAAGTTGACTTTTTTGTGGCTTGGGTGTTAGTACACACCTCCAAAGCAATTCCCAAACCAAGATCTCCATATCGGATATCCAATTTGGATTGGATATCCGATTTGAGGCAAATAAATATATACATAATTCGGGCCTGTTAAAATTATTTCACATTCACAAACAGACTGCAGGCGCACAGTGAAGAGGTTCTTTGTATATCAGATATCCGATTTAGCCGAATCCATTTTGAAAAGGTTATATTTTAGATTTTTTTTTGCTTTGATCAAATTTTGAATTAAATTTGTATAATTTTAGTTAGTTTTTTATGGATTTTTTTTTAAAATAGGGTTTTTGATTGAATTTTTATGAAAATTTTGAGTTTAGAATGGATTTTGACTAAAATGCATGTTTTTATGGATTATGATTAAAAATGATTTTTTTACGGATTTTGATTTAAAAATAGTGTTTTTTATGTATTTGTATTAAAAATTAGAGAATTTTATAGATTTTTGTTAAAAAGTAGGGTTTTTTTGGTTTTTTTTTAAAAACTAGGGTATTTTTACAATATTTTCATTTGTACTATCTAATTTCAATTAGATTAATTAGTTTTTAACTTTAATCAGGCATTATGGCTGTTGAGAATGAAAATGCAAAAATTTCAAATGATCCACCAGTTGAGAATGAAAATGCACAAATGCCAAACGCTCCACCACCTCTACAGCCATCAATTGAAGAATTAATTGGTGAAAAATTGCAATAATTAAAGGGAATTTATGAAGTATATAAGAAAATCCCTCGATTATTCGAGATGTCAAACACATTGAAGGAAATAATTAAAAATATAGAAACCCTCTCCACCCAACATAATTCCTTTCATTCGCGGCAAGAAGACATGAGGGAATATTATGCATGTGGATTGTCTTATGATGATGTGAAAGATCTCGGAATAACCAAAGCCCAAATAGCCTCTTTATTTGTTAACCCCCACACTGGTTTTCCAATTAATGTTAATAAACCAAAACTTTCTATAAAATGGTGCATGCATAGGGACATTGTAGATAAATTTTGGGATTGTTGGTGTATGGTTTTTGATAAACCACCAAACAACAATTGTGATATACCATTTTACTTTATTAAAAAATTATATGTTGAGTTTGTGTTAGGGCATCATGTCAATTACTTTGACATTAAACCCTTCCAGGGAATTGGTGGAGGTATGCCCCAGGATAGACCAGGGGCAGTTAGAGTAGTCTCATGCCCATATGTTCCCCCTCCTCCCCTTCCTCTACCACCTCCAGTATATCATCCAAATATTATGCAGGATGCGGCCACATAGACTATCCAGGCTATTCACTCTTTGAGTGGTATTTTGGTTTCACATGCTTTTATAGTAGCCTAGGAACATTTTGGTGATGTTGGTGATGGCTCGAGTGTTGCTATGTCATCCTCGTTAGGTCCACATATTTGTGTGCCATGTACTTGCTCCATGTGCCACTAGATATGCTTGGGTCCTCTTGTGCAGCTCATCGAGCATCCCTTGGGCACTTCTGATTATGACCTCCATAATGTGGAAATTATAGATCAGATGTAGGGGAGTGGAGTGCACCCTACAAAGTCCTCTCATGCTAGAGAGGGGGACATTGGAATAGTGACACATGTAAGATTTAATTTATAAATTCATAACTTGCATTTGTTTTTAAATGAATATTAATAAGAGATAGTATAATGTACTAATATTTATTTACATGGTCTATTTAATAGTTGATGTCTAAGGAGGAGCTCGCACAGGTGACTGATATCACCCTTAGGGCCATTTCATTTGGCCTCGACACGCACATAGTATATATTTTCACACTCACCCGTTTAAATTTTTTTCTTATATACTTGCTTGTTATTTGAATTGTCATAAATGAAATTATATAATAACTTATATGTTTATCTTATTTTCCTTTTTAGGAAATACCTAGTGCGAGCGAGGTGCAACCTTGTCCAGATTATGGAAGTGCAATGTTAGATAAGGGGAAGGTAATTGAACTCAAATTTGATTGAATTAAGAATTTTAAGATCTTATATTGATTATACATACATCGACATAAATTGGTAGTTTCATATGTACTTGTCATTTTTATGTATAGGTAGTTATGAGCTATACATCATTGTTGACAAGTGCGAGCAAGGTGTAGCCTTGTCTAGATTATGGAAGTGAAATTTTAGATAAGGGGAAGGTAATTGAACTCAAATTCAATTGAATTAATATTTTTAAGATCTTATATTTATTATACATACATCAATATAGATTTGTAGTTTCATATGTATTTGTCATTTTTATGTATAGGTAGTTATAAGCTATACATCATTGTTGTCAAGTGCCACAATGCTTGAACAAGTACGTATTGGAACACCTGAAGGAGTAGGTGTTGAAACACCTCAAGGAGGAGGTGTCGAAACACCTAAAGGAGGTAAAGAAAAATATCACCCTAAAGAGGTATGTGTTTATTTTATTTTTGTTTGGTATTTATATGTTCCTATTATTGACAATTGTATGCTAACTTGGATCAATTTTATGTTTTTGTTCACATATATAGATTGACATTACAATAGTTGGTTTGGTCGGTTCTTTGAGAGGGGCATATTCTAGGACTCTTGGACCTTTGAAGAGACAAATATTTTAGGTAATCAAGATTACAATTTTAGAGTTCAATTATAATTCAATGTATATTTATTTTGATGTTAATTATTTGATTTTAAATCATATAGTATAACTAATCTCAATTGGGGTTTGAAATTTTTCTTGTGCAATTACCTTTAGAGCCAACGAGTGCTGCGAAGAGGCTCCATTTTGATGATCCACCAGTAGTTTAGGATGAGATAGACATTTTGGCATGTAAATTTTGAATAGACGTCGAGATGGCATATGCCACATTTTGTAAAAAATTGTTTGACTTGGTGTTGATGCCATTTTTGTATATGGAGATACACTCAAGATTATTGGATAATTTGATATATAGAAGTTGACAATCAAAATTTAATTTCTTCCTCATGTGCATGATTAAACTCTTTGAAAATTTAATCAAGTGAGAAATGGTTAAATATCAATGTACAAGAGCATAAAAAAGAATGGTTGTATTATGCAGTTTATATTCATATCATTGATTACATTGCATTGCACATCTATCAAACTCAAAGCATTATTTCACATTGCATAACTAACAACTAGATGCTGATAGATGAAAAAAATTCAATTACAATATAGTTTTTACAAAGTCAACCTAAGCAATTATGCAATTAATTCACATTACATAACTAATAACTAGGAGCAACTGTCAATTGCATTTCCTTGTCATGGAATTTTATGAGATCACATTTCTTTGAGGCATTTTTTCAAACAATTCACTGCCTTGTCTATGCCACCACATTTTTCATACATGTGTACCAAATCTTTTTATCAAACAGTTCGCTGGCTTGTTGTTATGGCTAAAAGCCTAAAACAAGTGCTTTCAAACAAGCTATGGATTGATGCAGAGTGGGGGTGAAAACATATGTGAAAACTACCCTTGACTCCTTTGGACCAAATTTGAGAACCAATAACATACCCCTATCATAGGCTAATGAATTAGCCCTCTTTCACAAAGTGAGTTCCCTTTAAACACTTGATCTTCACAAGAACACCCCAAACAATCTTGAGTTGTGTCATAAAACAACAAATTCTAAGATTATTCTACACCTACATGTCCTTTAGCAGGATGTCCCATGAAACCATCTGTTTACCATGCAAATGCATAGGGTTTATTGAAAGTACCACTTGCACAACTTCCATGACCATGCCACCAACTCAGACACCTCTATTATGACCCCAATATGCTTAAACATTAAAGAGATTCCCCCACTCTCATTGATTTTAACAAACCCTAAGCTAAAAGCTTCATTTTCATGCAATTTAAGCAATTATTTTCTTAGGACAATTCCAAGACTCACAAATCATTTCCCCTTTCTTAAATGGACCTGCACACATTCAAATCACATTGTACACATCCTCTCCACCAAGCCACATGAAAGATACTCGCCTTGAGAGAAATTGGCACAAAACTAACAAAAAATGAAAAGAAAGCACTCAAACCAACTTTAAAGGGGTCTCAGGCTTGCTACCCCCATAATGATCTTATTGATTCTTCACAAAATTACATTCATCAATCCCCAAAATGACTTCCTCAACCTTTTTTAAGACTCTCCCCCACACAAAACAATCGACCAACTCCTAATAACAAACTTACAAACTAAGTTACCTATTCGGGTTCAAGGGTTCGGTTCACCAGTTCGGCTAAAAATTTTTTGGGGGTGGTTCGGTTCGTTTTGGGTTTGTTAGTAAAAAAACATGTAAAAATAAAATATATATATGTAGCATAGAAGCATGAAATAGGATTAGAATATCACATAACATCATATAAACAACAAAACCACCATAAACTTGAATGCCATTTAAAACATGCATGATAAATATTCATCATTGAAACTTGGATTGTGGTAGCTTGATATACAGAGTTTATTGATGCCAAGATTCAATTTGTATGATTTTTAAAAAAGAATCCAATTGAGTAGAGTTATTAGCATTCTTTAGAAATCATAAGAATTTATTTAGTACACTAGCCATTTTGATGTCTTCTTGCAATCTCAAACGCTAAATCTATGAAGAAGTTAACTTTGATGCCCACTAGTTTCCATTAAAAAGAAAGCAACAAGCTATGGTCTTATGGATTTTTTCACACGAAAATAAACGTTGGAGTTCAGTTGGAGGGTAAAAAACTACTTGTAACTACATAAATAAATCTTGTTCTACAACTCATATGACCTAACCAACTATTCCATCATGTTTGGATGGCTATGTTTAGGTTAGGTATGGTCCCCTTTCGTAGCCAAATCGGCCGAAGCAGTTCAAGCTACGTTCAATCAGTGAAATCCCTTAAGAGTCCAAAGTGCAAAAGGGCAGCAATCTTTGACAGACTGTTTCTCAGAAACTGTGATTCCTACAGACTTTTTGTTTGAGGTTATGGGATCGTTTTGGGCCCCTCTACAATAACCTCTCTTATTTTTTTCTATCTCGAAGGTGTTTTTCTGTGGTGGAAAGTTTTCAGCTGAGGGAAAAGTTGTTATATGCAAGCAATGTAAAGTTGCAAAGTGGTGCAACTTTCATTAAGCAACTCTTACGAAAAAATGGACTATTCCAACACATTTAGATGGGTACGTTTATGCTAGGGATGGTCCTCTTTTGCACCCAAATATGTTGAATCACTTTGAGCTACATTGGACCGACGATTTCCCTTAAGAGTCCAAAGTGCTAAAAGGAAACAATCTTTGAAGGGTTATTTCTCAAAAATTGTGATGTTTATAGACTCTCCATTTGAGGCTATGGGATTGTGTTTGGCCCATCTACAATAACCTCTCTCGCTTTTTGCTATCTCAGAGGTGTTTTCCCATGGTGGCAAGTTTTCAATTGAGGGAAAAATTGTCAGATGCAAGCATTGTAAAGTTGCAAAGTGGTGCAACTTTCATTCATCAACTCATATGACCAAAAGAACTATTCCAAAATGTCTGGATGGGTATGTTTACATTAGGTATGGTCCTCTTTTGCACCCAAATATGCCGAATCACTCCGAGCTACATTGGACTGACAATTTCCCTTAAGAGTCCAAAGTGCTAAAAAACAACAATATTTGAAGGGATATTTCTCGAAAATCATGATGTTTACAGACTCTTCATTTGAGGCTATGGGATCGTATTTGGCCCATCTACAATAACCTCTCTCGGTTTTTGCTATCTCAGAGGTGTTTTCCTGTGGTGGCAAGTTTTTAGCTGAGGAAAAAGTTGTCAGATGCAAGCAATGTAAAGTGGCAAAGTGGTGCAACTTTCATTCAGTAACTCGTACAACCAAATGGACTGTTCCAACACGTCTGGATGGGTACATTTATGCTAGGGATGGTCCTCTTTTGCAACCAAATATGCCAAATCACTTTGAACTATATTGGACAAATGATTTCCCTTAAGAGTCCAAAGTGCTAAAAGGCAGCAATCTTTGAAGGGATATTTCTCAAAAAATATGGCATTTACAGACTCTCTGTTTTAGGCCATGGGATCATTTTTGGCCCATCTACAATAACCTCTCTTAGTTTTTTCTATCTCAAAGGTGTTTTCTCATGGTGGCAATTTTTCAGCTGAGGGAAAAGTTGTCAAATGCAAGCAGTGTAGAGTTGCAAAGTGGTGCAACTTTCGTTCAACAACTCGTACAACCAAATGGATTGTTCCAACACATCCGAATGGGTACTTTTACACTAGGGATGGTCCTCTTTTGCACCCAAATACACCAAATCACTATGAGCTACATTGGACCGACAATTTCCCTTAAGAGTCTAAAGTGCTAAAAGGAAACAATCTTTGAAGGGCTATTTCTTGGAAATCGTGAAATTTACAGACTCTCTATTTGAGGTATAGGATCGTATTTGGTCCATCTACAATAACCTCTCTTAGTTTTTACTATCTCTTAGGTGTTCTCCTGTGGTGGCAAGTTTTCAACTGAGAGAAAAGTTGTTAGATGCAAGCAATGTAAAGTTGCAAAGTGGTGCAACTTTCATTCAGCAACTCATATGGCCAAATAGTCTATTCCAACCCATCTGGATGGGTACATTTATGCTAGGAATGGTCCTCTTTTGTACCCAAATATGTCGAATTACTCCGAGCTACATTGGACTGACGATTTCCCTTAAGAGTCCAAAGTGCTAAAATGCCATACCATCTATTGTACGGTCTGTAGCTAGATGGTATGGCCATGGTAGATTTTATTAGGACTATATAAGGTGACTGTGTGAGTTTAGAGAGCTGGAAACATCTATACTTGAGTAAGTGAGTTGCCATGCGAGGCAAAAATGAGTGAAATTAGGTGAAAAATTGATGCAGACACAAGGGCACAATCAGAAACTCTTTGCAACCTACCTATTTGAGGCATCTAACAAGATTATTTTGACCTCTTTGGATAGTCCAAAGCTCCCTTAAAACTTGACAAGCAACTGAATACACATTTCCCTCTTTAACCCCCTTAAACCCTTGTAATAGTGAGAAAGTAGTTTTTGTCCAATTACTCCACAATTTTCCAAAACACTAGACCAAAACATGACCAATTCAAACACCCATTTCCAAGTTAGACAACATATATGAGAAACAACATAGACTCCTTTGGACCAATGTTGACTTCCTATACATTCACCCTTGAAAAGGCTACTTAATTAGCCCAAAAATGTAAAGAAACATACCTTCAAACACCACACAAACCCTTAAAACCTTGGGGAAGCAAATAAATTTCCAAGAAAACAACGATTCTACAATTGGATTCCATTTGTACGGACCTGCAACCATCAAATCAGAAAACCCTTGCTTTTAGTGTAATTCTTGAGAGTTTATTGGATGTAGCACTTCCACAACCTTTCAGACTTTTCCACCACCTTATACACCTTTATTTAGGCCCCAATATACTTAGAAAACAAAGAAACTTCTGGTATCTCAGATATTTTTGCAAACCCTAAGGTAAAAACTCTTTTTTCAAGTGAAAAAAACCACCATTTTTAGACCTTTAACTCTTCATTTTATTTTAAAACCAAGTTCTCCATGCCTTCCACTCTTGAAATATCATTTCCTAATCCATACCAACTCATCCCACCAAGTCATATTGGCACACAGTAGGTGGGATGAGATTCAAGCCATTAAAATTGCAAAACTCTTATTCCCCTGTTCAGGAACCTATCTAGATAAAGTTTGAGTTTTGAGGCACAAAATGAATAAAGAAGCCCTCTAATAAGAAGTTAGAATAAATTCAAGACATGTAATAATTTTTCTACATAAATTTTTGATACAAAAATGCTTGAATGGCCTGTGCATAGGCAAAAAACACAAGAAAAACAATAAAATCTGAACTAAGCAATTGAAACTTTATTGATTCAAAGAAAAAAAACTCCTTCAACCAAACCTATCTCGAGCCCTTGAAGGCCTTAAGTACATTGCTATGCCTTGGAATCCAAGTCCCAATTCCTTTAACCACCAATCTTAACTGAATTTTGAAACCTTAATGACTGTTGAAGGCCAAAATACAAACATTTTTCACATTAATATGACTCATAATGAAATGTTGCACTTTTCCACTTCAAAATTTACTAAGACCTCACTTAATGGATTCAAATAGAATCATTAAATGTTCAAAACACTATTCTTTCTTGTCCCTAAACAAATTTACTAATTTTTCCTTCAAAGGCTACAAAGCAACAACTAGGACAAGTTGGGATCTCCATGTTTTTTTGACCCTAAAACTTAAAAAATCCTCCTAATACATGACCATTGATCCTATTAGATCTCATTAAAGACAAAAACTCACAATATTAACTCTTTACTCATTCAAATGATCCACAATGATATTGTGGTGTAGGTTCTCCTACACAAAAAATGGTGGTTACAACTTGCTAATGTCAATGAAACATGGGGGTAGCAAGATTTAATGTTGGATCAAGCTTGTGCAAGTACTAATAGACGTGTTTGATGAATTTATAGGGTGTGGAAAGGTTGGAAACATTGGTTTATGGGACATAATAACCTGACCAAAATAACCCTGGACAAAATAACCTAGTCATAATAACCCGGGGACAAAATAACCCAAGGTCATAATAACCCAAGCCAAAATAACCCGTGGTTAGAATAACCCATGGACAAAATATCCCCATAAGAATATAGAGAAAGAAAAACAAAATTTATAATTTACATGTATGTTGCTAAAAAAACTTTATTATTCAAAATTTCAATTAAAGTGTCAAATTATGAGCGATGCCTCTTATATAATCTAAAATGTTATGGTTGTCATAACCATCAACCAATATTTTTAGTCTTTCTTTGATTTCATAGTATTTTTTCCTACTTGGTTGCCCAGTGTATCCAGCCATATATTTCTCTATTCTATTCTCTTGGAGACTCTGTTCTTTTTTCACTGCTTTGATGAATTTACAGACTGAGCTATGCGATGCTTGAATCAATTCACTAAATCCTCTGTGCCATCCCTCAATAGTATTATTGGTTATGGGAAGATCATCTTGAGTAGCTGAATAACAATTCCACATTGTGATTGGAAACTTGGGTGATTGTCTGTTGCCTTTTCTGGTTAGTCTTCCAATCCATGTGTCTTCAAAATAATCAATTATGGGTTGTAGGGTCTCCTCATGTTCTGTATAATAAGGAGATTGTTGAAGTGTTTCAAATGCATCAATTACGTCTATCTGAGGCACGAAAGCTAATGCAACAAGTTTCTTGATCTCATACGCAAATACTTCATTGGCACTGTAACCCATGGTCATTTTACTTCTTCTCCCCTTCTTCCTTTCTTTACTTCTCTTAATTCTACCACTTTATATATCTTCTTAATGCCTTTTCATTTATATCTTTTCATAATAACTCTTAATCAACTTATTCCCATGAAATTACCTTTATTTTTATAATTATCTACCATTTTATAGGTTATTAAGCATATTAAGGGCATTTTAAGGCTATTTTAGGTGTATATAATGGATATATGTGGTCTAAAAATGACCTAAATAGCCTCTATGGTGCTTCACAATCATATTTATAATTTATTTTATGTCATATCTAGTTTACTAGCTTGATCTAAAATGACCATGGGTTATTCTGTCCATGGGTTATTTTGACCACGGGTTATTTTGTCCATGGGTTATTATGACCCTGGGTTATTTTGTCCTCGGGTTATTTTGGTCAGGTTTTTTTTTCCAGGGTTATTTTGGTCGGGTTATTATGTCCTAATACCGAAAACATTGATTTCATTAAAAACCTCACAAAATTTGCTAAAAATGAAGTTGCGCCCAAGTTGGATTTGAGGAGCAAAAGTGGCAAGCCACTATAATTTATTATATATAAATAGGAGATATTACAAAACCTGGTTCAAACAAGCATATCAACAGGAAAGAACCAAGAAGAAAACCTTCGGTTGTAGCTCGATTAAGTACAAAAAGTTATTACAAAATTGTCCCAATAACAACAACAAAGCATACACATGTATGACTAATCCAACCTACGAGCTTCCAAAATATAGACCCCTTTACATTTTAAACATACCCTTTATACAATGCTAGACATTTAACCCATATTTCAAAAAACATCATTGGGTATAGATTATGCCAATACATAATTATGACCTTTTTACATTGTTTCCAATTTGAGCATCCAAATTTTAGAAAATTTTCCTATTGGAGGAATTCAGGGCACAATCTTCCACAATAGTAGTATGTTCACGTTCTGGACTGACTAGCACCTATACAAACCATCAAGGTAGCTTAGAATAACCAATCTATATTATTCTAAATGATACAAAATATGATGAGATGGTAATGCAAACTATAAAAGATGCTTAGAATAACCAATCTATATTGTTGTAATCTGTCGCATACCTCTTTGAAAGGATCAGAGCTGGCTATTGTTGCACCAGGTCCATGATCAATCATGCTAGGAGTATCGCAAAAGTGAGAAAATGAGAAATCTATATTGTCACAATAAAAAATATGCTTAGACTAACAAATCTATATTAATCTAAACAACTTGAATGATGATGAATTGGTGACGCAAACTATAAAAGATGCTTAGAATAACCAATCTATATTGTTGTAATATGTCGCATACCTCTCTGAAAGGATCAAAGTTGGCTATTGTTGTAGTAGGTCCATGATAAATCATGCTAGGAATATGGAAAAAGTGGGAAAATGAGAAATCTATATTGTCACAATAGAAAAGATGCTTAGACTAACAAATCTATATTAATCTAAACAACTTGAATGATGATGAATTGGTGATGCAAACTATAAGAGATTCTTAGAATAACCAATCTATATTATTCTAAATGACACAAAATATGATGAGATGGTAATGAAAACTATAAAAGACGCTTAAAATAACCAATCTATATTGTTTTAATTTGTCGCATACCTCTCCGAAAGGATCAGAGCTGGCTATTGTTGCAACAGGTCCATGATCAATCGTGTCAGGAATATCACAACAGTGGGAAAATGAGAAATCTATATTATCACAATAGAAAAGATGCTTAGACTAACAAATCTATATTAAACTAAACAACCTGAATGATGATGAATTGGTGATGAAAACTATAAAAGATGCTTAGATAACCAATCTATATTGTTCTAATTTGTTGCATACCTCTCTGAAAGGATCAAAGCTAGCTATTGTTGTAGCAGGTCCATGATCAATCTTGCCAAAAATACAAAATATCACTATTAAAGACACCTGCATTGCAATAGTATATAAAATATCAGTATTAATAAAGAACACTAATGAACTTAATCATAATGAACATAAGCATTATACCTTCCATTCTTGAAAATGATATTCAAGTGTGCCTGAAGGGTCATCTCTTTGTTTAAGAGTATCCAATATTGCTTCATGATCAACATTAGTAAGTGTCCATAGTTGTTTTGTCTTTGGTTTGGCATGATGCTTCAACAACTTAACATTTATTGCTATAACAAGGTGCGAATACATGGGAATGGTTTTGTGTTTCTCGTAGTCTTCAAATGCAGGTATGCCATTCTTTCTAATCATGTATGTTCGCAACCAAGTTCCTGCAACCACAACTGAACTTGTAGGATACACGAAACCATCATCATCTTCCATCAGTTGTGTTAGCTTATGCTTTACCTGCACACATCGAGCCAACCAATAGTTTGATCTCTCTTTATTCCCCTATGGTGCAACAACTGCAAAAACATGTCCTAGCCGTAGTAGATCTGAAAGTAGGTCGTAATCAACTAAACTTTCCATTGTTTTATGTGTCATAGATATTGTTTGAGATAAAGGAGTTAGATATTGTGGAACCCATGTATCCACCCACTCACTTGACTCACATTGATCCCACTCGCACTGAATACAACTCTAACAAAAACAAGCCAACTCTCGTGTCCAAATGGCCCATGTGCTTGCATCTGAGCTTCAAAATGAATGCATCTTTGAAGAATCTTTGATTGTATGAAAATCCAATCTACCTCCCACTATACCCTCCTTAACGAACCAAAAGAATTTTTGCACTGTTGAATCAAGTTTTCCTCCTTGTGACAATGTTGAACTACACCAATCAACAATAGAACGTGCATCACTGAAGTTTTCTCCTGAAATCTTCAATTGCTCCTTAACTAGAGCTCTCTTTACACATGCACCTGCTCCATCATGCTCCCCTTTCCCATGTACAGCTTCAAAAAAACTCCAAATATGAGGTAGACCCCTCTCTACATGCATTCTACTCAACCAATAAAACATACGAGCATTCTTGAATTGACATGTGCAATTATCTGACCAAATTAGATGTCATCCCAGTGCTATATCATGCTCCTACAAGAACCCAAAAAAGTTCTCGAAACAATGTTGGACATACTCGAACGAGTGAAATCTATCATCACTCATATAAAAATGATACTCTCTGATTATCTTTTGATCCTCCTCTGTACTATCAAGTGCATGTCTAAACGTTATGTGGACAAAAATAGCAATATAAATGGAATTGTAATACTAAGATTGTACCTCATTTTGTGGTTGCAATGTGTAGTTTTCTACAAAATCAACCAATGATATAATAGTGTCAATTGGAAAAGAGTCCTTACACATCCTAAATTTTTTATCCAACCACTAAGACCTATGACTATGCCTTGCATACTTGTAGAAAATATTGTCCTTAAAATCTGAAATAAGATCAGCAACACTGCATTCTTTTGTAACCAACTCACATCTAGAACCTTCACCTCCACTTTGCAAAGTATATTTGACTATCTCAAATCTCTTTTTCTCAACAAGCTTCTTTCCAAATTCATGTTTGGAACTCTCATGAAAACATTGAACAAACTTTGACAAGCCACCACATTGTGAGCACTTTGCATTTAAACAATCATTTCTGTAGAAAAAGCAACCATCATCTCTAGAACATAAAAATAGATCTAGCAAGTTCCTTGATGATTTCGAAAGATGCATTGCACCACACTCCTACAAAATTTCATTAGTATGCAAAGTAGAATGGATATAGCATAATAGCTCATGGTACATTGAAAACTCTACATGGTATTTGCAACAAGTATTACGAATCTTAAGAGGAACACAATAAAATGGCTTCAAACCTTCAAAAGTCCTTTGCAATATTTCCATATTTGGATGTGTTTCAATAAAAATTTTGAGCAACATTGTTTGGCTTGATTCCAAGAAATGTTTAGGATGTTGTGTGTGGTCTTGATTGTTGATTCTTAACTTTAAAACATCCTTTACATTGGGTGATACTCTAGAGTTATCATGCCAAAATTGCCGAATTACCCACTTTACATTATCAATTAGCTTCTTATCAACATGTGGAAGCCTCCCAACAAAAGCCCATGTATCATTTTGAAGAGGATCATCTATTCTTTCTCTTCTTGTGAGTTCTCTATCCAAAGTTTTACGATTTATGTCAAAATCAATACAAGTTTTTCTCATAAAGCAAGCCTTTTTCAATTGATTGCTTACTAGGGCAGTTGTAATGACTCTCTGAGCAGCCCTCTTATCCTTTTCCTTGTTAATTTTTTCCACTAGACTTGAGAGCATTAAAAATATTTTTGACAATAATAGAATTTTTTTCGGTCTTCTTGTTCACATGAATCTCCAATTTGGCTAGCAAAGGTCTAATCTTTTGCATCTTTAGCAATTGTACAAAAAGTTAGCATTGCTTGGTCAATGTCTTATCGCTAAAATATTGGTTGAAAAGTCTTCTAGCCCACAACCGAACAGTTCATGTTGACCTCTTGCCTTCAAAATTGTTTATAATGTTCTCATCAAATTCAAGTAACCATTTAGGGGTTCTGTAAGGTCTTGAATTTGGAATATGTATTTCTTCCACACAAGGTTTTTCATTTCTCATGTAATCTAGTGAAACATAATTTACACTTGCTTCAATATTATGTTCAAAATCTTCATTTCCAACATTTTCACCTTGAACATTTTCAATATCAATTTGAATAATTTCATTCCCAATTTCAATATAATGTTCAACATCTTCAAATCCAACATTTTCACCTTGAACATTTTCATTATCAATTTCAATAATTTCATTCCCAATTTCAATATCATGTTCAACATCTTCAAATCCAACATTTTCACCTTGAACATTTTCATTATCAATTTCAATATTTTCATTCCCAATTTGAATATCATATTCAACATCTTCGAGATTTCCTCTTCACTTGAAGAGACCATAGGGGTTAGGTTCACCAATATTTAACATACCTTGTCTTCTCTTCCTATGACCTTCTCTATCTCTTTGTCTATATGCTTCAATTTTTTCTTTTGTAAGCTTTCTCTTACATTTTTGCTTCTAATGACTGCTGCTCCCCATTATACCTCATAAAAGATGCTAAAAAATCATTGCTTATTACAAATTTGAGAAGATGCTTCAAAAAGTCGATCTTTGTCTCTTCCTATCTGAAACCGCACGTATGTCACCTGCAAACAGAATCTAGGGTCTGTTGGAATACACAAAATGGCCCACATGGGGCTTTTCTATGGCCCAAAAATCTGTTATCCGTTATAATCTGATATCCGATACATTTCAAAAAAGTTAAAAATGTTTTGTAATGGTATGATTTTAGTTCTACAAATCAGATATCTAATTTGTGTACACATAGACCTAAGGGTTAGTGGTAGATTGTAGAGGGTTTAAGGGTTAAGGGTTTAGGGTTAAGAGTTAAGGGTTTATGGTAGAGGATTATAAGGGTTTAAGGTTTCAGGGTTAAGGGTATAGGGGAGAGAGATAGATGGATTGAGTGTGTGAGAGAGTGACTTGAGAGAGTGGGAGAGGGTGGGATAGGGTAAGAGAGTGTGGGAGAGTGGGAGAGAGTGGGAGAGAGTTGGAGAGTGGGAGAGATTGGGAGAGGGTGGGAGAGAGTAGGAGAGAGTGGGATAGAGTTG